>JAWQUT010000058.1:509195-540804 GCA_033807755.1 Ellobium chinense
GGGGGGGGGGGGGGAGTGGGAACGGTGGGTAACGAGATGTCTGCTGAAAGTCAGTAGGGCCCTGGGAAAGTCTTGGGTGACCTAAGCAGCTCTCTCTTGAGACAGCACTGCTATGGTAATGAGATGGTTCATTTTGTCTTAGACAAGTCATCAAGTCAGTGCTGTGATGAGAAAAGGCCATCTGTTATCACCTTTGGGTGTTACAGGGGAATTTCACCCCACACCAACTGGGTCAGGGTCAGGGACTCCAGAGAAGAAGAACAATGGGAGAAAGAGAAGAGAACAAATGGGAGTCCTGAAATTAGTCCAGGTGGGCCCTGGACATTATGCCTATGGCTAGGGAGTCGGGTTTCAGGAAACATCAAGTTTTAATAAGTTTTATATAGTTGTGTCTGATTAATCAGGACTCCAGCCTCAATTTACCAAATGCTGTGGGAGCAATATTTTTCTCTACGTAAATGTCATGGATAATCAGGAAATTCAAGATTCTGAATCTGAACATGAAAATTGGGTAGGCTGGTATATATTTACATTGTATTACACCTTAATAACCCCAAATCAAGGGGACCTCTGTTTAATTACATGTCCATGTCATCTTTGATCCATTTACATAAGCCTGAAATAACAGGCCAGGCAATCTCTGCCCACCCAGTGACACCACCTGGTCTTGTTTACTTTATGACAGGGGTCTTTCAGCACCAGCTGCCATCATGGGATTGCCCTTACCTGTGATCAAATAAACAAAAGGCTACAGGTAGCCAATAAGATAAGATATGGATGTAAGCTGTTAGATAAGGGAATTCAAAAGATATTTCATATTTGTCATCTTTTGTTGGGTGAAAGGACATGCCTGTTGGACTCTTCCTGCCCTCTTACTGTTTTCTTATTTTCTTCCTTACCCATTGCTCTTCTACTGCTCATTCATTCATTCATTCATTCATTCATTCAGCTATTGCATAATCAGAAAAGACCTCACCAAAGTACTTTTAACTTCTTGGTCATGATGTGAATACATGGCTTGTACTTTTCTTCTTTTTACCTCCTATGTAAATGGCTTGACCTGATATTGCGGAAAATTGGATAATCTGAACAAGTACACACAAACAAAACAGGTTCACATTAACAAGACATGACTCTTTTCATTTGTTGATCGAAACCTGCACTGCAGATGTTCCCATTCTTAAGCAGAGTAGATGAGATGAGGAATAAAATCTGGATAATGCAGTTATCCTTCTGACTAATTAGTTAAGACCATGGACCTTCTTGATTACAAACTGTTACAAGACAAATCTAATGACAAGACTTTACCACTGATAGAAGCGTAGTATTACAAGATTAAGACAGAAGTTACTGGGGTGCAACCATCCTTTCACAGCAGGTGAGATACATTTTTTTGATCATGTGTTAACAGCGGTGATACATGTACATGGTAGGAAGGTAAGTTTAATGTTGTTATAACGGGTTCAGCACGTGCAATGATGTCTTCAGTCTCATGGGGATACTATATTTTATTCCTTCCAGGCTATTAATGAGCGCCTTGAGGGTGTGAATGTGCCCTTCACCCTTGTGAGTGGCTACGTAGACATTCTGCACTTACACATACCATGGGCAGACATATCAACAGAATCCATCAGTGTGACAGTGGATGGAATGGAGCTAGTTATCAAGTTCAAGGAAGATGAAACTGGTAAGACTTGAGCTGAAGAAGGTTTCTATCTCTGTTATAAGAACTCTTATATTTGATAGCAGTGATGGTATGTTTGACAAACTAATTTTAAGAAGTCAAGAAAACAGTATATTGGAGAAAGATCTTTATCCTCACACCTAGACAGAACACAATGAGCCCCTTGGACACCATTTTTCTATTGTATGATAGAAGTATATATGGAAGTCTTTCAGTGTTGAGTCTGTGGATGACAACTCAGGAGCACTGGTGTTCAACTTTCTCTCAGGCCAATTGAAAAATCATATGATCCCAGTGAAGTTAAGTAACAAGAATTAAAGAGTATGTAGTATCATTTAAAAATTGAACTGTACTAGGTTTTGGACATGAATTACTTGGGCTCAGAGGATTTTCATATTTAAAAGTGAAGGAACCAGTATATAATTCGGCAATATTTTGGTGTCTGTAGTTTCATGCTGTATTGTCAAGATATTTTTCAAATGCATTTTGAGCAGGAAAATCCTAATATCTTGTCATGGATGTTGGTATGAAAATAGATTGTCTGGACTGTAATGACATTCAGGGCTTCTGCGCAGTCCTGAAATTCCAGGTAGTCCTGGAAAAGTCCTGAAATTTGATTTTGGGGCCTAAAATCCTGGAAAAGTCCTGGAAATTGCAAAAATATACTTGAAAGTCCTGAAATTTGTGCTTCTGGCAAGAATTATGCTGAAAAATTTCGCTCGTGGGTGAAGCAGGACACATTCGAGGTCGCGCCGACATGTTTTCGATTTTCCATTTACTTGCGGTAAATTTGTTGTCTGCTTTTTCTTTTTCCTTTTTGACTTCCTCGACATGACCTGGTCCTGGAAAAAAATTTCCAGTGTGGTGCAGAACCCCTGGACACTGACTCTGCTATCAAGTAATCAAGTATTTGTCAGGCAAAGCCTGTTAACTGTTGCAAGTGTTAGAGTAGATTAGACAACTGAAAATTACTGTTTCAGTCAATTGTCTATATGTGTGTTTCTTTCAGAGGATGGACTTGATGTAAAATCCATGTTTGAAAGCATGACAGCATCAATGGTGGAGGAAGTGATTAAGTCAAACACTGCTGATGCTGACATCAGGAAAATCTCAGAGGCAGGCAAAGGAGCATCTCCGTTTGAGAGTGTGGAGCTCATGTCAGAGTTCATAAAATCAAGTGAGATTTTAGACAAGGCTTGTCAGTAGATCTTCCAAACTGAAGACTGTAAAGTCTGAGGTATTGGAGTTTGACTGTTGGGCTGAGCAGTTTATGTCACTGATGTCCTTGAGCGGGCTTGAGAAAAACACTTTTCTCCCCTTTCCCATTTGATTCAAATGTGAATAAAGACCTGGCTTTTGCGCTATGTGGGACCAGGGCACTGTTTTGGGGCTACCAAACATTTACTTTGTTATTGATTTGGTTTGTAGTAGAATTATATAGAATTATTAGTAGAATTATATAAAATTATGTGCACTGTCAGTTGGCCATCATGAATAAAATGTATAAAATTGTATGACATTGTGAGAGTTTTCTCTTCAAAGTAAATAAAGGGAGATTTGTTTTTTATTACTGAGGAAATGAGCAGAATAATTTCATTGATTGTTTCAGAAAAACTAATTTCAGGCAGTGTTTGATAAAATGGGACAGTCAATACTTGTTGCCAGGTTGGGAAGGTCTGTCTGATTAAGTAAAGAAGATGATAAGGTGGTAAAACACAGTTGCAGTATGCAATTTTTGTTTTGTACCAATGTGAATAAGACATTGATCTTCCATCCTTAAATGTTTGAGAGGGGAATATGATGTACATTTTTATTGTTGCTGGCAGGAATGGGAACACTGTTTTCCTTTCTATTAATGCAGTTACGTCCCGCATTCAAGTGACAATGCAAAAAGTGATTATCAAGACAGAGAAGTCACCCGGTGTCAGTGTGGAAGTTAACATTGACAAGTAAGTAGATGGTTAACTCAGGTGGGTCTTCGACATATGTATGTTCATAATGTTGAAGTGATTTCATTGACAAGGACAGAGAAGAAAGGGGTTTGAGCTGGTGTGGTAGCTAGGCTATGTGAGGGATAATAGTTATCATTGAAAGTTGGATGCAAATTATTATTCCAGTGAGATACTTTATTTCAGTCCCCTGCATGGCTAATCATTAGAAATAGCCGAGATAAGATAAGAAGTCTAATTATTGGTAGTTGATGCATCAGGAATGCAGAAGCAACTTGTCTTGGGCACAAAGCAAATCATAAGCTAGTAGCTTTGATCGGGTGAGAAGGTTTGTTTGCACCTCTTCAAGTATTTTTAAACCTTCCCATATCCCAGCTGCCTTCCATAATTTTGTGAACAGTTCTATGCTTTCAAAGCTGTACACATTCCTCTTTCCCCTCTCAACCACCATTTCTTATGACTGATACATTTGTAAATTATTTGCCACAGTATGAACTTCCCTGTCCTTCCCTCGCTTCCACCCTCTAACAACCACTATGCCATATTCATACGTCTTTTCTGAGCCTATCATCCCTTTGTGGTCCTTTACCACTGTCATAAGCCTCCTCATGATTTTCAAGTCAAGCATAAACTCCACCTACTGTTATTAGGGTTGGCAGATGCATAACATCAACTTTGCAGACACTTGGCATATGGTTTACTGTGATTCAGGAGATGGTTTGATTTAGCTTTTAAGATTTTTAATTCTTTTATTTTCTTCACACAGTCTGGAGTACTATGACAAAGACTGCACCTCCTCCAAGGACAAAAAGCCTAACCTGCCCCAGACCCCTAAGGGATATTCCACCAAGGTCTTGGAAATTTCCAAAGTGACAGTCCACTTGGAGGAGATGTGGAATAGAGCAAGCTCACCAAAGCCTATGGACCCTATACAACAGTCTACCATGGTGAGTAACTCAGATGGCAACGTCAGCATTGTGTATAAGAAACCCTCTAAGCCCATACACATGAATGTTTGTGCTAATCAAACATTTGTTAATTTTCAGCATATCATTATCACTTAACCTGTCAGTATACATTGTTGTACTCTCGTAATTCAGAGAGAAGGCTAGAAAAACCCCAACTTAATGCAGTTCTTAATAGGCACTATATCGTCATATGTCATAGGGATAGGCAGCAGGAGCAAATCCATTCATGCTGTGTTCAGTTGTCCTTGCCAACGACTGCTGCAAAGTGGGTTTGCTGGTAATGTCTGTCATTTTTTGATTGCTCTTCCATTTTTGGCGCCAAACCATGAAAGAAATGTGTGTTACACAGATATTATCAACAGATCAACAGAGGGGTAGAGAAAGATGCATAGTGATGTGTAGAAGTTTTTCACAAAGGAATATAGATGCAAGACGGATGCCATCAAGAGACCTGGTAGTCAAAAACTGTAGAGTAATTAGTAGACTCACCTAATAGTAATTACATGGGAGAGTGGAGAAGTTATAAGTGTGAACAATATTATATTAAGGGCAGAATTCTAGAAGTCTTGTAAGAAAGAAGCTCAGCCTGTCGTGATGATTATTTAATGTAGATTGCCCCAAATAACATCAGATGATATGACCATTGACTACTTGCCTTTCTGGAGCGAAGAATAAGTTTCATTCTTTATTTGGTTAATAATTTTTCATTGGTAAGTGATAGGGGACACCCTCCCTTTTCCTACATGCATTGCTGACTGCATCGTTGGCCAGACGTCATTGAGCAAGATATATTTTTAATTGGCTTGTACATGCAATGTCTGATTAACCTCTCATTATATCCCATGCAGGCTTTTGACATAGCCATGAGCTCCCCACCTAACTCAGGCAACTACATGATGCAGAGTTCAAGCATGACTCAGTCCATTTATCCAGGCATGACAACACTGGATATGACTGAGCCAGAGGAGCCTGAATCTGGGGGCAAGATCCCTATTATATCCATGGATAAGAGTCAGACTGTGTTGATACAGATTAAGAATGAGGACCAGCTTCCGGGACCAAATGTGAGTAGCTGTTTATGTTGTGGCCAGAGGAAATGAGATCTTTATGGATATGACACAGTCAAGGGCAGGACCATAGCGAGCGTGACTTTTTTTTGGTAATCTAGCACTTACATCCAACAAGCTGTCTGAAACCGCCAGTGGCCGACGTGGGCTTACGATTTTGTATAAGACATTTACTACGAACTATCTTGGTTCTGGTTATTCAGGAGTGTTATGATTGTCTTCAGCCTTTCAAAGCCTGAGAAATGACTGTTACACAGATGCAGTTTTGGGATCGTTCTTTAATATCTGGCATCCTTGTGAAAAATCCGGGACACTGTTCATTTCACAGGAAATGGTCTTGCCACGCTTGCGCAAAAAGAAAATGATATCTCCTCACCACAGCAGATAATCTAGTCTCCCCACAGATTACTTGCAACTTTTTATTCAATAGTTTCTCACATGACGCAACCTTAGATGAAATACATTATGCATATTGGAACGCTGAATTTGTGAGACATTGTATGGGTTGTCAGATTATCGGCGAGTAAAATTAATCCGTGACAAAGTTGCATTCTCAATGCTTGTCAGTAGCTTGTAAATGACATAGTATAAGCATGAAGTTTGAAAACTTTACAAAACATTTCGGATTAGTCAATTTGTATTGCATAAATGTGACAACATCGGTAATCTCAGATTCATAGATTACATGGATGCTATGCCTCTTGTCAAAGGTGTAGTCTAAAGAGCCATCCAGTGGGTAGAAAAAAAGAAATTTATCATTTTGGGGGGGCGCTATTTTTCAAATATTAAGTGGCCTAAACCAAACTTTCAAATGACAAAGGTATTTCACAAGCGTAGTAAAGAGGGTGGGGTGGGAAAAGAGGATGAGTCAATAGCTTTGGTTGATTAGTTCATTATGTCTGGCTGTTTTGTTTTATTTTATTTTCAGATGAAAGTGCGTTAACAGCAGGAGTACTCATGTAACATCTTCAAACATAGTAATTCAAGGGAATTTTTAAGGCTGCCTGTATAGATCAATTTCATAGTTTCTTAATTGTACTAGAGTGTGTTAGGGGTGCTCTGCTGGGAATGACACACTTCTTCCAAATTTGAAATGTTTACTTATTTGCCTGAATGAAATTTCCGTCACATCATGTAAACTGATGTCTTGGCAAAGCCTCAAGTACATGTACATCAGAATTCAGATTTTCCAGTCTCATTAATTCAGTGCTTACATCTTACAGTATTGTTATTCTGTAATATTGACAGCGTTCAAGTGCACATATGTATGAACCTCTTCTGACTCAAGTTTGATGATCTTTTTTTTTTTTCTTTTGCTTCTGAAACAGGTGGATGTAAAGTGGAACTTAGAAAGTTTACATGTGTTCATGTCCCCCAAACTCCTCACAATGGTGACAAAATTTCTTGGCACAGAAGGTGGTAATGGTGGGTAGAATCTTGTTATCTCACTGAAGAATATTTTTTTAAAAACAGTTGTCATTTATTTAGTATTTTGTTAGATATGTGTAATGACATTTTACAATTAATGCAACACTGTTTTATCTTTTTGAGTTTGGTAATGTGGGCGGGTGTGGCTATTCAAATGTATCTTGTAACTAAGTTTTAATCATTCATGCATATTGACATTTTGCCAGTGAAAATGGATTCAACTACAAGATGATTAGATAGATTTATTTTTTTTTTACCTTTGTTTTCTTTGTGCCTGTAGTGGCAAGGCTGGGTGTCATAGGGACTTGTGTTACTTATTTTCGAGTGCCAATCAGTTCATTTGAATGTGTGGAAATGAATAGAAAGGATATGAGGTGATTTGTCAACTCATAAACATGCTCAGTGGATTCAGAAATTTCTGTTTCTTAAGCCCTTCCTGTTTCAAACACAGATTTTTGTTTGAATGTACAATGGAAAAAATGTATTGTTAGAACTAAACTGTTACATTTTCTTGCACAAAAGAAAGGGCTTGGTGACAAAACCAGATCACTTTTACCTGTACAGTTTAGAGTGTCAGTTGTCATGTAGCTCCTCAGTCTTTCATTCACGGATCTGTGATTTTGCTAGGATCCAAGAAAGGACCTAAGCAGGTACCAATGACCATGGAGGACTATGAGTTGTGCCGCAGGAAGGAGATGGAAGAGGAGAGGCAGCGTAAAGATAATGGTCTCCTTGAGGCAATTGACGTGCCACCTCTGACCATGGACAAACATATGGAGATGATGCAAGGGGCTACAGCTGGTGAGATTTTGCCTGATTTGTTGCTTGGTGTTATATTAATTGCCTCGCAGGATGTTGGCTCTTATCAGAGTCAGAGGACAGATGGTGAAGATACACACTTTGGTTGTTGTCAGTACATGTATTATTCTAAATCCTTGCAATAATTAATGGATGGTTAATGAATGCAGGAGTGACATCTCTGCCCCTTGAGACAACTCTCTTAAGTGCTCACTTTACCCCATTGGTGAAAGCTAGGCATTGTTCATGTGCATGCCCTCATGGAATTTCAGGAGCTCCTCACATTTGTAGGAAAAACAAAATCTTCTGCAGTTCATAATTTCCTCCTGGAATCTCCATGAAAATCACTGGTTTTAAAAGATTCCTGAATTTTTGCAATAGACATTGTTACAAGTATTAATGCCAGGGTGCACAGAAAAAATATTGAAATTTCCTAGAATTTCTCGTGGAAAATGATAGATAAACAAATGGGTTAAGTAGTCAGAGCTCAGTATACCTGTTGCATCCTTGTAATCTTTACCTCTTTTAATACTGACTCTTCTTTGTCGTGGATTCATTGTGATTTCTTGCATGAAGAGATCATTTGACAGATTAGTCCTGAGTACAAGTCATTCATTTAACAATCACTTTTCGATTAACCACAATATTATCCCAATGATTATGAAGATGATGTTGTCCTTGCAGGTATGAGCTGTAAGTTCTAAAAAGCTCCTTGCCTCACAGACAAAAGCACCTGTCCTCCTCAGTTATGATTGGTGGCTGGGGGGAGAGCTGGTGTTGCAGATCTGTCAGGAATTCTTTTGAAAGCAGAAGTATGTTTCTGTGGATGTCACAACAGATAGCACAACTTAATTGCACCCCTCTGCTAATGGATAATGTTTTAAATGCTGCCATGGAGATTTAGTGAAGAAGATTTGGCATTTTATTTGGTCCCCACTAGCAATATATATATATCGTCACACTCATTCCACATTTGCTCAGATCATTTTGAAGGTCTTGAGAAATTCAGCGCTCTCAACCTGTTGCTTAAAGCAAAACAATGAGGCAGATGTCGTTTCGCTAGTAACATTGAGATCTCATATCATGATGTGTTAAAATTCTACAATTGTTATAGTAATATATACAATTCAGATCATCAATAAAATGACGTATGCAAATGTGGAATGAGTAAGACAGTGCACAAATTGTTCTGACATCTATTATTCTGGCTGAAGGAAATGTTAACACTGAGCTTTCTTTCTGTATTACAGACAGCCTACTGTCAGACGATGACATGTTTTTCTCAGCTTATCCATCGGCCTACAAGAGTTCTTTGTCAGGCTTTGACGTCAGTGACAGTGCCTCTGTCAGCACATTCGGTGACCACTCTACACACAGCACAACCAATGGTAAGTAGAAGACAAAAGGAACTCTTAGTATACAGGGAGTCCAGAATGAATGAAATGATAAATGATGAGATATTCACCAACACATAGAAGATCATGGCCAAATAATTTAGATGTTGGACTCAGAATCTGAGAGTCATAAGTTCAGTTCCCATGATGCATGTTATTCACGTTGTCCTCAGTCCACCCATCTGTAAAATGGGTACCGGGCCAAAGAAAGTACAAAATAACATCAGAATGTTAGTGATCAGCACATGTCAATGGTGGCAGCAGTGTGTGCTTTTCTGAGGAGTTAAGAAAGTCACTGAATGATCTGGTCTGTCAGAATAAAACTAATGTGAAATGTGATCAAATGAATTCAGTAAGGGAGGGGTTCATTAAATTTGAATGAGTTCAGTAGATTATTTTAGAAATGTTTGTACTGCCTATAGAGCGAGAGGTTCTTTCTCTTGGGTAACGCATGTTGGGGGGGGCTTCCAAGAACTGAACCGAAAACCTAAGAACAAGTGATCTGATTGGTAGTTGTTCCCAGTTTTTACTTAAAGGCTACCATTTCTGTGTGGATGATTTTCATTGGTTGAAAAAGAGGAGGCATTGCAAATTCCTTACATGAAAAATTTGGTTGTGATGAATTTTATACTTTGATGTGTAGGGAAGATGGTAGGGAAGATATCACATTCTAGTTTGTAGATTTACTTTCTTTCAGTGTTTGAGGTACCATAAATTTAACATTTCATGTTTACATCCTCAGCAAGTGCATTTTCACATGCAAGAAGAACCAGAGGTGAGTTTCAGTAAGATGTGAATTTGAGAACCATTTACTCTGGTAGCGTAGTTTAGAAGATGAGGCATGTATCCCTTAGGGATGTTATTCCTGCAAGAATTCTTGGAAATGCAGTGGACTCCACTTAAAGCAACTCGTTCGGAGCAAAGAAAAAGCTAGGATTAAAATGAACGGCAATTATGGGATGATTTTGGTGCCCTGTTTTTGTTTTTTTTTCAAAGAATATGAGAATTAAACTTTTGTGATTAAGTGGAAGTTGCCAAAAAATGGATCACAATTAAATGGAGTCGACTGTATGGAGATGTCTTTCCATATATGGCAGTTCAAGAAATTGCCCATGGCAAAAAGCTAAAGTTCTAAAAAGGCTTCCAGCAACCTTCCCAAAATTTTGACACACTGAAGGTATCAGACCTACATTTTCTAATCTTCAAATCAAGGCAAGCTTTGCTTTTGTCTGCTCCCTAGAGCGGGGCATTAGAAGATGCTTTTAGATTCTTTTAATATAAACCTTCACTCTGAATATGTAAATGAGGATCAATATGATAATAGTATATATTTATAATAGCTCTCAGCCCTCTGGGCACTTCACAGGTATTAGTAAAGCTTATGTGTCTTGTTGCAGCTAATGAGCTAGATGAACCGATAATGCAAGTGAATGTAAGGATGGGATGTGAAGATAATAAATATCTTTGTTTCTTGCTTCACAGTGTCAACAGAGAGAAGCTTTAGCACTCGAAGCTGGGAAGACCACACTGTGGAGTCTCAGAGAGTGAATGTGACCGTACCATTCTTCACTGTCACCCTCCTATTGGAAGACCCAAAACCTTGCGCAGTCATCCCGGGCTTATCATCCACACCCCCCACCACCTCCACCAGCACCCTCTCCTGCCCTCCCTCATCCTCGTTCCCACCTAAATCTTCATCCATTCATGACGAGTCTTTCGGCCCGTCAAGCTTACCCATGTCTTTCATCAATAGTACACCCCAGTTCCTGCACCCGGTCAACCGCACGGTGCCTTCATTATCATCATTTCCTCAACATACCCAGTGGTCTTTCAAAACTGATAACAAGAAAGAGGACAGTGAAAGTGATGATGAAGAGGAGGAATTTCATGATAGTGGAGACTATTTTGAAACTCCTCATACTTCATCTGTTGATGCTTTGGAACAAGAAAAGCCAAATTCAAGATCTGCCAATGTGCCTGCAGCCACCAAACCAGTCCAGACTCAGCACTGGAAGGAAGGCTCACCATCCAAGTCCCGGCCTACGGAGAGCCTACCTTCCAGCAAGGATGCCGTCAGCAGCCGACTGCAGGAGGTGGCCACTAAGTTCTTTGAGGCCATAGCCAGATTGGAGACTCGCGCCCCCTTGCATAAACTGAGAGACAGGGTTGCGGAGATTCTTACCCTGGATCATCTTGGGTAAGATGACAAAGCATGATACAGTCAAGCCAGGGAGGTTATAACTAGACTGGAGAGTGTGCTTCTGACACAACATATGCAAATTTGAATCCATGTCCAAATGGCATTGCGTATGTAAAGGAGGTGCACTCTTGTACTGTTGTTGGGTTTACATGTACAGTCTATGTATAATCTCATTGGTTACTATTGATACATATTATATGTTGTACAACAAAATGTGCAAGACATGTAAGTTAACAGAGGCAAGCATTTCAGTCTCCAAACAGAGCCGCCTTGCATAAGAGGATGTTAAATAAAGCCAAATAAGAAAAAGAAATCAGGCATGTCAGTAATAAATGAAGTCATTCCGCAAAAACACTTCAAGGATGACATATCTGTGGACCATGTCAGTGATTAAGAATTAAATCTGCCAAAACTTGTGCAGTAATGTAAGCTCTGAAGGCAGCTGAGAATGTTACAGAATTATATGGCCTGCTAATAATAACATGAAACTGTGTTAGTGGATATTCCCAGGATTTAAGACTTTCAGCTCTATTTTTAGTTATGTGCTGTAAATATTTGTTTGTTTCAACAAGTTTAACAAATTTATTTAACTGAAACCTAGACCACAACTGTGATACATGGGCAAGCAACAGGGTATAAAAATTGAAAATAGGACAGCACATGATGCAGACATTAATAGTGATCTACACACAGAGAATCACATACATAATAGCTAAATAATGAATGAATGCATTTTTAACCTTATTTGCAATTGCTCCCTATCTTCACACATCATGAAGCAATACATCACTTGAACCAGCTCACTGCATACCAAGGACTGTATGATGCAAGAGTTTGCAAGGACAATAAAGCCTGATTTTTATCCTAGAATGTATTCACCAATTCAGATCTCTTACTCCAGGTTGCTTTTTATTGGACCTTCTATGTTGAATGTTTTAGGTGTAAAGTAAACAAACCCATCTTTCAAAAAAAAAAACTGGTGTGTCAGCCAATGCTTTGGAATGTCCCACATACACACCTCCAAAGTATTGTTCCAGCATTTTCATGATTTCTTCACATAATGTAAATTCTCCAGCCAGAGTGCAGAGATTCAAACATAGTTGCTGTGAGTCTGGTGGTGAGTTTTCAGTCACCTTGCTAAGGAATCATGTCACGATTATATTGTGGATGTTGCATTCTAATGGGTCATTTTCCTCAAATGTAAAGAACGATAACTCTGTGGGCGAAAAGGCTTTCTGGCCGTTTTTTTTGCTTTGTAAATCTGAGAACCAGATGTGAACATATCACCAGTTGTAAAGGTTTATGTTTGCACACGATTATTCTCTGGGGTATCATGAAAAAATATTTAGCGCTTTCAAAGTGATGTTCGTTAAACTAGAACATCAGGAGCATCTTAAAATTAACAAAGATAAAAAATAAAATATCCCATTCGCAAATTACCATCACCAGCAGGTGGTCATATTTATTGCTCTTTACACCTACTAATTCAGGAGGGCTGAATTGCACTTCTCCGCCAGATGTGGGGTGCTAATTTTAGCAAGGCAGGGCTAATTGCCTCAAGGACCCTTGGTGTCAAATTTTGTTACATGAAATTATGAAATAGATATGTTACACATGCTTCAAAATTACAATAGGGGTAGAATTTAGAACGTTGAGTGTACCTGAACCACTGGAGCATCACTTTGCGAATTCAAAGGAGTTAATTTCAGGAAAATGACCCATTTGCTGTGTGAGATCTGTGAGTCTCCTGATCGGTTATAGTGCTTTTCTGGCTATAACAATTGATCTAATTAATTGTATAGAATGTTCAATTTTTTCCTCCCATTTTGTTAGGTCTATAATTCTAAACACATAATTAGCCAGCACAGTTACAGCAACACTCTCGTTTATGACTGGTATCAATTGGTGTCAAATTGGTATTGTAAAGCAGAGTATCAGATTTATCAGTGGGACAAAATGTCTCTCCTCCATGGTTCAGACTGTTCATATTTCATATGGTAGTATCACCTATGGTGTAGTGAGAAGATTTCTCTGTAAATGTTTCATTGGTGAATACTGATAAACTGGAGAACTTCTTCATAAAAAAAATACAGTTGAAATCTTTATACATGCCCTTATAATGAACCATCTAGATTACTGCATGTAATTCACTTTTGGTTGGCATTCCAGACACAATGCTTGTCAGGTTTCAGAAAGTTCGAATAAAGGCAGCTGTACAGATTACATTAACAAGAGCTTTAGCACAAATCCATCTGGTTGTAGAAGAGCTGCGCTGCTTGCCTGTCAGAAAGACAGTTGATTTTAAATTTCTTTGTCCAGCATATAAAATGAAAGTGTGTCTCTATACTTTGGTGAATTAATAATTAGATATGTCTCATCCTAACATTAAAATCAGCAAATGGGGATCAGTTTCTTGTTCTAGTCTCTAGAACAGCAGTAGGTATCTGAACCCCTAAATTATAAAGCACGTTCAGTAGTGCCATCACAAAAATATGAGAACATCTCCCAGTTTAAGAGTTGAATGTAAACAGCCTTAATAAAGAGAGCGTATCTATAGATTATGTTTATAGAGAAATAGTTTGTATTGGATGTGTGTGTGTGCCCATGGTTTTGTAATAATTTTTTTTGTCCTTTTTAGTATGTAAAGGGTCTTAGAGTACTACAGTTTTCAAGTTTGGCACTTTATAAATTCATTATTATTATCTCTCTCCAGCCTCATTGCCAAGCCGGTCCATGTGGATGTTGCCATAGAGAAGAAAGCCATGGAAACCAAGCACTCTGTGAAGGTCACATTTGGCAAACTGGAGGTCATTGAATGCTTGTTTGACTGCTTCAGCAGTACAAGTGACTTTGCCAAAACTGCCCTGCCAAAGCTCCCACAGTACTCAGAGGTAAGTGTATCCTTGATTTGTTTGCCAACTTTTCTTCTTCACACACTAGGTGCTTGATTTCTTTCTTCTTGTCATTATAAATACCCCAGAAAGTGCTGACAGAGATCTATAATTATGTTTCTTTATCACAGTAACTTACTGGGCCCAAGTTCGAACACAGATTTTTTTTTTTGGTCCAATTTTGTCAAATTTCCACTGTGGGGTTAGCTCATGCCCTCAAAATATCAACCCATCATATGGGCTGAGTGTGATCTTCTGTCCATTTAACATACACATCAATAGCTTTCCCATCTCCGTAGTGCAAAGAGTTTCACAACTCTGGCTAATAAATAAAAGTTAGCGTCACATGATTGCTTAGCAACAGGTGTAATGATCAAAGTGGGTGAACCAACTGTGTCATTGTGTCAGAATGTTTAAAATGTAAAAGAATATTTCCAGCAATGTTGTGCAAAAATTTCGACCAGGTTCATATGTTCAAAGCTCAGGATTAAGCTCTGACATTGCTTAGTGGGAGTCAGGGTTGGGCACGTTCACGGAAAATCGGGAACTGCGTTCCGTTCTCCGTTCAGTGCCAAAATAGGGAACTGCATTCCGTTCCCCGTTCTGCCGAGACTTTCAAATTCCGTTCCGTTCACCCGTTCCACGTCTGAGGAACTTAGTTCCGATCTCCGTTCCGTTCCGTTTACTTTTCCCGCCGAAAATAGCACGTGTTTCCGACTGCTGATTTCACAAAGGGAAACGAGGATTTTGATGTTTAATGAATGTTACTCTGTGTGTGAGTATTTTCCATGGAGAAGTTCAGTTTCGGAGGCGCAAGATGTAACTGTTACTTGGTGATGAAGAACATGATACCATTCATCCCTTCCTTAAAGGACAAAAAAAAAAAAAAAAATCCAGATTCATTTAATAACTCTGAGTAAGTGCAGTGTGCGCCACAAAAACAGAAAAAAATTTGAGCCTCTCCTCCTTCCAGAATTCACTGCAAGTGAGAGAATCTGGAGAAATTACATGTGCACATACCATACATACTTACAATTTCTTATAAATTTGAGGATTTATTTACGATTGCACGAACCCCCCCCCCCCCCCCCCCCAAAAAAAAGAAAAAATAAATAAAAAAATAGAGAGATTGTGATATATTCGAGATCATAAAGGCATGAGTCACAATTTTGGACAAAAGTCGCTATTACAGTAAAATCCTGGCATTTCTTGTTCTTAAAGTCGATGTAATCTGTTGCGTGGTTCTGGTTGGTTCTAAACAGGTATTTTTTAAAGGATCCTTGACAAGCAACGCTGCAATTACAATTGCCGACGTCATGTGTATGAAAACCAGTGGGCCGTCTTCCTAACCCACTGCCGCCCTCCGCTTTCTTCGTGTGTACTATATCCCGCCCCTAGTTCTCTAATCCTCCGCCCTTTTCACCTGCCCATCTACGTTACCCAATGAGCCTTTATTTCGCTTTCCATAATTATTTATGGCATTCAAGTTGGTGTTTAACTGTCAGGCACCACTCACGGTCACGATACAGTCCTCTCGATGGGCGTAGCGTTGTTTCGCGAGAGACGGACTTGAGGCGGTCAAGCCTCCTGACGCAGTCCTGGATAAGAGGTGTCATCACGTCTTTATCAGTAAGGAGACACGCTTCATTTGCGATTAAAAGTGATAAGCCAGTCCTTGTTGTGTAATGCGGACAGCAACGCAGCTTCGTCTCGATGGTCTTATTTACCTGACGCCATAAAAGGGCAGGAGTGACAAACTGATCTTGCCGATTGGAAAAATGACCGTTATGAGGTCGAACGAAGCTGGTGATCCTAGTGCAGCGAGTGCAATAACTGCGGAGAAAATGAAAAAAAAAAAACCTGGTCCTGATGTGTGAACGGAATTTGAACGGACTTGAAAATGAACTTAGTTCCGATCCTTTCCCGAAAAATCACGAACTCCGTTCACGATCGCGTTCATAATGAAACAACGAAACTCGGTTCGCTCCGTTCACGAAACTGGAACTAAGTTCCGGAACTTAGTTCATATGAACGGAGTTCCACCCAACCCTGGCGGGAGTTTAATATTCGGCCAAAAATTTACCAAAACAGGACTTTTGTGCTCATGAGAGGTTCATTTTCATCACTCCGTTATACATTTTTTTTGTTTTCAAATCTGTGTTTAGGAAACAACAAACTCAGAATTATTCAAAATGTTGATGAATAAAGGAATATGCAAGTTTAGAAGTATTCTGGAAACCATTAGGCTCAGAGTTGTAGAAATCTGGAACCTGATGGGTTAGGCAGAGATGCGGATAGCCAGAAAATGTCATGAAAAATAAAATTTACAATCACTCAGAAGTACAGATTCTTGCCCATACTTTCAATGGACAGATGATCATTTTTTTTCCCCTTAATCTGCACCCAGATAAAAACACACACTGCTGTACATCACATTTTCTCCTATGATCTCAAAGTCTGTTTGTGGAAAAGGTGAAGAGTGATCAACAGTACAATCAGCCATCATCAATTTCATTTTCATCAGTCTGTTTCTCAATAGCTTGTTATACACTGGTGTAGGGAACACTATGTAGCCTCTCTTCGGCGTTTGTTGTTTTCTTGAGAACTGTCAACATGAGACCAGTTTTAGGTCATTTTTTTCCTTTAAAGCTCTCTATGTGTGTGACCCTCTCCTTCTATAATTATGCATGACGTTGCTAACTGCATGACACCAGGTTGAGCACAGCATTCCTTGTGTGTTATGGTAGTAATCTGTTGCTCGAGATTAGACGAATTTGTAGGCTTGGCAGTGATAAGACATGCTTGTGTAAATACAGTGTTTACTTAGCGCAAGTGACAGGTTGCTTCCCCTGCCTGTATTTTGTCATTGTACTAACATGCTATGGACATAGATTCACACATTAAGATAAGTGAGTCATAGATAAATATGAAGTGGTATTTTCTATATTAGCTGGTATAAATAAGTTCACGTGGGGAAAGGTGACTCTGAATTTATCTGCTGGCTTTTATGGTATTTATTTTGGGTACCTCTACTGAATAAGTCATTTAAAAAATTCTTTGGCTTAGATTTCTGAAGAACATTATATTGTCTGTTTGCAGTCTTGTGTATAGTGAGTCCTTCTGATCACATTGGTAAGAGGTCATTCACAGTGACTGTGGATTTGTTTTAGGGGTACTTTTATCTGCCAGAATGCTGACATAGGATTTTTTACTTTAAGTGGTAGTTGTTTGTTCACCGTATATGCTCTTTTCATTCACTGGGAGAGAAGGGGTCGGATCTCTTAACCTGATCGTTGGGTGACATGACACCACTTGAGAAAGAGAAAGTGACAGCAAGTAAATTTGTAAATGACCTTTTTCTGCTTCTTTTAGACTTTGCATCTTGTCTCCAAAGTTTTGAAAGCTTCGCTGTGATAAAGCTTTATTTGGCTTCTTCCAAATCAGAGTAAACCATTCAGCAGTGTATCAGTTGGAGAGAACAAGTCATTTTAAGTTTTATCAACATGAAATAATAACTCTGTTATGTCCTAGCCAATAAATTATGATCACATGATGCAACCCCCATATTTTATCACCTGATGCACTGGTGGCTGTCACAAGTTTACATCACCGAGGTTTTAGTGTGCTGGCCAAGTGTTGCTCTAGTATTATTGAAACAGGTGGTAACAGGTCTGTGAAAATCTTTGAATTCCTTTGTAAATGGGAGATTTGTCAAACAAATCATGCCAAGGCAATAAAAAGGTTGAAGACGTTGACTGACTTCAACAATCAAACTGAATTTTTACATTTGAAGAACTACAAATCAAGTTGAAAGTTAAAGAGTACATTGTCTGATAGAAGTGTCTGGAGCTTCTGGAAGCTAAATGACATCATCATTTCTCTCGCAGGCCACTGCTTCCAACTGCACTAAAACTAAATTGTCTAAATAAATTTGTGTATAATGAAAGATTCAAACTTTTAAAATAAATTTTCTGAAGCAAACTTTCCTCGTCAGCCATAAAATCCAGTATCAACTAGGGGCCCTGCGCCTACTGTGGTTGTTCTAATCAGTACATTCATTTCTTGGAACTTTTACTTGTCATAATTGCAATGCAGAAATTTACTTATAAACTGTAGGTATATACTTTCTTTTTCTCTGCTTTTCTCATCTTTCAGCCTCCTCACTTCACCTCCTCCTCCTGTTCCTTCTCCTCCTCATTACCACTGGATCTCATACATTGAATGAACATGGAGGCTAAAAGTCATGAGCCATAAACTCCAAAGATAAGAGATATCAAGAGAATGAGACAGATGTATGATTCATGTTTATTCATCATTAATTAAGTAAATAGAATTCAGTTATATGTCTGAAACAAAAGACGATCATTTTTGCTATAGCATACAGATTTCAGGGACAAATCAAATTATCAGGCTGTCAATAATAGACATTTATGCATACTGAGTGACAGTTCGCAGTATTTCTACCTTGCATTCCAAGCCTAGGATTTAAGATCGATTTATGTCAGAGATCTTCAGCATATTATCTTATCCAGGGACAAGTTATGATGCCGCAAGTCAAAATGAGGGAAATAGAGATCTGATCATCTAGTAGTGCATCAACAGTCTTTTTATCTAGTGGTGTGAAAAAAAAATATGGTAAGCTTCAATTTACTCTAAAACTTCCATCTTCATGTGGTTGCTAGAGCTATTAAAATGACTGTTTTTGACAAGGATTTTGGAAAATGTTCTAGATTGAAGGTTCACTATCATTGAAACAGAATGACATTACACAAAGAACTCGACTGGAACAAGAATATGTAACACATAGTATAGTAAGAAGTCAGAGTCTTAAATCCAGCGCTTGCAGTGTCAAGGCAGAAAATAGGTCAACACATTTCACATAATTATTCATACCTAAATAAATTACAGTAAGATCTCGCGAATGCAAATTCAAGAGAACCCGTCCATAATTAAAGAGTTGTTGTTGTTTTTGTTCTATAATGCATAAATGAGTTCAGTTTGGCTGAAAAGTGACTTATAGCAATACTGTATATTCAGAGATGCATTTGAGAATTACTTTTTTTCAAAAGAAAGTTGAGCTTGAAATCTGAATTTGGTCAAGAACTATAACATTTTAAAGTAAACAAACATACAGTGGAATCCTGCTAAAACATCCACCCTTTGGGCCAAGCTGTGTAGGGTGTGTCATCAGATGGATTTGTGACCAGTGTTCATTTTAATGAGAGTATGCTAAGGAAGGGGATTGTATTAAGCTATAGTTATATCAGGATTCCACTATATTATTATATATATGTTCAAAGCACTGACCCTCCTTTTACACCCCATAATTCGAAAACACTCGAAGTTGACTTGGTGCATTTTGGAAAAAAAATTTATCTTCAGTTTCCAGTATTTAAAATGTTTGAGTTCAAGGATAAAATGTGGAAAATATGAGACCTCAGAGTATTACAAGGACTGTGCATGTAATTTTTGAGTATGAGAGGTTTGAGGTCATTAAATCGTACTGTTACATCAGCGCATCTCTCAGCAATCTCACTCATTCATTGAATTATCAGTCTGCCTATGAATAAGATGTCTTTATTAAGGATACTATCAACATGTAACAAAAGTACATTGCTTGAATATTGTTATTCTCTTTCTCTCTCCCTCTCTCTATCTCATTTTCTTTCTTCTTCCTTTCCTTCCATTCCTCTTTATCATGCCCATCTTTCCTCACACAATATACAATTTGAAAAAAAAAAAATTCTAATACAGATTCGAAAAACAAAAACACCAACATATCAGTCTAGCCTTAATTCTGCATGTTCTGTAATACTATCACTCTAAATCTACATGTAATTGGTCATAATTTACGCAATACAAAGATTTCTGTAATTTCTATTTATTTTGCAACAAGTATAACATTTGACAGAATGAATGAGAATGATGCCTTTGATGCATAGATGAGAAACTACAGTCAGTGCTTTTTTGATTGAGCTTTTCTTCATTCTTGAATACAATATGTCTGGAAAATGAAAGCACAAAATGCAGTAAAATTTCACTGGAATATCTAGACAAATACTCACTGAGAGAATAACCACTCTCCCCATTAGTCACTTGAATTATAGTTACTGTCATATAAAACTGCCTGTTGTAGAAATGTTTTAATACAGGTATATCAACATGAAAAAAAAACAACAACCAAACAAACACACTGATCTGGGGAGCGTTTACTGTTATCTTTGAGGGTCGAGGTAAACTTTATATTTTGATCATTTAAACACACTTTGACTGTGGATGCCAGTGAATTTAAGTCATTTGACCTGCTGCCAGCGGGTGTAAATTTGGATTTTGTATGTTAAGAAAATTTTCCCCACGGGGATAAATAAAGTATCTTATCTTATCTTATCTTATCTTAGTCACAAAAGCCTTCTTAATCGTAGTTGTATGGAGATGTTGGAAAAGGATATAATTAAGAGGAAAGTGCGATTAAGTGACTCTATTTATTCTCACTAAGATATAAAGTTTGTGTTGTTTTGTTCTGAAAAATGTTGAGATTAATCAACAGTTCTGAGCATCTGAAAAAAAAAAATTAATTACTTGAAGTTGGATGTATAATGTTTATCATTGTAACTTTTTTTTCCCTTAGAAACTTCAGTCACAGTTCCCTCTGAAATCCATATCTTGAATTTTTTAACTTTCTGGCCCTCTTAATTGGCGCCACTGCCCCACATAAGAAAGTTAGTGGGGATAATGAAGTAAAAATGGGCCAAAAGAATGAAATAAAAATAGACAATATGAATTATATAAAAAGGCATAGTGACGTGCATATGATATAAAAGTATATGAAAATTTATTGTATATACACTATATATAAGATGCGATCTCTACAATTGTTATATTACAGTTGGAATGTGTCGAAGTATGCCATAGTTTTCAAAAACAAGGGCAGAAAGGGGAAAAAAAACCTGAATAGGAAAATTTATATACAACAGATTCTGTAAATGGAATGTTGACGCTCAGAGCGACAAAGGCATAAGATAGACTTAAACATCAACACATATCACATTATATTATACAACATATAGCAACACTTATAAACTACATACAATACAATATTATTGTAGGTAAAGAAGAGAAAGGCAGCTGACTGCATTTCAAACAACTGAGCTTGAGCATGGAAAAAGTTGCGATTACCCAGAATGCAAGTAAACAAAGTCAGCTGTACGATGCATCATATTATTGATATCCCATTCTTATTGCATAAAAAAAGTTAGTCTAGATTTAGAGCCATGTTTCATTGGAGCATTGAGGGAACATAATCACGGGGCATAATATCATATTGTTTATTCCATTTCTAACCTATCAAACTGCAATAAGCCGTATATATATTCTCTTACAATGTTCAGTTTGTTGCACGTTTACAATGTTTAAAGTTCATTTTGTTGCAGTGGTGGTACTGGGTAAAAGCCCCGGGTACCAAGAATTCAAGTAGTTTGTTCCACTGGCACATTTGACAGAATCAATGAGAATGATGCCATTGATGCATAGATGAGAAACTACAATCAATGCTTTTTCTGATTGAGCTTTTCTTCATTCTTGAATACAGTATGTCTGGAAAATGAAAACACAAAAAAAGA
Source organism: Ellobium chinense (assembly GCA_033807755.1). NCBI lineage: Eukaryota > Metazoa > Mollusca > Gastropoda > Ellobiida > Ellobiidae > Ellobium > Ellobium chinense. The sequence continues at coordinate 531,194 of JAWQUT010000058.1, forward strand.
ATAAAATTTCACTGGAATATCTAGACAAATACTCACTGAGAGAATAACCACTTTCCCCATTAGTCATTTGAATTATAGTTACTGTCATATAAAACTGCCTGTTGAAGAGATGTACATATAACTAACTTTGTCAAAATAAATATGAATTATCAAAGCATTAGTTACCTAAGTCAAACTAATCAGATTGTTGAATTGACAGATTTGAATGCTAAAACCTCTCTCACATGAACGCAAGAGTTCGAATATAATCTAATAGACTGTTCTGTTTAGTTTTGAAGGGTACTTTGCTAAAAAAAAAAATATTAAAAAATCAATTTTCTAGCGTGTGAAAGACTCTCGCCCATGTGGAATTATTAAAACTGAAAATCATATTACTGTAACTTTAATTCTCACCCAAAATGGTTGTGAAGGGTAGTGTACTGTTTCACTTTTTCAGGCATTATCGCCCCACTGGAGTTCTCTAAACTTGATATATTAAATCTGTGCAAACCTGTAATACTCCCGTAATTAATACGTACGAACTTCAGTGGCAGTTTAGACAGATTTGTCATCTTTTTTTTTTTTTTTTTTTGAAGATCTCNTTTTTTTTTTTTGGTGAAGATTAACAGACTAATGTCCCCTGCTTTTTCTCTCTTCGTGATCCACAGAAGGATTGACATTTTAAACAAATAAACTTCATGCATTCTTTGACATGGAGCATGACCTTTAAACTGGCTATGAAGGACACGACGTCTTCAACAGATATACAAATGTATATATTCGTTATAAAATGCTATTTACATCACAGATGCACTGTCGTGAAATACACCAATCAGTGCTTACACAGTAGACCTCTGATAACACACCCATGTTTTGGTGCAGCTACCTCCTGAGCACACACCCTCCTTTCAAAACTCATGACTGTTTTGTCAGTATATTCCGCATAACACAGTTCTCTGGCAACACACTCTCTGTGACTTGGTTCGATGGGTGAATGTGTTTACAGGGCTCCACTGTATCTTGTAACATTTCATTCTTACATAATAATTATAAAACATAAATCCTCGCAAGCAGGACTAATATCTGGGATGTATTTACTTTGCACAACTACAATATATCACATTATCACAATACTAGAGCTAAAAAGGTCAGATCCCAGTTTTCAAGATATTGGGTAAATACACGTTTTGTTATAATAATTATAAAACAAATTCTCGCAAGCAGGACTAATATCTGGGATGTATTTAATTTGCACTACTATATCACAATACTAGAGCTAAAAAGGTCAGGTCCCAGTTTTCAAGATATATTGGGTAACTACACGTTTTGTGCAAGAATGCAGACATTCTGTAAATGAGCAATTTTGTTGTAATATGTCTTTTTATAAACAACAGGCAAGTAGTAAAGTGATGAGATTAATTAATATCGTTTCTCATGTGTTGCAAACTGACTGGCCGTCCTCAGACTAGTGAGAATTGATCCTGTCATATCGCTGATTAACTCAGACTCAGAACCATTAGGAGTATATCTTATCATGCTCTAAGACATTTTTTGGAGGTTTTGTTTGAAGGTTTCTGGGAAAACCGAAGAATAATAATCCTGCCATTATGTTGACATTGTTGACATTGTGTGGTCAGATGTGATCCTTTTGCATTGTCAACTTAGAAAACGAAGTATCCATAGAAAAATGTACTTAGATCTTACTGGGCCATCTTCAAAAAGAAGACTGAAAGATTAGATTTGGTACTGCAATACAAAATAAATTATAAATAAGACTGTTTTGTACCCTCCTCTTCTTAACCTCGCCATATTCCGAGTTTCAGATCTGTATGCAGTCCTCCCAGTGATTCCTTCATTATACCCTTTCCAACACCACCCCTCATCGTCCCCCACCCCCTTGGGAAATCCAATCAATGTTTGATTGCAGAGCCCAGTCTGGACTCTCTGGACACAAAGGAACTAGTCTAGCTTCTAAAAATGTCACGCGACTTAGGTGGGTTATGAAATCTTTTAGCCAAGTAGCCTACCTGTAATTCAGACAGTTCGCGTCAGCTTTATAAGTAGCGGTAGAGTACAGTGAACCAGTGTCTCAAGGCTGTTTACACTTCTCTTCACAATGTCGAGCGTTGGAATGTGTGGCTTTAATCAGGGCCCACGGGACTCTGGAATCATGTAAAAGTAGAAGGTGCTTTTCGTTGAACCTTCCTAAATCTCGGCCATTTTTTTTTTTAGGGGTAGAGATTTGTGGGTTCTGAAATTTGTCAACAAGACTATTTACAGATAGTGAAACTGGAAAATTTCAGGCTGTGAGCCAAAAAAAAAAAAATCATGGGACGAAAGAATGATTGTTTGTACATAAACATGTCTGAGTGGTCGCTCTTATAACATGTCCTAAGGTTCTTCTAATATGAAAATTGGGCATTGTCAGTGTTAAGTGTCTATGCTAGAGCATTTTTTGTTAACTTTCAAATAGAACCATTTTGAGGACAAAGAGCCTTGAGTGGACGCCGAGATTGACCGTAAAGACCTGCCTAATTCTTACTCATGTTCCAGTACTTTCGTAGACTACCTTCTAAATGTTTTACATGCTGCAGTTATCTATTCCTCGGGCAGGAGATGTACGAGGGATAATTGCAGAATGTCAGCAGTTTTCATCCCAGGACGGCACATTAACACAGTGCATGAAGGAGATAACGATATAATATATAGATTCTTTGGTCATGCAGGGTCACAGATCCTGCATGAAATGTACACGAAAGTTTGTCTTAGACCAATGTCTAAAGCACATTTTGGCATCAGTGAGGGAGAAATTGCCGCTTGAAATATGGATGTCCGTTGCTCACCATTCACTGTTCAACATCTCAGGCTCATTTCATTTTTTCTCAGTTCTTCCTTTCCCGCTGTCATACTTGACTTTTCGCAGGCGCATTTGTTGCGACGTGACATTTCCACTCTCTGCAAGATCATTTCTATAGGCTTTAGTAATGGTCAGTAGCATTAAAAAACATTCACTTCATTTTATTCTTTGTCCAGCACCTTTGTCCAGCTCGCTGCAGGTACATGCTCTTGAACATGTAGATCCCCTTAAACGGCTCACTATTATGGACAGAAAGGTATAGGACATATCATATGTTTGTACAGCATCTGTTTGTTCAGTCTAACAGTTTGTTCGTTACAATACGATCTCTCGTATGCCCTCATTCTCTTTGGTGGGATCAACTTCATCGTATTTGTCATCCCGGAAGCCCTGGTTGTAGTATGAAGCATCGTGGGGTGGGAGGTGTTTGGAGGGAGTAGGAGGCAGAGAGCCATGGTCATTTTCATAGGGTTGACTCGAACCTGATGAGGATTTGCTGCTAGGATTCATGACCTTGTAGCTGCCGTCAGAGTTGAGCATTGCCGCGCGGCCAACTCGGCCGTTGCTGAAGGACCTGCCATCCCCGGAGGTCTGACCATCACTGATGGCCACAACTTGCATGCCGTCTTTGTGATCTTGATCCCCGGCTCCTGGCGGTCGCTTGGGTTTGGCAAATGTTCTGCTCTCGGGGCTCATGCCTGGAAGCTCGGCTTTGGCAAACTGTCGTGGCTGAATAGGCGCGTTGTTCGAAGACTGCTTCCTGCGACGATTTCGGAAGAAAACCAAGTAGGCTATTGCTGCTATTAACGCGAGCAGGACCACAGCCCCTATCACAGCTGCGACAATGATCCCAACATCCTCGGACTTTGAGCCTGTCTGACCCCCTGGAGAGTTAGTCACGCCAGAATCTGCTGTTCTAGTATTTCCGCACTCCACGACAGACTTAATGTTCCTGAAAACGGCTGTCACGCAAAACGTGTGGTGAGTGTTGGGCCGCAGCGAACTGGCTCTTATCATTCTGCTGTTTGGGGGTATGTTATCATTGCGGTACTGGGATTGGTTATACACGTTGCTCACCACCACGGTAAAGTGCTGGAGATCAGTAGGATCTGACAGGCTCCAGGTTATGATGATGGCCGTGGCTTGAATGTCGGTGGGCGGTACAGTCACGGTCAGTTTTGGTGGAGGAATAAGTGTTGTAGCCACTGTGGTTGTTGTATAGTACTCATCACATTGAGGCTCAGCGTGGCCACCGGGACAAAAGTCAGTTTCTTGTTTGGAAGCAAGCAGTTCTCCATCTGAGCATTTTGCTTCCTGGCCAGTGGTAAACATTATGGTGTTGTTTTTAATTCTCGCCCACAACCACCACAAGTTACAGTCACAGGTCAGGGGGTTGAGATCCAAGGTCAAGGTGATTGGAAAACTTGTGTATTGGTAGAAAAGACACGATGGCAGACTGGAAATCTGGTTGGCGCTCAAATACAGATCTTTGAGACTGTCTCGTGGCCCGACTAGAGATTCCTGAGTTATAACGGACAGTCGGTTGTGAGAAAGGTCCAGTTCTCGGAGCCTTATCACATTTTCCAAGGCCTTGTCAGGTATGTCGGTTAGCTCAGCTGATCCTAAATTAATAGCTTCTAGCATTTTCAGCTGACTCACCACTGCCCATAGAGGAGACCCATCAACTGCCTGGCCATTGAGATGGAGCTGTTTTAGTGAATTGGCTGCCTGTATGAGTGAAGGTGGCAATTTGAGAGGATTTAGGCTGGTGCCGGATTGATCAGTTATGTAAAGAACTTCAAGTTGTGTCACCCCGTTGAAGACGTTCTCATCCATTGTGTGTATTTCATTCTGTGACAGATCTAGTGTGTGGAGATTGCTTGCAACACCAGCGAAGGCGTTTGCGGGGATGGTTGTCAGTGTATTTTGATTCAGGTATAATTTCAAGGGTTTCGTGGTGCCAAGCTGAGAAAGATCTGGGATACTCTGGATATTTTCATTATGTGACAAGTCCAGCTCTTCTAGGTTTGAGAGCCCCTTGAGTCCTTGCCACTCGTTTGCGCTGCTGCTGCGTAGCAAGTTGGTAGAGAGAATGAGTGTAGCAAGGGTGTCACCCACGTCCATGAAACAATCTTCCTCAAGCATATTGATGTGATTGTGGCTTAGATCGATCTCCCGAATTTGATTTAATGAGGAAAAGGCCCCATACGTGACTGTTTCAATGGGTGTATTTGAAATTTTTAGCATTTGCAAGTTTACCAAGTGAGTTGAATGGAGCGCATCAATTGGTAAAGTGCTGAATGGTTGATTGAGCAGTGTCAAACTAAGCAGTGCATTGGGACCGTTGAATGCTTCATGATCCATAGACGTGATCCCCCAGTTGTCCAGCGTGAGATGCTTCAATTTTGTAAAGGAAAGAAAATAAGTTGTGGATGAATCCACAAATTGTGCTCTGAAGTTTCTCATTGTTAACTCTTCCAGCTCGCGCAGAGGAAGGAATGCTTCTTTTGGGGGCGCAGAAACTCCATCTCCATCCAGGTGGAGAATAAGGAGGTTTGGGCCAAGACTGTTGAAAGCCTGGGCGTCCACGGAGCTGATACTGTTGTCGCTCAAATACAAAGCCCTAATCTTAAGGTATAGGAGTATGTTGCTGCCTAGATTTGTGATGCTGTTGTTATTGAGCCGTAGTTCGTAGATGGGTTTACTGAAATCCATTGCAGGACTTGGCACTTGGGTGAGACCTCGACCTGAACAGTCGACCACGGGATTGGTGGTCTCTTGGTTCTGGTCGTTCATTGCCCCATAGCAGCTACACTGCGTGAAGACTTGTCTCAGAAGGTAACAGTCTTGAGGCTCTCCTGCCACCCTTTCTAGTGTGAGAAGGACAGAGCACAGGAACAGGAAGAAGCTTAGATGTCCCCTCTTTAAATCCATTGGGTCTGAAATTAAATTTTATTTAAAAAAATACAAATTAGAGCGATATCAGAATAAGTGTGTCACAGGTTGCAAGATTTTAAGGACAGAGCGCTGACAATAGAGAGTTAGATGTAGTGGGAATGACGGTGTGAAAGTGTTCTTTTTTTTTTCCCCCGCGAGAATCCTAATTTCGCGAGTCCTGTATTATGGTATACTCATATATGTTTAAGAGGGCAGAAATCTTATGTAATCTCTACTGACGTAAGAAGATCACCGACACAAAGAAGTTGGTAAACCTTCTTCGTACTGACAGAGACCATCGTAATCGATTATGTCGAAATAATGAAGAAAAGTGAATAGAAATGAACGCTTACCACAAGCAAGCCCTTTGAAAAATTTAAGCAGTTTCTTTTTGCGGGATGTGATTTTCGTGAGTCAAGCTCAACCCGCAACTTTCACGAAAATTAGGCCCTCGCGCAAAAAAAGAAAAAAAAAACACTTTTACGGTAATTGTGAAGCCCTTCCTGTGGCCGTATGCATAATCCTTACGTTAGTTAACGCATTGCGGTATCCAAGGGAAACACCCAAAACATTAGTAGTGTTCACTATGGTTAACGCATTACGTTAATTAACGTATGGATTATGCATACGGCCACTGGTAAGTTCTCTGCAGTCCACATTACTTTATTCTGTGTTCACGGACGTCCACGTCATTCAATATGGTCGGTGGTAATACACTACTTTTCATCCTAGCCGGACCCGGAACTCTCACCAAGTTAACTTTAAAAGAATTCACAGTGGAACCTCTACATTAAGCACTCATTTCATAAGAATATACCTTGTGATTAAGTATGAATTTCACATGCACAAATTCACAATCCTATTAAATCATTACTCAGGTGGATCTCGATAAGTAATAAGTATACTTTTACCATGCACCAGTGCATTCTTTATATCAAGGTTCTTCTGTACCCCGTTCCTGCTTCCAATACCGTAGCGTCTTACAAAATGCAGTTATTAGTTATTTTGGGATATCAACCCTGACGAACAGGATTGACATCTTCCTACATGAATAAACGGGGGTGAGAAGAAAAAAAAAAGCCACAGCTTAGCTTACAGTATCACTAAGCAAGTCTAAGCCTTAGTGTTTTTTCTTCGACCGTTTTGACCCGAGATCTAGAGTAAACATCATTATTAAGTATGAATTTCACATGCATGGATTCTTTATGGTCCTGTCCTGTTGCTGTTCAAGCAAACTCCATATCATGTACAGTGGTACACCTCAGTGTGAAGTTCACAAAGACATCTACCTGTTACCAAGGTGTTCACAAAGACATCTACCTGTTACCAAGTCACAAAGACATCTACCTGTTACCAAGGTGTTCACAAAGACATCTACCTGTTACCAAGGGTTGACATCTTTTCTCCCGTGCTGTGACGTCTCCCTCCTCCAGTATTGTCAAGTTGGCTCCTAAGGCGCCAGATTGGGCATTCTTTACGCAGTAGCTCCTTAGCTACTTTATGTCTATTTTCTAAGAGTTGAATTTTAATCTAATCTGTGTTCATTTTCTCATCATTTCCGAGTAAAAGCATCATGTAATTTCTATGGAAATCCTGGGCCAAGAGAACTTTGAGTGCATACCTAGAGACTGAGATGAGACGTTGCTATTGGCATGACAGGCCTATTTTGTATTATTATTTTTGGAAAAAAAACATCTCTTATTTGGTGCCACTAGCTTGTAGATCAGTTAAGTGCAGATGGTTATCACCAAAACACCAAGATGTTGCTATCCTAAAGACGTCAAGTGTTCAAAAGCTGTCATATTATAGATCCTCACGCAGGCCCGGGTTAAGCTAGTGCGGGACATGTAGCGCCAAGAGCGGATTTGGACTCCAGGGGCTTTCTAACTTATAGTCGAGAGAGAGAGGGAGAGAACATGAATGTGCCTATCCGTAATTTTCCTGGAGAAATTTTGCGCTTTAATCATATGTATTAATAGTATTGGTATGGGGCGGGGTTGAAAAGTTTTTGTAAATTACACATCGCGGATGCTCGGCTTCTATAGCGCTGTCAGGGGAATGTCGGTAAATACGAAAGCTGATCTTAAAGATGTCAGTTTTTATCTGCTATTTCGCAAGCATTTAGTGCGAGACCTGGAAAATCCAGAGCCTTTTGCTTATAGATATATATGCTGCTTTGCTTATATTATAAGTTCATCTGGCACTATCTCCATGAGCACGACTCCCAGTGCCCTAACCAGTGTATAATTTCCAGTTTATGAGGTGTTCTGACAAAGAGAATATGGCGCTTGGGAACAGAAAATTACCAGTTTGTCGCCTTGTTTTTCTGACTTAGGTTCGAGACTTTTTCCCGCCCCCACCCTTTGATGATTGAATGTATGTTTTAAATAGTTACGAAACTTTTAACGCCACGCTGACATTCTGACCGATGAAATACGCTCTCAAATGTATCCGAAAGGGTCTTTAGTATGGATGGGTGCTGTAAATTTACAGTGGTGCGACTTCCCCACGAACTCCATATTGTGTAATCAGAGGAGGAGACTTTATGCAATTGATTTGGATTTTGATAGATTGGTGAGTGTTGCTTAACGGTGCTCTTACATAACGTGCAGACCTGACAGACTTCTAGTTCTTTCTTTACTTAATTCATAATCTGACTATGACCGTTTCATTTACTCCTTTGAAACCAAAGTATAGTCTAGGTCAGTGAAGGATCATGTAGGCTTTTATTTTAGGCACTCACACAAAATCCTGTGGATAAATTGTGGCGGTGCGGTGTGCAGACGTAACGGAGACATGCCTCAGAATATAGTTTGTTTTTTTTTTAATTTAAAACAAACAAATTAATTAAGTCAGGTTTTTATGTGGATATTGCAATGACTTCCTCGGCCGAATAGCGAAAATATTTCCAGGTTTGTGGGAGAAAATATCGACATTCTGATTTGATTTTGATTCATCAGCTCCTTCTCCTCCTTCCCTCCCCATCAATGCTTTTTGGGGTATGACGAGAAGAGTCTCGGTCTGACATCCTTTCGTAAGCTCTGAGATTGATTTGTCGTCTGTTTGAAGACATTCTACTGAATACTTGTCGGCTCATGTTTATAGAGCGCACAACAAGAGCTTTATGCTCGGTGACGACGACAAATTTAATAGAGAAGCGAAGTTACACGTCATAAATTCAGTATAGTAAACTGTGGGCTCACAACAATCTGCTGTTTGATCCGGCCGCCCATCCCTTCACTCAGAACTCAGAGAATATCTTTGGGTACCTGTACAAGATGTTTGATATGTTCACAGTGATCCAACCAATGCTAGACTGTAGGAATGGGCTACACGGAATGATGAAAAGTATTTTGTTTTCTTTTTAGATTAATTAAGTCTACGTCAATAAATGAGACTTGACAATATTCCTCTTCAAACCCATAGAAAGGCCTGTAACCAAACCTCTTTGACCTCACTGAGCAAACAACGTGTCATGGTAGAATGACTGACACATCGCAAGTAGAGGAGAGGACCAGAGTGGTTTTATGGTCCCTAATATTGTTGAGCTGAGGTAATAAGACAATAAATGGCTGTCCTCTTGACCTCATAATGTGAGGACACCCTTGGCGTGTAGGTGTGGGCTGAAATGCGAAGGCATCTGTGTCATCGTAACGATCTGTGTGAGGTATTTGACGAAGGTTATCATCAAGATATGTTTAGACGTAGACTGATGGAAAGCGTTGACACGGTCTGGTCTGTCATCATAAGCTCACAGTATTTTTGGTGCAGTTAACAAGTCGGCATTATATTGCACAATAAAAGACTTAACCGATAAAATTATATTTATTTTGGGGGG
>JAWQUT010000058.1:540814-594884 GCA_033807755.1 Ellobium chinense
GGGGGGGGGGGGTGCTGGTGGTGGTGTCGTTGAGCTTTATGTGTCGAAGTGCGGAAGGTCTTTATTCAGTGGATCGGATAAATCCGTAGTTATTGGGGCTGATATTAAATTCTTTGCTTACACTTGACGTCAGCTAGTAGGATGGGTTTAACTTTAGAGGAAAGATCCAATCCGGCGGTTTGAATATACACCCAATCCGCGTTCCATGGGTTTGTCAGACCTAAATATAATCTGGTATGGACATATTTGCGATTCGCGGAAAACATTAAACTTACTGTATATATGGAAAGAAAGATAAGACCTGGTTTCAAGGAAGCCATGATTTTTTTAAAGAATATATATATTTACTTTTCCGAGGAGAGCGTCGTCTTCCTAAGTTAATCCTTAAAGTTACATCTTTAGTACGGTATTTAAAAGTACAGATGCTATTTTTAAAACTCTTGTTCCTCTCCCCGCCCTTCCTATCTTCTATCCTTGCCTCATCTCTCACACAATAAACATCATAAACTACATGTCTAACTACACGTCATGTTTGGCTAGTTTGAAAGCTAAGAAAAACTTGTCATCCTGTTGGCAGGGTCTGATTCATAGCGACACCAGCTCTCCAGCGGGGCCCTTTTGTTCGCCTGTCCCAGATTCATGCACCGCCAACACGAAGCTGTAATCCTTTCACTAGATTCATGAATTTGTATTGAGAAAGGGCCTTCAGAACTTCGCATGTGTCATGGCCTCTAGTCAACCCACAAGCCTTCTCTATACCGTTCCCTACCCTCCTTTACGTCGAATGTACTGTTAAGATGGAATTTGGTTTTCAGTCAATTCCATAGAAAAGGTTATCATCTGCCAGTTACACTACAGAAGTTAGCTACATTAAAGTCGGGCCCAATACGTTTTCACACTGTGGATTTATTACTTTGACGGAGGCACGTAAACAAAATGAATGAAAGGGGACCAACACTCCACAGAATATTTATTTTCTTTCTTAAATGACCCATTGCCTGAAGGCATTGGCCCTTCGATTCAACGTCTTATAATGATATTTACAGGTACACGAGTTCCCTAATTGATAACGTGTGCCATTGACAGTATTCCAAAGTCAGGTTTTGAAAGAATGAAATTAATGTGGCCCAAAATCAGTGTGTTCAGTACAATATAATATTTTTGCTATTAGAGGAAAACATGTCACAAATCAAAATTGTACATATCGTTTTATTTGAGCTAATACTTTAGACACAGAATCACCATACTCTCATTAGAATCAGGCATAGTCTCGAAAGGAGTTTACGTTTTTATTGGATAATAAATAATATAATGCCAGTGATTAAATCTAGTGTTTTTTCTTCGTCTTTTCTTTCTTTCAAACGCGCTGGCAATGAGCTACAGACTGGAAATTGAATATGGATGGAATGTGTCTTTTTTTTTTTTCTAAGTTGCATTATAGTGTGAGACACTGCTCTTGTAATCATGGTAGGGAGGGAATCAGTGGGCAGTGAGATACAAAGTCTGATGTAATTTGTCTGTCTAATAATTATAGAAGTTACCAAATAGTTTGCTGAGATAGATAGGTTCAGCTTAGTTTTGGCGTGTGCTCACAAGTGTGTGCATATATAAACAAGGATAACAACAATACAAACTTAGCTCAGTGAGCAGAGAGATCTATTTGAATGTTTACTCTTACAAAATGTTCCTTTACAAAAATTGAATGTTCAGTGTTTTTCTTGGTGTTGGGATAACTCGAATGTTTAGAGTAAGAAACATCAATATAACGATGAAATGGATGTCGAACTAGCAGAGTAGTAGTACGTGCATTCAGTGATTCAGATCTTTATTTCACATTATAACAATCATTACAAAATATGGATATACTGTATATATAAATGTACAGCCCCCATTTGAAAAATTAGTAGACAGTTAATGGACAGACAGTCAAACATGTGGATAGACAGATAATAGAAAAGAGTGGACTGAAGTGTAAAGATGTACCGTAATATTACTTAATGCTGTGAACTCCAACGTTGACAACACACATTCCAAGCCCTAGGGGAACGTGTAAAGCATAGTTAAGTTAAATTTATACTGTGGCGTAGCATACCTGCGCAGTGTACTGACCTTCTTTGTCGTCTTGCGTATGTATGGCACCTGTATGTCTCCTTGGGTCTCTTTCTTAGTGGTTCACCTCCAGCATCTGACGTTTGACCGTTCCTTCATGGACAGGCCTCCAAACTGCCTTCTCTGCAGAGTTCTGTTTTTCTGCTCTTTAACGTTAATCCTTGTGTTCTTCTTCGCAATTATGAATGTTGTGTTTGACTATTGAGTTCCGTCACGATATTCGCCCAAACACATCTGAAAATGGTCCCCTACCTTGGCCTTGTTTACCCACGTTAGCCTTCTTGTCGCGGGTCCGCTTCCGACATGGGCGAAAAACTCCTGCAAAATATGTCGGTAGAAGAGGCTTCTCAAATGTTGTCACATAACTGGCACTGCTGTCACAGTGGGCCACAGGGATTGAATGAAAACATCTGGTATCGATCAATGCACAAAAGGTGTAACGCGTATCCACCAACTTTGAATTTCACAATAAAGTAGGCCTAAGGATATGGGGGTCGCTAGCCCCACCCTGATACTCTGCAGACGGAAATTATTTTTTTCATACATCTAGCTAGTCTGCTTATCCAAACACATCCTCTAACTTAGGAAATGAGTCATGCATGGGTTCACCCACTCGCTAAGAATACCTGAGACCTGTCCTATTTTCACCTGGCCAGCCGCGCGACAACGCGTCTTACACGCCATCTGATTGGCTGCCGACGCCCACAGACGACAATGCTATTGGCCGGGCAGCCATGACCCCTGCGACAGTTGCTGAACAGCGCAACTGGTTGTGTTCTGTGCCTTTCAACTCGCCTGTCGTCGGCGTATCCCACAATCGATCTACACAGTGTTTACCTGAATTGCTGTACACTACCATCTTACTTATTTATAGTCTACTGCGTAACTTTGTTACCGTAGAACACAGAAGAAATAACTCAAGAAAGAATCAGGTAGACGAACAAGTAATCTTCAAAATTTGAATAGAAATAGATCTGAGTATTCCCATTGTGCTCAAAAAGATATAAAACACCAAGCAAAACATGTACTAAACAACGTCAAAGCAAAAACAATGCGGCAGGAGGGGGCATGGAGTATATAGACCGACATGACGTGGTGACAGCAGTAATTGTACGGTAATTATCGCCTCTTCCCCCTCCCCCCNCCTCCTCAATCAACGACGTAAAGGTCTCTGCCTTCGCTATCGGTCAAACCAGAGCTCAGGGACGCGCTAAAGAAGGGAATTTTGCGGGCCTTCCCCAGCGGCTCATTAAGGCATCAGAAACATCAATACAGTTTATGTAGCGGTTGCCCACCTGCTCTTATATAACGGCAGGATAGTTGTTATTGGAGCTGTCTCAGCAGCAGAAGAGCGACATGTCCGAACTTAGTGTTGCCGCTGAAAAGCAACAGATCTATCAAGGATTAGACAAACTTTCCATTAGTCTCAAAGAGAAAGTATACGATAGTATATGTCATTACACGCATCAAAGGAGAAGGGTAAGGTTAGACACTGCTTTTCCACCTTTCTACCCCCACCCCCAACATACACACGCATAGTTTTTTGGTGGTTTTTTTTTTTGGGCAAACTGCATAATATATGTAGGTATACTTCTTCACCCCCCTCCCCCACCTACCCCCCAAAAAACATCTTACATTAGGGAAAATCATATCTAGACCGTCAAGATCTAGTCTAGGTTCGATGCTGTGAGAAAAATCAAAATCTTCAGTAATCAGAGAGATGACAATAGCATCGGTCATTGTCTCTCTTGAAAGCAAAGAAACCGGCTTTATAAAAATGTATCACCGTGCGTATCATATCTCATTGAAATGTCAGCGTTATTCTTTGTTGAGATCAGTCATTATTAAAAGTCCGGATAAAGCAGTTCGCTAAGCCCATGAAATCAGTGACGCTTATACATTCTTTCACCGCAAGGCCTGGGATTCAAGGTGAGACCACTCCTTGGCGCAGTCTTGAAGCTGAAGATAGCATGAACTTGAGTAGAGTAACTTTGCTATCTTTTTGTCAGCAGATTGAATCAGCGCTGTTTTTCACCATATCCGTGTCTACTTCTGAAGAATGTCGTTGGTTTTATTGTATTTTTTTTTATTGGTTGCTGTCTTTACTTGTCCATGTCTTGTCTTCTGGGAAAAGGGAATTTCTTGTTGGTGCTTTCTATTGCCCTTAACCCCCCCCCCCCAAATGCAGTATGAGATGGGTCCATGTCTCTGATAGTATACTATACAGGTTTTTTTTTTCCTTCTCAGTTAACTCTAGAGTGTCTTTTATTATTTAGTTGTTAAATCTGGGCATTTTCTCTCCCTCCCACCGCCTCCACCCCACGTCACTGTTGTGACCAGAGTGAGTGCTTGCAGATGGCTTACCTAATGTAGATACCCACTCTATGTAGATCTGTCAACACTCTTGGCCACAGGCTAGACTATATTCCTTACCTCTCAGTGGTGTATTTCAGCATCACTGTCCCTAAAGCGGTAGCCTATTTGGAGATTTCAGAGATTTCAGTCTCATTCTAGACTTTTGAAAGTGTATAACTTTCTCTCGGCCAGGATGACCTTATTTCATGGATCTTGATCTAGCTGTCCTTTAGTCATTTATGCAGAGCATTCACGGATGACACCATGCCTCGATGAATTCACCAAATTGCAGAGCCATTGCACCACATTCTTCCATTCTTGATTTTAAAAGAGCTGTTTGGCTATTCATGAGGTTTTTGATATATCTAAATGTAGTGCCTTTGAACAAAACTTGCATTTTAGATTACATCTTCACAGCAGCGATAATGATTTTTATTAAAAGTACCTCCAATTTGCGTATAATGAAAATTACAGCGTAAATAGTGTTTGACTACTCAGCTTCAAGGCATGTTGAGATTTTTTACCAACGGAGATGTAGAATAGATAATCCTGTCTTTCTGAACATCTCTTGTTTATATTATACCAGTTGTCGGCAAAGTCCTAACACTGTGATAATACAGTACTATCTTAATTTATGGATAGGTGTTTTGTTGGGTCATTATTTGAACTTTGCAATATTTTTATCTTCTCACATTCTATTTTGATATTGCTGGATCCATCTTTTTGCATCCTTCCTACTGTTACCCATTGAATGAGTCTAGCCATATGCAGAAATACCGTCTTTGTTTCCAACACTTATTATCTAATTTGTCCTTGTCCAATCACCTTTTTATTTTATTTCTGTCTGATCACCTGTGATGTAATTTGTCTTTGTTCAGTTATCTGTAGTCTGTGTTCCAAATTTGTTATTAGCCAGTCACCCATGGAACATATTTCATAAGACAAGTCATCTGCATTTCATCTCTCTTCAGTCACCTATAAGTGACTTCCATCTCACCCAGTCACCCAGTGATATATTTATATTTGTATTCAGTCACATTCTGTTTACTATGCTGTTGTCAATCTTTTGTCTAGCTGCCTTCCACAACTTGTGTTTTGCCTGTGTTCAAAGACATTTTCTGTTTTTTTCGTGGACAAACCACTGTTTTGATATGTTTGGTTGTCCCCTCTTGTCAGAACACCACAGTATTTTGTTATGTTCCAACACATATCATAAGTCACAACTATCACCACACCTTTCTGTCTTTGCTCAAATGCAGAAAGGAAGTGACAGTCAACAACGAGGGAAGGTAGAAATCAGCCAGGTACCTCCAATTTTTACTTGATTTCTCCTCTTTATTTTCTCCCCCATGTTCCTGGCTTTAAAAGCTTTTTGGGCACACATTGCCTCACATAACCGTGCATTATTCCATTGTTCCAACCAACCTTTGGATAAACATATCACATCATTACAACTGCTGTGCAAGGACAAAACAGTTTTATCAACTTAAATTGATCTCAGTATCTTACAGGGTTTTGTTTTGTCATTGGGCAGCAGGTCAGCAGACAACAGTAACATAGTCGGAATGCATTCCAGTTTCCCAGCCTGTATCTCACAAACTTTTTACCAGGCAGTATATTATCACTGGACCCTAGCAATGAAGTCCTAATATTTGCATTAAACTTATATACATATAATTACATCTGCAGTCTGTTTTTAATTGGGATGCATTTTGTCCACACAAAACATCATTTCAAATTTGGATGTTTGTATTAATGATTGTCACTCAAAAATTCTTTCTGTTGAATACTTTTGTTCAATGATTTTGATCTGATTATTGCATTTCATTAGTTTGATAAACTTTCAATACATGCCTGCAAAGACATGGATGAATTTGCCACTAAGACACCCAGCTATTGGCCCCACATAGATATTTATGGCTATTATGCTCACACCCTGCATACTTCTGCACTTTCTCTGTTGTATCGACATTAGCTGAGACTTCCATAGGATTTGTGTCCTCTCTCTCTCTCTCTCTCTCTCTCTCTCTCTCTCTCTCTCTCTCTCTCTGCTCTTCTCTCTTCTTCTTCTCTCTTTTATCATTTCTATATTTTTTTCAATCTGACATAGCTTATTCACTGGTTTTCATTCTTAATAACAATATTCCTCTCTTTTTCTCTTCCTTTGCTCTCTGTATCTCTTTGTCTTTCTCTCCTTCCTTAATTGAATTGTCCTGTCCATCGTACATACATACAGTATTCTCTTCCCTCCTCGCCCCACTGCCTCAAAATCACTTTCACCTCCTTGTAGCATTGCAGTGTAAATTTTATACCTCTTTGTTTGATTCATGGGACATAAAAATGAAACAAATCTTTGACAAGCTTCTGTTTTCATTTTCAGTTTTTATTTGGTTTTTGTTTGGAGCAGTTTGCCTGCTTTCTTACATTTTTTAAGCTTTTAAGCTTGCCAAATTAATGCACTTAGCAAGAAATGGTTGTTGGTAAGCATTTTGTATATGACCACTGAATTTGAGGTGCTTTTATTCTTTCTATAAGTAAAAGATATATGTACAGGAAAAGAAAATATTGACGTATCAGTCTTGCATTTGAAAGGCATGAAATAGGCACGCAAAGTAAGAACAAGTAAATGCACCGTTTGCTTGTGGCCTGCCTGTGTGCCCACCTGCCTGTGTGCCTGTGTGTCCGCCTGTCTGCCTGCCTGTGTGTCCACCTGCCTGCCTGCATTGCTGAGGGTATCTCATTTTAATAATGAAAGTGGGTTGCTTGCATAATGCGCTGGATTTATAAGAGGAGCTATCTAGGAAAAAGATACTAACCTATGATATTTTCTTGGAAAATTATCTTAACAGTAATCAATGTTTGTATTATGCAGTTGGCAGTTGTTGAAATATTCATTTTTCATCAACTAAAACCAAATTTCATTAAAACAGTTCCTATTTTGATAGTGTCAGTTGAAGTACCACTTCACAGTTATCAGTCAGGGACATAACTACAGTAAAACTTTGATAATATATCTCCTGGTTAAAGCTGGCCACTTGCTTCGTGCACTCAGATGTTGCACTTCTGTCCCTGGCAAGCGTTGTTCTAGAATATGGCTTAACATTCTTCTGCATTTCCAGTTCAAAGATGATTATGGTAGCAGGAATTTCCTGCAGAAAGAGTGCTCTTATCTTTTATCTGAATAATGGAGTCAGTCATTCTTGACTTAGTATACTAAAGTACATGTCATCACAGTCATCGATAAATTCTTTATCTCAGAGATAGGCAGTTTGCAAACTGGGCTATTTTTTGTGCTTTAACCCAGCACACCCATAAAAGTCACAGACAAAATAAGTTATTAAGCTTAAGATTGGCATTATTTTCTTGTATTGTCTAATACAGGTTTTATCCTGTCCTAGAAAACTCTCTTAAATTAGATAGGCGAACTGCCTATGGCTGTGACAGTTAATGTACTAAGGCCTAAGGAGACAGCTGTATGGTCATCTCTGTTGTAAGAAGGACTTATTGAGAGAGCAGCAGCAAACTTACTATTCAGGGTCATTGTGCTTGCTTTTACTCAGATCAGCCGCTCTATAAATAGTTGATACCATAAATCATAGGTGGTGTTGCATGTACTATGTTGATACATCTGTCAAGTGATATTTACAGTGATTTTGCCATCAACCTAAAGTGAAGCACTATGTGCAAAGGCAGTACCTCCCTTGAATAACCTATGTCGCATAATTATCTTTTACCCACATTTCTGTGTTTGAGCAGATCATTTTTCATTATTTCTAGCAAACATTACAAGGTTATTATGCTGTTTTAACTGTACTGCTGGTTATTAAAACAGCTGAACATTCATTAGCTATTCCACCCACAGACATCAGTGTTGCAACCAATCAATTTGAGATATGAGTCACTTTTTACAGAATTAAGTTATTTATATGGTATAAAAGCTACAGTGTATATGTCAGTCAGATGAAACTTTTTTGAGCTAACATTATTCTTACAGCTATTTGAAGTCACAAGGAATCGCCTTCATGCAAAGTAAAAATGTTGGAAAAAAAATCACGAATTGAAAACAAATTTTTACTGTGGATTTCATCTTATCGGCCTCAGAAATACTGATTTATCCATAGATAATAACCTTCGCCAGCATGTTTAATAATTTTGTGTACAGAAATGATTTTACCCTGGACTGTTACACTAAACAAAAATTTGATACCAGTGGATCCAAATTACCTTCAGGTCCTGATAGCTCGGACTCTCTTCCTGGTCCAACCCCATCGCCACATTTTGACAGGCAGCAAGATATATGGTATACGATTTCCGAATATATTTGCCTGAAAATACTAACATGAAAACAGTTTTCAGTGATTGCTGGACTGTAGTCAAAAGCTGTAGAGGTGCAAAAATGGCTTTTAGGGACTGACAATATATACAGTAGAATTGCTTCCTGCAAAAAATACAGAGGTACAGGTAACCCCCCCAAAAATATCATCAGGTACCTTCATTTACATTTTTTTTCTCCCAGTGGTGACTAATGTTTCATGTGATGATTCAGACATCATAAAACCAGCAGAGGATATGTTAACAAAACCAAGAGAAATAAAAAAACCCTGGGGGATTATACAGGGTAATTTGGGAAACAAGATAAAAGTTTCGGTTTATGTAGTGATACATTATAATTATCAGCAGGTAGGAAATTATGAACTGCTAGTCATGTGAACAAGTGGCAAAGCAAGATTAGCAAAACTAGTTCTTCTAGTCACCTTCTTTTCAGTGTACATTTCTGCTCTTCTTTATTTTCTTGATTATCTTTTAGAAAGCTGCTTGCTATTTTTAAAAACTTGCATACCTAACTGTGTTGTTTTTTCCTCCTTGTTGCAGCTTCTGACATTTCATGTCAATAGCAGCTCAGACAGCCAGCAGCAGTTTGACCCGAAAGTCGTGTTTAATGTTGACAAGCCGCAACTTTTTCAGTCAGCTCTCATACTGACTTTTGATTCAGTCCAGGTATGTGTTCTCATGATTTGTTAATAACTGTGGAGCCCTCTTCTTGGCTGACTTGTTTTTCGCAGGCAAGCACATGTGTTTCAACCAGATACTCTTTGGGGTGGGAGGAATTTTCAAATAACTGTCAAGTGGGGTAATTATCTGCCACACCCCACACCATTGACACAAAACACATATTGTTTTCAAGCTTAACCCCAGTCCCTTCAACATGTCATGTTTCTCAAGAGCTGATGTCATGAAATTCCGATGAGCTCATTACCCTGTACATAGGTTTGTTTTGATTTATGGCACTTCTGCTGGATTTCAGCTTTATTGCTTCCCTGTACCGTGTACATGTGACTAGTTCTTACACAGGAAATGCGAAATAAGGGGAAATTAGAAAACATAATGGAAGCTAATTCCAGAATGTACAAAACACATAGCAAAGTGGTTAAGAACTTGGGTACATTATGAGTCTTGACTGACTGTCGTTTCTTGAAGTCTTGGTCCCAGCATTGTTCTTCCTCACAATCTGTACCAACAGATATTTCATGTCTGATTGCCCTCATGCAAAAATAATGAAAGCGGGGTCTTAAACTATATTTCATCACAACTCCTCAGTGGCATGGATGAGGGTGCGGTTTAATGGAAATGTGGTAGAGACTGGTCGAGCAAGTGCAGTAATCTGTTAATCTCACTAATATTTTGATTTTAAGTGGAAGTTGCATAGTCAGTTGTATTATGCTTTACATGTAAATGTTTCATATTTGAAGAGTGTGATGTGCGAGGTCCAGGTCACATCATTAGGGACTACATATTTGTAAACGTATCTTACCCTTTATGTATATACTGTCACTCTCATTGTGGTATTGCAAATGAAGAGTGTAAGATCTTTATCAGTGTGTGCAGTTTAGTATTGTTTCACAGTATTCTTAATACTCAGTGCTTGTTGTGAAAATCTCGATGCTGAATTCTGTTCTTTGTGCAGTTATAGTGATTTCTTTCTACATTCACCATTAATTTGTAGTTCAGAAGAATTTTGGTTTTTTTTTCTGTTTATTCTATTTTATTTCCTGAGTCTCTTCACACAATTTTGCAAACTAAACAAATATTAGAGTAATGATGAGTAGTTCCTTCATCATCTTGATGGTGGTTTAACTTTGTAACAATTATAAATATCTATTTTTTTCACTGTTTTTGCCAATATTTCCCGTACGTTTTGGCCTGTCTTAATTGCTTGAGCTCTGTAAACATATTTCTTTTCACCTCTAGAAAAAGCGACGTCACAAAGAAGCTCCCTTGGTTCGGCTGTCCTTTGACTTTAACAAGCTGACTTCTGAGGTGGATGTGACTATTATTGACCGCTTGGCCCACCTCATCAACCGAGAGTCTGGAGTTGGCAGTGGGACAAATATCCCCACACAGCTGGTTGATGACTACGGACATGTGAGTGGGCTCAGACATATGTATATCCTTGTTTAAAAGGGACTTGGCATGAAGGGGTGGGTGTGTGGGAGAGTGTCATGTTAGTGGTGGAGCCACAGAATAATAGCCATTTTGTACGGAGTTAAACACAAGAGTGTTGGAGAATTATCATTGATGCCTTGGTGCAAAGATCATGTAACTCCCATTTGCAGAATTTTACAGGGGGGAAATATGGGCAAAAAAACAAACTATCATTTTGTATCAAGCAAATTGTTTTAAATCTTAATGGGAATGTTCTAGCTGGAGTTATTTTAACCATAGACTCTGAAAATTTTTTGGGAAACATTATGGAAAAGGGAAAGTAATATTAAGCATGAAAAACTTGATTTGGACACTAAATGTTAGTTACAGAAATGTTGTGACAAGACTTTGCGGTTTCCTGTAAAGGAAGAGTTCCAGTATGTACTTTTTATCCATTTATTTTTACTCAGGGTGTTTTTTGGGACTTTTTAAGTCAGCTTTCTGAGAATTTGAAATCATATTGATTTCCAGTGCTAGTTTAGGACTGAAACACATCTGGCTAATACAACCCTCCAGGACAAAGTACTCTCTGTCGTTTGATGGGATGTTAAACAATTTCTATCCTTTTTTTTAACCAGACAAGGGGTTGATTTTTCTTCCAACATTGTGTACCTGCAACAAGGATTATCATCTGGGACAAGTTTAGTCTTAAATCATTTTCTGGCCAGCTGTTATATGTATCTCCATGATTTAGATGTTTGTTTCCATTTACTCAGATTGATGAAGCTATCAAAGATGAGCAGGGAGGGGGTAAGATCCAACCTGAAATTCGAATCAAGGCCATCCACGCAACTCTCAAAGTCAGGTGAGTGCATTATAGTGTCTTGACTCTCCGAAGATCTTAAACATTATTCACTGAATATGAAAATACAAGTTTCTCTGTCAGTATGATATTCATAAGCAAGTATCAACCAGGCATGAAAAATTGGTTATTCAGACTGATCAATGGAGTGATTAAACTGATCACAAAACCTTCAGAAGGTTTTTATTGGCTAAACAAGCTTTCCATTCAGTCATCTGGCCAATTGAGCACTCCAAATATCTCTCTCTGTTTAGTGGGAGAATGAAATTTAGCACAAATGAGTGTCACTAGGAGTTACAGCCTAGTATGGCTGAAGCTCGAGATGTAAGGAAGCCAAAACACTAAACCATCAACTGATCGAATTATCTGATTTTCTATCGTCATCATTTTTTGTTTTGTTTGTGCACAGATTCCCCATTCCAGACCTGCGTGTGGATCCACCAGCCCAGACCCGAGACTGGTGGCGGCGTAACCTGCACAAGGAGATCCTTGAACTCAACCTGGAGGCTCCTGAGGCAAATTCCACCATCAGGCCAGATGAACCTTGGCAGCTGGAGCTCCAGGTCTTCAAAATTAGTGGTAAGGTCCCAGTGGTGTACTGGTACAGATAGACCTCTCACTCTCATGATGTTTTGGTGTCAGGTGGAGGTTGGATGAGTTACCGCATGGCTGTTTGATATAATTTGCAGCTGAAAGAGGGCACAGTTGGATTGATTGAGGTACTGCGGGCTTATGATACACATTATCAAAGTTGGAACGGAATCATCTGGTGTTCTTCCTGCGGACTAGATCTAACTCATGCCACTAGGAGAAAAAACTCATGATGCAAAAGGCGTCAGAACCATAGCTGTCTTGGAGGTTGTCATATCCTCCAACTGCTGGAGACCAGATGATAATTTCAAGTTTGTGAGATACAACCAGCTGTGCTGAACAGCAGACAATTTAAATTCAATGTCAGCTTTATTACATCATTTTTCATATAATAGAACACTTTTTTTTTTTCTGTGGAAAGTAAGTGGACAATAGCAATTCCTTTTAATCTCAATACATTTCATGCTCTCAGCAAGTTGTGATTAAACAGAGAATACTGAATCACAGTTCATGAGTAAAGCTTGATAGAGAAAATAAATAATGGGGACTGATACCTGATTTTTAAGTTTTGCAGTATTCAGACTTTGTGCTGTGTGCTGTAAGTATCGAAAGTGTTGATTCTGATTATTCAGGGAGACATTTTGATCCCTTTTTACACGGCTACAAGGATAGGCAATCTAGATGATAGGTCATAGTACTGTCACTTCTTAACTAGAATGTATCAAATGCTGTCGAACCTCCAGAGCATGAGTTTTGATACTGACTTTGAAATTGCTGAGTTTCGAAACTACTATGTATACTATATGTAGGCAAAGATAATGTTTCCTTTTGTGTTCACTGTGCATTTGCATTTCTCTCTGCTTGAAACAAAATCTCTACAGGACTTTGTAATCACAAATGGTCCATTGCCTCTAATATTTGGCCCTGTGTACCAAAAGTGGATTATTTTGTTTGTTTGTTTTTTTAAGACCTATGCTCCTTTGTTTCTTTGTTTATATTTGATCAACCCTCCTGGATATAATATTTTGTGAGGTTGCTTATCTTTCTTGTTTCCATCCACTGTACAGCATATTTGCAAGAAGACATCAACAAAGATCCCATCCTGTTTGGAGAAATCACTGTTGAGGATCCCAAGGCTACACCACATGATGCACAACACTTCAACTGGCCCAGGTTAGCAGAAACTGGAAATAACCTTCGAAATGTTTATTGGAAGATTCAGCCAGGCATTTCTTAAAGCCACATTTAAGGGAGATGATTTAATCATTCTTCATAATTTTTATCCAAGTATATAATATTAAATATCCCCACTCGGGAATAAAATTGTCATCAGTTCAAAACTTACTTTAAGGATGAATGAGAGTATTATATTCTGACGGTGATATATGAAACTTGTAAATTTATTCCTTCCTTATGTCCATTATTCTCTTCTTTGTAGTTATGTTGTACCACTATTTTGCGTTCTATTTCATTGGCTCCTGTTATCACATTACCATAAGCATAATGCTTTTAAAATTTTCTACAAGAGAGGACAGAGAGGTGAATTTGTTTTAATAAGACCTATGATGAATGCCAGAGTAGTGTAAATTACAATTGGTCAGAAGCACAGCTTAAAGTTTCTGATGGCTCTTACTTGCAGGTTAGTGGTATGCGTAAGTCACAAGTCCAACTCAGCATTGGAGGCAGAGGAAGAGTCGGACACTTCAGCTCACAGCATGGACCAGTACCTGGACTCAAGTTTGTACAAGAAAGAATCCGGACCTTTCAGCAAAAAGAAGAGCATGTATGAGAGGGATGATTTGTCCTGCAGTGAGCAACATGCGCCAGCCAATGATGAGGTCAGGATATGGGTTTTTCACCTCAGATTTATTCAAAACTTTTTTCACAAGCAGTTTTCTCATCTTTTCTTATCTCTCCTGCCCTAAATATGAAATTGGGATGGCTTTAAGCATGAGATGTTGAAGATAAGATGAAATCTTTGACTTCACTTGATCACATCTCTTTGGGAATGTGGAAAATTTGCAGTGATACAGAATTGTTTGTTTACAAAATATAATGGGGTCTCATAAACTCATGAAGTCAAAAGAACCAGTCCATAATTTGAGAGGGGTTTAGGTTTGTCAGTAAATATGAAATAAGGATAAAAAGAGATTTTGGAGTATTACAATATAAAATGTGCTCGTTTTGGATAATATGACATCTTTTCTAAGGTCCTGGTGCATTGTGAAAGGTGTTACGTTCAAGTGAAAAGTGGCTTGATTGTTTTGATGGTATTTCAGCACAATTACAGCTATATTATGCCTTCCAGCTGTAAAAGTAAATTGGTATGTACAAGTTTCCTCATCAGTATTGCCCGGACAGCGGCTACCACGCTTATTTTTCCAGATTATAAAACTGTCAAGGGATTTTTAATGTGCGCAACATGCACACAGAATTCCTGGTATCTTGCATAGTGCACTTCAATTGAGCGGAGGCAGTTGGATGACGACATCTTTTTCTCATTTTCTTTGCTTTCCTGAAGATGGTGATGCCAGGAGATGTAACTGAAATGAGACAATTCCGCGAGGAATGTATCAACAGAACCTGTCTTTCCGTTGACATCACAGTGCCAAAAGTTACAGCCTTCATGCACAGCAGAGAGTTCTTGGAGTTAATTTACAATAGGTGAGTGTGGTGTGTCTTACGGTGACTGACACACCAGGAATTTCTTTTCTTGGTTTTCTTGTTGATTTGTTGTCTAACACATAACAATAGGCCTTGATGATCAGAGAATTGCAGTGTGAGCATATTTTTTAATGCTGAAGGACATTGCCTTTGAACAATTCAGTATTTGCGGTTTCTATGAAGTGAGCTGTGAAGTTTTCATTGAAGACACTGATGGTGTGAATATTCCACTTCAATATGTGGAGTCAATTCTGTGCTTGTCTCCATTGCTTCTGCAATCCTCGTTGCTTTCCTGTCTCCTCCAGCTTTTCTTCCCTTGTCTCATCATGCGTTTCTTTCTTCCCCTCCAGAATATTTCTGTTTCTTTCTCCCACTTTTCTTTTCTCTTTATTTGTCTGTCTTTGGAAAGTATTATTTCTTTGTTAGAAGACCTGGTTGGTCTAAGCTCTCTCCATCTCTTTGTTTCACATCCATTGGTTGTCATGTCCTTTGAGAGGCATAAAATGACACTATATTGATGAACTGAAATTTATCTTGTCTCTTGTATCTGTCTCTGTCTCTCTGAGGTGGGAGAAAAAAAAAGTCAGCAGAAGGACATGTGGGAGTAATGACCCAAGTGTGACCCAGCCCCATCAGAGTGCCAGGAAGTTAAAAGGGCTGAAGCTTTAGTTATACGGGTTATCTTCCTCTAAAGATCTTCTGTTGTCTCTCTTTCCGAGTCAAAGAGTTTCCTATTTATTTCCAGATTCAACAATGATCTTCTGATGTGGGAGCCCCAGCAGCCCCAGACTCATCCCTACATGAGCAGCATGATGCCTTCCAACACCAACCTGCAGGTCCTTCACATGCTGCCACACCAGATGGGAGATTTTTCTCAGAGTGGAGGTCAGTTCAGTATATTATCTCCTCAGAGTTTAAGATGCTTTCCAGGAAATATTGTACATATGTTTATCTTACATCACACGTTTACACAGTACTTCCAACATCATGTCAGGGCTGTCTCCTCCATAGCCTGCCAGACCCTGGGACTTGTCTGTAGCACATCGATCTGACCGGTAGATCCTGGACTTGAGGTACTGGGGTACTTTGTCTCTGATGTGGTCAAGGGTGCCAGATTCTACTTGTGTCACCACACAACCTAATGGGATGGGAGAGGCAAATGTGAAACTAGCTTACACAGTCCATATCCATTCCTTCTGCAATCACATCCATAAATGCGCAATTTTTCATGCAAAGCAACCAATACAAATGGTATGTGTCTAAGTCAAGATGTTTTCCACTGAAATGTGTCTTAAGATTGTTCTTAAACATTTCGATATTTGTGGATTCATTTCAATCTGACATTTGTTCCACAGTAGGAAGATTACTTTTTTTTCTTTTTCTCACCAGAATGTGACCAGTCAGACTCAGATGATGATGATGAAGAAGAATCCATGCACTATTCCATTCATGATCGTCATAGCAGCAAGGCAGACAAACCTTCCCATCCCAAGCTGTTGAATAAGATGTGTTTTTCACTCACTATAGGCAACGGTAGACTTCTAGCTGTTATACCTCATGCTGTAAGTTTGCTTTGCTGGTCATTGGGATCTGCATGCTCAAGACTCAGACACCTCCATCAAAATCTGGAAAAAAAACACACAAAAGAAGTTTAAGAATTTCCTGCTGCCTTTTTTCTCTCATTCAGTCTCATGTACTTCTATCTGTATGAGACTTCTGTTATCCCGTACAGTACAAACTGAATGGCCAGGACTTTATCTAGAGAGAGAGAGAGAGGTGCACACACACACTTGCATGCACGCATGCACACATGCACACACACACCCACAGAGAGAGAGAGAGAGACAGAGGCACCCACGCACATGTACACACAGACACAGAATACTTTGTTTAGAACCTCATACTAATTGGTTTTTATATTTTTTTTTCTTTTCTACAATTTCCTGTAATCACTTGAATTATTTTGTTTCTCCTGAAAATCTAGAATATAACTGAAATGTCTAACATGAATAAAATGTACATCAAAGCCCGATTCAAGTGGTTATACAAAATTTGGAGAACTTTGCTTCTAACAGTCTGAAGTTTTTAGGGAAAAAAAACCAAAACAGCACACATATATTTCAGCATGCACTGAGTGTTCTTCTAAATATGTTAATCAATCTTCTTGACGCTCTATCCGCTTCCAGGAGCCAGAATCAAACCCCGGCGCTCATGGAGAGATCATGCTGACCATCAAAGATGGCTTGCTATTCTCTGTCAATCAGCATAATGGAGACCCTGAGCTGAAGTATCTGTGTTTACAAGTCAACAAAGCTCACATGTATCATAATAGTAAGGGAGAAACTTGTGTATCAGTGTGCTTGTCCTATCAGTGTTTCTGGGTGATCTGATCTCCCTGAGTGGTAGAGAAGTTTAGTAGAAGGCAGTTTCCCCTTCTTTTCACATATCATTTTTTCAGTGGAGGATCAGTTGTCAAGTTTTACAGGAGAGTGTAAAAACTGTTTCATCTCTTCGTGCATGGTCACATATGTACCAGACTTGAGTTTATGCAATTGCTAAATTATTCAGCTCACAGCATGAAGATTTTAACACATTGTGCACATATAAAAACTACATGAAATCATGCTAGACACCCATTTTGAAAAGAATACAGCAATAAGGTTATTGCACCAGGTCAAGAATGTGAACTGTTGATGGGAAGTGGTGAGCCTAAGAGTTCATATAACTTGTTCATAGTAAAACTTCATGACCTTGAATCCTCCTCCNCACCCCCACCCCCTTTCCAAAAAAACAAAGGTGGTCATTTCGTGTTTGCAAAATTGCTAAAAATTTCAGATGAAATGCAAGTGAGTTACCACTGCTTCTAATGGGAAGTACAGATATACAGATTAAGACACTAAGCTTAGTATAGCATTCCTCCCTTACCCTTCTCCTATTCTTAAAGATACTGGGTGACTGTAGTGGTGAAATACAGAGTCATGTATTTAGCATTATTATAAGTGAGTGGGATAACATAGTTATCTAACTCTTGTTTTAGGTCATATTAAATTAGCTTGTCTGGTCAGCCCTCAAGCCAAACTTGACATGATGTCTGTATAGAAATGGTGTTATTGTATGGAATAGTGGGCCTACTTTACTTTCTCATAGTTGCAGAAATGTATTTTCACTTTTTGATGAAAATATTTGCATGTAACAGACCATCATATTAGGTCAATGATTAATTGCTTACCAGCTTGTTGGGAATATTTTAAGCTAGTTTCACATTTGCCTCTCCCATCCCATTAGGTTGTGTGGTGACACAAGTGGAACCTGGCACCCTTGACCACATCAGAGACAAAGTACCCCAGTACCTCAAGTCCAAGATCTACCGGTCAGATCGCTGTGCAACAGACAAGTCCCAGGGTCTGGCAGGCTATGGAGGAGACAGCCCTGACATGCTCACATTGGTGGTCAAGACCAAGATTGACACCCTAGACAATGTCAAGGTCAGTCAAAGCATCATCATTATTTGTTTACCTGTTGATGAGAAAAACATAATGACACTCTCAAGAGCTCCATTGTGTCCTGTTTCCCAATTCAAAATCCTGCAAATAGTCTCTACTTATTGTCCAAATCATTGTCTGATCATGGATCTGTCTTGAGTTGACTGCAACTACATCTCTCGTATTTCTAAATTTGCATATTAGTGTTCTTTCTGTTCCTTCTCCTCATCTGGCATGGCTTATAATAAACATTCTGTTTTACTGATCAAGAAAATTTATTTGTGCTCTCAGAAGCCGAGAAATATGTAATTTGGTGCAGGGTAGCCTGTCAATATAAATTTGAATGAATTTCAGCAAAAATGGGAACACTGATAACTTTTAGCCAATCAGTTATCGGCATCTTTCCAACACTGATAGTGATAGCTGTTCAGCTTAAAGTTTACCATCAAATTGTAAATGTATAATTGTCTTTCTGAGGCCCTTAGTCATAGTTGTACATCTTTGCACAACTCTTCCTCTCATCTTCCCATGGAGTGTTTGTTTCTTTAACTCTTTCCACAAGCTTCTTTTGGTGTAATTTTGATTGTGTCTGTCCATTCCCTACTTCTACTGTTTGAGCCAACCAGCATTATTGTTTTCATCAGTAAATGTCAATTTGTATTTCAGAACTTTACTGTGGCTGTGAGAGTAGATGGGGCCACGCTACGGCATGAGATGCACCGCTCAGGAGAGAGCTGGATAACACAGGTTTGCTTATACAAATATTCTTAAAACATGTTCCACACAGGTCATTAAGGGTTCCTGATTTTATATAAGGAGATTCAAGGTCTGTGGAGGTCCTTAAAGTTCAGTTTATATTTGTGAAGGCTTAAAAAGTGCATAAAAATGTATGTTGACTATCAGAAACCTATTCTGTCATTGACAGTTGAACTTTGCAGTCTCTATGGACAAATATTCATATTTTGGTTTGCTCTCTGCAGAAATCTGACAAAGAGTCCTTATGCTTTGGGGGTTTTTTTAAGATAAAATCCTTAATGAACACTGCTAGGATGTTGGATATCTACATGTAGAGTGACATTTTAAAAGTGGGCAAGTCTACATTGATCATTTTTCAGATAAAGGCAGATAATGTACTGCTCCTCACAAACATTTTTATATAATTCACCATTTCTTAACTTGTGATGAAATCCTATATCGAGCACATGTGTCATTTTGATACATTATTTATTTTTTATCTAGCATTATTTTATACGTTACCATGCCAACTCATTTTCAACAACAACAAAAGGAAGTCTGCAACTCTAAGGATCATGGAAGTAGCTGCAACAGCATTTTATTTCTCGAAAGTGTTACGATTAAGTGGAAAGGACTGTACCTAGTCTTAAAAAACTATCCTCAAGTTAGCACGATAACGGAAGTAATAGTGGAAGATGTCCAGTTTTCATGCACATACTTTTTTTTATATATGATTGCTACAGGTTCATTGTATTCTGTATGTGCAAAGTAATGATACTATGCACTGTTCTTGTAGGCTATTGATCTGCTGGACTTGAAAGACTTTCCCATCCTGGGCTACACAATGCCAAAGATTATGACGGAGCTGCATCTCCAAGTTGACCACTGCTCCATTGACTACAGGTCAGTCTCTTTACTCTTGAACAGTAAAAAGCCTTTTGTGTTACACCATTTGATAGCAACACCAGCTTTCTTGAACAGCCAACAGCCACTTATATTACCCCTTGTGATAGCAATATCAATTGTACAGTAAACACTCAATTATGTTGCAATATGAGATAGCAATACTTTACTAGTTGTCCTGTATAGTAAATGGTCATTTTTCATGTGATGGCAGTACCAGTTTTCTTGTATAGTAAGCGGTCATTTATGTTTCATCATATAATAACACCACCAGTTTTCCTGAATGGTACTGGTTTGGTGAAATGGGGGAAATTTCAGGCCATCTATATCATTACCCTGACTTACATATATCTATCTATCTATGGGTTTTCATGATTTTAAGAAATGTGATTTTAGAGTTTGCAGTGTTTCATTTGAGCAGTGTACTCCCTATAATAATTTACAATGGTGTTTTGTTAGAATGCTGTTCAGATGCACTCTCTTAGTAAAGACTCATTTCCTATGCTACAAAACTCTCGTTTGCAGGTAATTATGAATATACTAATTATAACTTAATTCTAAATCCCTCATGATTATAAATCCCCATTTTCTCCCCAGGCCTTTGAATTTACCAGTGTGGAGTTTTCTCACAGTGGAGCACTTCAGTGTGTGCACCAACATTATTGCAGAGGCAGAGCTTTCACAAATCAGGCTCTTGCTAGAGGATTCTGCCCTCTTCCTTTCCAAGAAGTGTAACAAGGAAGTCAACCTGTTCAAAGGTGGGCTTGCTAGCATGGCAAATAATGAGGAGACTGGAGCATTCAGTTGCCACTTATTTCATCAGCCTTTTCTTTTAGCATTTAGTACTTTCACCTATACTGGATGTGTTGTAGTGCGAATATATTGTACAGTTGATAAGAAGTTTAACTCACTGTGTCCTAGCTTCATGAATTGTAACTTCTTCTGGCCCAGAGCCCTTTAAGAAAAGTTATCATGATTTCCATTATGGGTTGGTTGTTTGCTTTTTGATGGTACCTATTCCCTTAAAGTGGTTGCTGTATTCTGAGACTTTCAAAATTCCCCCAAGAAATGTCTGCATGAAGAACATCAGGCATGAGGGTGTCAAATATATTTTTCACGGGTTGGTAATTTCAAATGTGAAGTAATGATTTATGAACACGGAATGTAAAGAAATAGGGGGCATCACATTATTCTTTGAGACTATAGTTCAGAAATTTAAGAAATGAAATTTAATAATGAGGATGGCATAATTCAGAGACAAACTCTACTCTAAAACTTGAATTTGCTAGATATTTTGCATTAATGGCCAGACATTATGTTGGGGTGGATTTTATATGTTGGCATAGTCAAATATGATAGCAGCTGATCCAAAGTTAGCAAGTGAGATTAAGCTTACTACCCCATTACATTCAGGAATAATGGAAACTTCCTTATACATGAGGGCAGTTTCAACTCGAAAAGTTTTCTCAAAGTGGTGAATGTGTTTTCACTTTCAATCTTTCAGATTATGTATGTGTGGCTGAGATGGACCAGTTCAAGATCTGGCTCCAGTTCTGCTACAATAAGTCTGGAAAGCAGGTAAGTTTACATTCTTGCCTGTTCCAAACTACTAATCTACCTGTGGTATCTGTCAGCAAATTTTTTGGCCTTCACTAGGGGAACATGAGTTAAAAAAACCACTAGATCCCAAGATCAGATTCACATCCACATAACAAATACAATGGATTTCACCAAATAGGTCAGGTGCAAATTTATAAGGTTCACTTTAAGAACAAGTTTGTAGCACTTTAAGAAAAAGTTTGAGAACAAGTTTGATTTATGCTAATAAAATGCCGAGTTCAGTCCCTTTCTGTCTGAAATTCAATGTTGTATAATTCCAGGTTATATCTCAGCACAGATGATATGAGATGGTATGCTGATAACTTGCTACACTTTAGGAGCTGGATTTTATTTTGTTCTCCAAATAGCAACTTCAGGCTCATTTTTGGATTCTTCTTCAGGGGTGGATCAGTGACTCAAAAGGACATAATCTGTCCCACAATAGTCTCAGACACCAACAATATTGTTCAGTCCAACTTTGACTGATGATATGATTTTCATTTTTGTTTTTGTTCCTTCAGAAATGCCCCAAGTCAGACTTGAGATTTATGGTGAATGAGTTGAACCTGCGGACATGTGCAGACTCTACTCATGCCCTGTTAGAGCTGATACAGTACATTGTCAGTGATGGAGACCTGGTGGAGAAATTTGATGAGGAGGATATCACACCCACAGGAACAGAGGATGGCACACAGTTCTTCCCTGTAAGTTTTTTTTGTTGTTGTTCAGACGATGTATGAACATTTCGCATTCCAGTAATGATGTTCCCCCCCATAGATAAAAAAATGTAAATAAGTAAAAGTGAAATAAATAAATAAATAAGCAAATAAATACCTCACTTACTAGTCAAAATTTAAGTGGGGCTGACAGAAATCCGTAAATAATGCTTTCTTATGGGTTGTCTTCCTTTGTCATCATAAATGATGATTGGCTCGTTTTTTTGTGGCAGGCTTGGAAAAGATGTTTGAATTACCTTGAAATAGTGGCTCAGTTATTTGTCTTTTTGTATTTAGGAGCAAAGACAATTTTGACTCTTTTTTTTTCGCACTCAAATAGTTTGTTATAAAGTAATAAGTATTTGAATTCATAAATGTGCTATCATGTAACCCTTTACCACTGCCCCTGACTGACTAGAATCACCTATGCAGGCCCTATCATAATCATGAAATTCAGTATCCTCTTTGCTTTATTATTGTTTCTCATTGTTGCCCAAAATTCTCTTTACTTTCTTCTCCATGTTCACATGCAACAGAAGTATGTCAGGCTACTTTGTTCTTGTCATTCTATTTGCCATTATTTAAGTTTTGTAACTTTTTGAGCATAATGATATTATCTGTTGACTGGCATGCAAAAGAAACTCTCATATTTGGAGAGCAAGAGGACTGATCCTTGTTTTGACCTCTTGGCTTTCTGACTCTCTAAAGGGGCCGGGCCACTCTTGAGTTATCATTCCCATGAGTCCTTTTGTTGACAGTAGTTTTTGTTTGTCTCAAGCAGGATTTGAACCCACAATCTCTAATTTCAGTATTTTACAGAAATAACATCTATGCCATGAACACCATTATTATTATCATCATATTTGTCATCACTGTCATCGTTATCATTATCATCACCAGGGTTCTGGCTCAGGGGACAGGCTAATCCCATCCCCATCACTGCCAGTTGCTGCTATCACCCCTGAACAAGAAGCTTCGGTTGTCTCAGCCCTGGAAGAGGCCATGGCTGACTGTCAGGAGCCTCACAGTTAGTATAATTTATGCTGTTTCACATTTTCCATGCGCATGATTTGCATAATGTAGAGGGAAAACCTTTTGCATTCATATTCATGAAAACTCAGAATTTAGAAATGTTTGTAAACTGCAGTGTGATGCTGGCATTGGTTGGCAATATGTAGATAAAAATGACAGTAAATTGCTTTCACTGAGTGGCAACAGATGGATGGCAAGTGTCGAACCTGTCTAATTGCACTACCCTTGAAACATTTTTAGATGATTTTAAGTGTGAAAGCTGTAAATAAAACAGTTCCAGTTAATTGTTCTCTAGGCTTAACCATAACTTCTTCTCAAGTTGTCATGGAGTTGTGATAAATTGGAGCTCAGTGTAGAATACAGAAGCTGTTTGTGAAACTGTTCTGTACTGTTTAAAACCTAATGGAGACTTTCTTCTGTTGTCATCCCTTTGTTGTCTTCATTATGGATCCTATTTAAGCTTCTTGCAAGTTTGTATCCCCTACCCTCTTCCTTACATTCATCCATTTCTTCACGCAGCAGACTCAGGCAACCTGACATTACAACCACATGTCAACAGTGACCATCAAGTGCCTTCGATAGTGTACATGTCCCTTGAAGCATGAACTAAAAATTTTCTCCATATGAGTAGTATCTGGATAGATTTAGGCCATAAATCATTGGTGTGGAGCACCCCTTTTATTAAATCTTTCACACACAAATGTTCATTCCCAGACCATAACTATAATTTTTTTTTTGCATTGGTTTTTCAGCAGATGCAACACAGCTTGGAGCAAAGAAAGGCAAGGGTCAGGTGACACGGGTGTTTTTCCAGGTGGACAGTCCAGAGCCGGTCTCATTCCAGCGAACAGATCTAGATAACGCCTTGCATATCACTGTGTCAGACAGCTCAGACTCTAGTAGTCCTGATGAGGAAGGAGCCGAGGGCAGAGACACAAATTATGAGGAGTTTGAAATCATTGATTGTCATTACAAGGAAGTGAGGGTGAGAAATTTGCGTAAAGATGCTTTAGATTAGGATAGAGGAAATTTCTTTTCATCCAGCTTTGATTTTTTTGAAGAACATTTGTTTCCTTTTTGATGAAAACAAAATCACAGCATTCTGAACTATGTATGCTCTGTTCCCTGATTCAAAACATAATGAAGACTCACAGCTATTTGTCATCATTGTTGTTGTCTGATTTTGGATCCAACCTGAGCTTCGTGCAAGTTTGTATCTTCTTCCTTCTCCCATACACCCACCTGTCTGTAAAAATTGTTTATAAATTCTTGATCCTTGAAAAGGTCACACTTTCTGTTAACAGAATTTTTGTTAAGATTTGGGATCCTGCTCTTTTGCCTTATACTCATCGTTACTCTTTTCCTCCCTTTCTCAAAGCAAAACATCTTATAAACACTCCACCCAGTCAGGAAGTAGCTAAACCAAAATATATTACTGATGTCACCAGAATATCAAGGGGACCCACGAGGTGTATATGCTGACAGAGAATCCAGTGGAGGTAGTGGAGAGCTTCATCCCCAAGCCTACCAGCAGCTATGACCATCTGAAAGCTCCAGACAAATTTCCTGACCCAGAGTACCAATACACACTGAGGGAGATGTCCATGGTCTGGCAGATATTTGGTGGCAGTGACTTCTCACAGCCTCGAAGGGGATCCAGCAGTGGTGAGCACTTGAATGTCACAGAGGTCTTGCTCTATTCAGAGTTGCCTGCATTTTCTCCCTTTTGGTCCCTTACTTTTTCATCTGCAAGATTCACAATTTTTCAGATGCAGGATTCACACAAAAAGTACAAGTTTGTAAAACAGGATTACAGCCTCTATAGGTCCTCAAGAAAAAAAAAAAAAGACTGCAATTTTGATTCAGCTTAGTTCCATACATAAAAGTTCTTGAAAAGTCCTTAAAATATCCTTCCTGTTAACCCCTCTGTGATAAAGCATAATGCAGCTTTCTCTCAGTACAACCTTATCACCGCTATGTAAATTTCATAACGGTTTCGCCCAAGCACATTATCAACCGCAAAGCTTCATCCGGATGAAAATCCGGATTGAGAGGATTTTGTGGTAGGACCGGAGCGGATTTTCATCCCAGAGCCGATTTTCATCCGGTGTCACAAGAATTTAATTCATCTCAGCTCTACTTTCAATGCTTTCTCACAGACGAAAAAAGTCAGGATTCTGAGAATTTAATAGACTGTGTTTGGAGATTTTTGAAAATTGCAATAGTTTTTCAGACTGCAAAAACCCTTTCCATCAAGGAAGTGCACAGATGATGTTGTGAAAGAGCTTTTCAGCTCACATGAAGTTGAAGAGTCACACATCCAAATCAAAGATCACAGATTATATATTTGCACATGAAGCTCCAATAGCATGTGTAGTTTAACAGTACCTGTTAATTTCCAAGAATGACAGTGGATTGTGTGGTTGTGCGCCTCGGCATATAAAGTGAAAAGAGGATGATAAATGAAATTTTATATATGTGTACCTTCTTTTTTTACAGAGCGTGGTGGTTTGGCTAAAGGACTACAAAGGTAAGACAACTTCTGTTTCTGTGAAGTTTGTGGCAAATTGAGCGAGCAAGATGATATCGCCACCAGTTTGACTTCCCTCAAGCAGTGCAGCCCAGAATAACTAAATATCTTGTTATACTCACATTTATGCAATTAGTTACCTGCATTTGTTTGTGTCATTGTGTCTGAAGGGTAAGCTGAGTGAAGTCATGTTCTATTTTGATATATTGGACATGAAAATGATGTTGTATATGTTGACTTTTTCAATTTCGTCTTGTCATAGAAAGAATCAGTGAAAATGCCTTGTCATGCCATTTTGTTATGCATGGCTTATATAATAGTGGACAAGGATAGTATTATCTAGCAGCTTTAATTGTTTTGTACTGTCTGCCTTCAAGGTTTCTTCTGTTTTTCATGTTTTCACATGATTTTATAGTATTATGGTTGCCTTAGTGCTTTTGTATCTTCCGTTACTTCTCATGTGAAAATTTTAACCTTCACTCATAAAAGTGGCCGGAAAAATCAAAACTTCCATTTGCGTTAACTTTGTTCGTGCTTCTGATTAGCTGTAATTAAGCAAGGTTAACTCTATCTGTCCCCAGCCCTCGTGACCAGCGGCGGTGGTCCTCAGACAGCGCAGGAAAGTCAGGCCGACACACTTGGCGGCGTAGGGGAGGTGACTGGAGAGACTTTGATGTCATAATGGAACTGGACCTGAACAAAGTGAGTCTTGGTAGATTTGGAAGATTATTATTTACTCTCCCTATACAGTGTGACTGCCAGTATGCAAGAAATGCTTGAGCAGAATTAACAAAAAGAAGGCTTGCCTACAAATAGCTGTCTTCTCTGCTCTTGCAATAGTTTTAATAAGGTTGCCAAACCGTATGGAGTTCGCTTGTATCAATGATTGTCAAAGCATTTGTGGTCCTGCAAAGTGTCCCTCGCTGAAGAAGTCAGTATTTTGAGCAGCTGTGCATCTTAGACATATTCCATACTTAGTAATCGGTAAAGAGGCATCAAGTATCAAGTCAGTGATAGCTGTAGCCGCTTAATCGAAAGCTTGCCAAAATCTTCTGTTAATCTTAAGTTCTGTTTAGAGCATTGAGAAATGTATACAGTGCTGAATTTATGGCTATGTATATGTCAGCATGTTCTAATGTTATTGTTACACTTACTCTACTGTATAGATCCGGTTTCGATATGAGGTCTATCCCACCATCACCAAACAGTCATCCAGGTTCAAGCTGTTGGTGAATAGTGTTGAACTCCGCGACCGCATCAAACTGTCAGAGATCAATAAATTCCTGGTCAAACTAGTGGACAAGGAGCATCCAGAACAGTCCTCTGCCTACATGGTAAGCCAGGATTAAAGATTGTTAAGAGAGATTTGTGTTGTCACATGGTCATAAGGTTGTAACCACCCAGTGAAGGATTTTGGGAGTGTTTGTTTCTGATTTCTTGTCATTCATCTTCACTACATAGGTCTTTGTTCAGTCTCGTCTGTACTTATGTAAATGTGTCTTTTTTGTTCAGTTCTTTGATTGGCTGATGCTAAGGTTCAAGCAGATTTTTGGGATGAGCTCCAGCTTGTGTTGTGGATTTTGCTATAAAGAAATGGTGCAGTTGAGAGTAACTCTTTTAATGCATCAGGTGCAAGTGTTTCATTGAAAGATTAGACATTGTAATCGCTACAAATCATTTTGGACTATCAGTATTGTTTTCAATCAGTAAATCGCCTTCCTTAAATATTAGAAACATACCACAGGTGAGATTCATCTACTGACATCTTTATTCTCCTGTCTTATGAAAGATGCCTTCTCTCATTGTATTTATATAAACACAGAATTGTATGGATATTTTGTGTCAAGAAGAATGTTCTGAAGAAATAGAGAATGAGGCATTTATGGTGAATTTTCTCATTTGACAGCTGATGTTCAGTGGTGTATTCACACGACCGGAGCATCTCCCTTTCAGAGAGGAGTGTGAGGTGAAAGCCTTCTGTCTGCCCATCAAACTCAATATTGATCAGGTGAGCCTGTGTTTCAGCTCATATCTCCTGAGCCATGTTTCTCACCTAGACATTCATTCATAAGATCAGAGTTTGCTGTGCTGTTCTAAGGCTAAGCCCAGACCAGAATAAACTGAGTTGCATTGTAGCTGCACTAACTGTCCACACTACAAACATTAACTACTCAGGTATCACTTCAGATTCTGGTGTGAATTGTATATAAGATTAAAAGTATGTCTTCAAATTGTGCAGTTACAGCATAGCTCTTTTGCTTTTGGTCTGGAATTTGCCTAATGAACACCCAGCAGGAAATGGGACAAGTGAGTGAGGTCGTTGTTGTTTGTCACAATAGAATGTTGACTGATCAATCAGTATCCTCAAGAACGCATCACATGAGCTGCACATAAATGTTGAACTCACAATACATCCCTAATGTCAGTGTTTCTGCAATACCCATGTTTGTCACTACCACCACATTAAGTATCCAGATTTGTTATACTTGTTACAGAACAGCTTTGCCGCATTCCAAATATGTGCTGAGTTCCACAATTCAGAACCCAGCAAAGAGTCTTCCCACTAATCATATCTGTTGTCTAAATCTTCCTGAATCTTCCTGCATGCTTGCCCATTCTCTCCTCTCCTTTACATCCAACCATTCTTGACTTTCATAGTTTTCTTTCCATTCCTTCTCTTCTGCTCCTTCAGTATCCATGTCAATTCTTTCAACATATCACTTGACATCTCTATAATTTCTTCATCAGGTTTCCCTGAACTTCCTGCGCAAATTTATACTTGAAGTGGCAGATCCGGAACCTGAGTTTCCTGCAGGAGCTGAGGCCTCAGGAGGACGTTCATCTCCTCTGGGAGGTCGAGCATCCCCATCTGGTGGTCGGTCCAGCCCACGGACATCAGTGTCCAGTACAGATCCCATCATGAGGGTTGGGGAGCCATCTACAAAAGAGTCCAGCATGGATCAGACGGAACTGTTGATGAAATTTGATGAATTTAGCAATCAACAGAGCATGTATTTGCAGGTACTTGTTAGCTTTAGTTGACTCCTTACACTGTCATCTTCAGACATGATGTCAGCAAAGCTGTTTGTACTTTTTGCGTGTTTTGCAAACTAGATTTTAGAAATGAACTTCAGAGACATTAAAAATATCAGGATTACAGACACATGATTTCACATGATCTCATTCTTGCAAAAATACAAACATTTGAAGTACACTATATGATTGGAACTTCCATGAGTGATTGCTTTTCTTAATTTCTATTAAATATTTTCATTCTGTTATGCTTATTTCTTGTGTTTGATATGCACAGGGTGTCTTTAAAATAAGCTAACACATCACTGTTCCAAACATTCACATTATGAATTGGTGAAGATTAATTTCAGAGCTTGACTGTCGTTTTGGAAATGTTTCTTGGCTCTTTACAAAAGTCTCTGAAAATTGTTGAAAAAAGTGTTTACGTGCTTGCATTAATTTGGGTCTGTCAATGGGAGAGACAAGAAATGAGATTGTATGTGCAGGAGATTAATTAAGAGGAAGGTCTTAAATTTAAGGGATAGATATTGAGTCATGATAGGAGGTAGAGAAGAGTGGGATGTGCAGTATTGACCTCCTAACCACCTCTTTTTTCCTTCTTCCACAGTCAAGGCTTAATGAGTTAGACAATTTGGAGGTGCCACAAGAGGACCTTCCTGTATTCATCAAGTAAGTTTATTCACTTTTTTTCCTTTCTACAATACATTTCCTTCCTTTCTCCTTTATCACAATTTGGAAATCTCTCTGTGTTTATAATTGAAAAATCACATATTGTATCTAGATTGATGCTCTAAGTATGTCATCAGAACACCTAGGGCTATAAAAGTGTATGTTAAAATCAGGACTCAGAATTGCAGCCCAAAAGATGTACATGAATGCTGTGAGATTCAACGAAGCATGTTAAAACCTGGATATGTTGGTTAGGTTCAGTACCTACAGTTGTGTAAGGAAAGTTGTGGCTCAATGTAATTGTTCTTACCTTACTACAATTCTCTTATTATTTCAAGCCCTCTCAGAGTCTTAAGGAGATGCTTGCTTTCAGCAACTTGTGATGATATTGGAATTGAGGTTATTAATCAATTTCTTAATAAATTTTTATCATTTTTTTCCTTGCCTAGTTTGTATACTCTTGCCATGTTGTTTCCCACAAGTTTTGTCTGTCGTTACTTTATAGTTACAAAATCACACATGCTTTTCAAGGGAGTATTTTTTACGCAACATTTAAAGAGATGTTTCTGCTCTCAAATTCTAAAAGTACTGTATGTGCTTAGGTGCAGAGTTGATAAAGAAAAAACAGCTAAGTTATTTACAGCATCAATTAACCCTGCTGGTCAAAGGCCATTGCTGTCTTCCTTATCTTGAGTGCGCTTGAGAATCACAGTTATTTTGTCAGATAGCCTGTAGTGGTTAACAGGTTACATTTACATGTTTACTAATCAAATTGTGTCTCGAATTATCAGGTCCTTTGTGCTGATTTCGGATATCACCATCAAGATGGACTACAGGGGCAAACAGCTGGATATGGACAGTGTGAGTTATCAACATTTTCAGTACATGATTAGCTGAATATTTGCTTTGTTGGTGAAGACAGGAAAGACTTCCTTCATCTATTTCAGCATAATGGTATAACACATGTGTCCATGTGACATCCTAAATTCAGCACTACACTAATGATATTTCTGTTTCTTGATGTGTAACTTTGATGATCTGTCTATTCCTTAGGGCATGATGGGAGTCATGCTTGGTTTGGCCTCATTGACAGGATCCATTATCAAGCTGAAGAGACTCAACTGCCAGAAAGGGTGAGTTCTATCAATATGCTCTGCAGTGAGATGTAAAGCTTTACTGAAACCTAGGCCTTTTCCTTTGTAATGCAAGATTTGGGAACATGTCATCGCAGTGCTTGTTCACAGGTCAGACTCAGACTAGTCTATTGTCATTTCTTGTCATTCTTAAAGTCTGGCCTAAAGTAGTATAAATGTGCTGACACTGTGTTGTAGGAATGTAGATTATTATGTGGGTCCATCTCAGTGTAATCTTTGATCCAGAATTTTTATCAAAGTTAGAGAAAGTCTAGACAGGCATTCATTATAAACAGTGAAGATGTTGTCACTAATGTTACATAAATCTACAGGAAAAGACAATGTATTAGGTAAAAATCAGACTTTGTGTTTTACTCCAGAATCCTAGGTTGGAATAAACTGGTGATGTATGCAGCCAATGAATGGTTGAATGACATCAAGGTGAACCAGATCCACAATATTCTCAAGGGTGTTGGTGGTCTGTCCATCCTCTGCCAAATATGTGAGTGATGGATTTTTAATTTCCATACTTAATTTGAACATTGATGATAATTTAGAAGTTAGTTATGTTTTTGCATTCATGTACTTTGGTGAGATGAAATCAAATATGTTTACTCCATGATGTAGAAATGCTTGTCTTACATAAGGCAAACAGTGTGCATGTGAAGACATGCACGTGGAAGCGTAGTATTATGTACTCATTACACAAACCCATACATGCAGTTCAAATAGTCGGTGATTGTACACCATACCCCGAATGAAAAGTCATCCACCTACTTTCATGCTTTATTATTCTTTTTCACAAAAGTTTAACATTGCCATATTCATGAACACCTGCGTTAACCATGATCTTACATTTATGAGGAAGAGTCCCAAATACACTCCTTGTTTGCATGTAGTTAAAAGGAAATTCATTATACTGGTGTCCGTGGAAACTGTTTCTACACCAAGAGGCAAAAT
This sequence comes from Ellobium chinense, assembly GCA_033807755.1. Taxonomy (NCBI): domain Eukaryota; kingdom Metazoa; phylum Mollusca; class Gastropoda; order Ellobiida; family Ellobiidae; genus Ellobium; species Ellobium chinense. The sequence goes on from JAWQUT010000058.1 coordinate 572,611, forward strand.
CTAAATAATGTAACATCTTTCTCATATCTAATTTTCCACTTGTAATAGCTTTGTTAGGGACTGTAGAGTATCAGTCATGTGATAAATTGTGCTGAAATCTACCTAGAATGATGGAGACATCACAAATACTTCAGTGAGAAGCCTTGAATTGGTCATCATGAACTTTCCATTCCATCTCCAGTTCAAGGACTGACCGATCTGATCCGGCTTCCCATCCAGCAGTATCAGAAAGATCGACGCATCATGCGAGGACTGCAGCGCGGGGCCAACTCTTTCACACTTAACACCATCATGGCAATTTTGGATCTCACCAACAAAGTTGTTGGCTCTATACAGGTAAGTCAGATGCTCCTCTTCCCTTCTTGGAAATGGGGAATCTTTGTCAGTGTGTTTGTTTTCAGGACTGATCCCAGTGGAGGTTTAGACCAAAATGCTCATTACAGGGCTCTGCCAAGCAGTGAGCACTTCAGTCCTTACTGAGACTGAGATCAGTCCACTAAACAAAATCACTAATGAGGATTTCCTTTCTCATTTAGTTACATCTAAAGAAAGCTCGATTTATTATTAAAGATCTTGATTTTGTGTGTTCCTCACATTATTTTAATATTGAAATTCAACTGTGCTACCCATGAATACTATGGCATCTTGTGATTCTATCAGCATAAACAGTATGTGCGTTTAGGCCAGTTAGCTCCTTAATGCCCCAATGTTGAATGTTTGAACATTGGATATTCCCAGTGACTATATTAATTCACTGTGGCGAGTAGTGATTGATTGTTACCTGTTGGTGTATATTCTGTAAAAATGCTTTAGGTGAGGGCAAATTTCCATGATGACTTGAACGCAGTGCATTTTGGTAACACAAGTTTCTAGACATGAATGGAGTGATGTAGTTTAGTTGACATTGATATGGGATGTGGAATTCCTTGTGTGTATGTCATGTCTGAGTAAGGGGTGGTGATTGGAATCTTCAGTTTTCTGACTTGTCTCATGTTATTGGAGGGGAAGGAAAGCAAATTGAGTAACTCATTTGTGTGAAACGTATAAGTAATACTGAATGTAGTTGGTGACCTGTTGCATGTTATTCCCTTCCAGTACTGTGCAGAGCTAGGTTATGACATGATGTCACCGGGACCAAGTGTTAGGAGACGCAAACAGCTAAGGCATCGTAACCGACAACCCAGGAACACAGCTGAGGGAGCTAAGGCAGCCTTGCAACTCATGACTGAGGTGAGTATTGAAAGAGATTTAAACAGATTTTTTTTTGCACAGTTAATTCCACTTAATTGCAGTTCTTCAGAAGAATAGACAAAATTGCAGTTAAAAAGGCGTTGAAATATTCTGGGACTTTTATAGAGAAACTAGCCATAGCACCTGCAAATTTGTGGGGATGTTGTATGAAGCAAATGATCAAACTACATCTGCAACAGTTATACTGCTCCTTTTTCAGTAATTATTCCGCTCAAACACGTCATTGTACGTATACTTGTTAAGTTTGGAATAAACAGCGCCAAACAATTTTTCTTGATGCCAGCCTCTTTAAAAACCCACCATATTTGAGGAATTTGGCCTCAAAATGGCAATTTGGCTGCAGGCACCACAATAGTAATGACGTCATAAAAGCATTGACGTCGATTTTAAAAAATGGAACAGGTCATTCCGATGTGGGAGAAATCCAATTTTTTGTCTATTTTGGAGATAGTCAGGAACACTGTGGCTAACAAAAAAGAAAAAAGGATCAATTACAATGAACTTGTGACTTACGCAGCAACTTTGCTGAAATCAATGGAGAAATTAGCGCCCATGGCATGCATGGGAAGAAGCGTTGCTTGACCATTGCCAGACCTTCATCTTTCTATTGGAAAGCACCAGTGTTCACACTGTTGCTTCATACGACCTAAATCATATTCATTCTCTTAAATCTACCTCTCTCCATTACAATGATTACATTCACTCTGATAATCGACTCTTCATCATAGATAATCTCGATCGGGCATCTTCAAGAATGTTGTCAAAACTCAGTTTCATATTTGGGGACCGGAAGTGAATATTTCTCGGCGGACCGCGAAAACCACTGACGTATACACATTAAAAACACCAATGTCGGAGCGTAGTATACGTAACAAAGGAAAATATGCAGTTAAAAAAAAATACTTACGAACTGTTTGAACCCTTGAAAGAACCAAAAGAAACATATTCAGAGCAAAAGAAAGGTGAATACAAAATTTTGGCTCGATTGGTGCACAGATAAGATAAGATAAGATAAGATAAGATAAGATAAACTTTATTTATCCTTTCACAGGAAATTTGTCTCGGACAAGTGCACATCAAAATCACGCTATACATAAGCAAGAACACACAGATATAAGATACACACATAATTAAATTAATATAGACACACACAGATGCACACACATGCATGCATACATACGCGCGCGCACCCGCTCTCTCTCTCTCTCTCTCTCTCTCTCTCTCTCTCTCTCTCACACACACACACACACACACACACACACACACACACAAACACACANTTGTTTAATATGTCAAGATATGGCTCCAACAAAGTTTGGGAGTTTTTTTTTAATATAATATTTGGGTATTCTGTTACCAGAAAATGATTCATTAAGCATACATCGCAGTGAAACAGAATCAGCTGGACTTCAGTGTGACTGTAATTGCTCTGAAATGTTCTTTTGTAATCTTGAAGGTAGTCATTTAAGTTTCATTTGCTACACTTTGAAAGGTTTTGGAGTAGACTGATTGTCTGTAGTCACATTTCATTCAGCCCTGCTGTTGTTGTTAATCAAGTGTTAGAGAATAACACAGCATGAAGACCAGTTATACTTATAATCTTTTCTTGAAGGCCTGATGTATTGTTTAGAACTAATATTGCACAGCAAAATGAAAACCTCTTAGCCCTGTCAAACAGAAAATTGTAGTTTTGAGACTTGTCACTGCTGGTTTGTATATGCAGTATTATTTGTACAGTGTGATTAAATATTGTGACTGAAGGATAGAGCAATGGTACAGAAAACAGTCTCTGGGCTTACAGACTGAAAAATGGCTAAGAAATCCTAAAAGGCCAGCTAGTTATGAACACCTTTTCTCAATAACTGGGCAGGCCAAGAGAGTGTTGCTATGCTGATATCATATTCTGCATAAATAGGTCTTATGATACCAAAAAGGTAATCAATTTTAATTGGCAGCAGTAGAATTACCATGTGCAGTAATGGTGTATGTGTACATTGCTAATGTGGTCACCGTGACAAGTCTCAATGCTGATATTCTGCATGGAAGAATGTGATATGCCTCATTTATTTGTTATTAAAAAAAGATGCCTTCTTCATCACTGCAGGGTGTGAAAGAGTCAGCCTCAAATCTTTCGGCAATTGTCAGTGAAGAGAGTGCACACAAGGGCTATGTCGGCGTTGTGGGTGGAACACTCCGTAATGCAACTCCAGAATTCCTTGTGAAACCTGTTGCTTTGCTGGCTGAGGCTGGAACCAACCTTGTTCAGGGACTCAGAAATGAAGTGGACCCAAGTAGAATGAAAGAGGAGGAAGATCGATGGAAGCAGGCTTGACAAGTGTCTGTCACAGAGGGGAGTGGATAATGTCACTTTAAAGGTGCTTCTTTTGCTGATGTGAAAAGGTTAAGTTTTGTCTTGAAAGTGTGGATAGTGGTGTTAAGTGTACAGTTACGTGGGCATAACACGAAACTGTGTGAAGATCTTGGAAGTTCTGTGCATGGTGGTTGGTAAGACTATATAAGAGTGAACAGAGTGTAAGAGTTGTATGTTACTAACTGTATGTTATAGCATCCCATCCCATGATAAAAACCACTATTATGTTTGCTAGTAGACATCATATCAGCTGGTGGTTTACTTGGGAATGAATTTGTGGGCCCAGAATCTTCATCTTTCATTTTTCTATTTTTACTCAAACTGCTCTCACATTATTTGGAAAGCTGTTGCCTTTACATATTAAATATTTTCATTGTTTTCATTTTTGGTTTTTCTTTTTGACCTTTTTCGATTAAAGAGGCTAAGAGTAGTTATGAGGAAGATGAAACTGTCTTTCTGCGCAGTCTTTCTGGCGGTGGTTGTAGGTCAGATATACAGGTCCCATGAGTTTTCTGTCGACAAAATATTCTGTTGTCAGTAATACATCATTAATTTATGAGTATAATGGAATCAGTATCAATAAAACAACTTGAGTAGCACACTTTGCTTGTGAAGTCGTTTTTAATTTGTGGGCATATGAAAAAAAAAAATTTCTTACTCAGTATGATAATTTTTTTGTGCCCTGTTAAAAATTTCTTTTCAGAATGTGTTGATTTAATGGTCATGAATTAAAAGAGTCCTGATTTCATGCATATATTTTTAGAGTAAAATTTCACCTCCTAAGACTTGTCACAATTGCATGCCGCATGCCATTCTCATGTATCACATTTTCACAATTCACTCTTGTCCCTTTGTTTCCGTGAATGATACAGTCGATTTGGAAACAGTATGATAAGATAAGATAAGATAAGATACGATACGATAAGATAAGATAAGATAAACCTTTATTATCCTGATTTGGAAATTTGTTTTCACAGCATTTATAACAATACAGTGAAAAATACGAACAGATCAATAATGTTCACTTCACTCACTAATCACACCTCAGCCTGTCTGGTCTCATGTCCCTATAACATGGGAGAGAACTCAGCATATCTGATATTGTATCTATTGATACCATTCACTACTGAGCTAGTGATGTCTAGTTTCCCTGGATACCATCATTTCATTTCATATCCATCAAAAACATCATTAAACCTAGCAGGCGGCCATTAGCATGTAACTGTGAGCCGTGTTTCAACATGTATTTGTACAGCACATGTTGGCATAGTTAGGAAAGTGAATGGGGGTCACACATTGGCATATTTTGGCATATGTAAGTGGGAGAGGATTAAAGTTTAGATAAGGTAATGAACACTGAATTGAGCATCGCGATTATCCAGATTGAGACTAAGCGTTAATAAATCAGGTGTGGAAATTATCAGCGGGAATTCAATATATTTTTTTTTAAATATATAACACCCTATAAATTCCCACACCTGGCAAACTACTCTGCAGTCCTCTATATTAATCAAATATATATCCTATAAGTTTGTGTTATAACCAAGAATTTCAAGATTGTAATTTTCTTATTTATATGTGTGTATGTGTGCTTTTTTTTTTTTTTTTTGGTTNTTTTTTTTTTTTTTGGGTTGTTTGGTCACCAAACTCATTCAATGTGACAATAACTGATTGAAGAAAGTATTGAATGGGTCTGGTGCAAGGGTTGTTTGTGGTTTTTGAACTGTACCTAAAGGTGTGAACTATATTAGGGCCAGTGAATGAGAACACTGCATTGTCCTGTCTGTAAGTTTATTGTTCATGCTGAGATCTGAGCTGCTAATGTATGTCTCGGTAGAGTGTATTGGATATTGATAAAATATCCTTCAACATTGACTTGGCAGTAAGTAGATGCTGAGGCAGTCAACAGACACAAAGCTTCACTGGCATGCAGTCATGTTGGACTACTATGTAGTTTTTTGCTCCATAATGCAGTTCACATGCAAAAATTTACATTTATTTCCCACTTGATTGTATTTCTCACACTCAATTTCACTAATCAATCCAGGGTACCAAGTAATGTCTGTCTAGTGAGATTGTAGCAGTAATAAAGTTTGAGGACTTTGTGGGGGAGTCTAGAATTTCGAAAACATTATCTGGGAGATGATAAGACTGTTTGAATTCCTGAAGCAACACATTATTATATTGCTTAACTCTGTCAATAAAGGCTGCAAGAAACAGTGCAGAAAATGATGGTACAGTCAGTTCTGTACAAACGTTAAATGCTTTCTATCAAGTAATGTAGATTTTATCCCAGGAGTTCACCCACATACTGAGAAATGGGTGCATAGTTTGACTTTTACCAGCCGACTTTTACCACTGGTCTTGAAACTTTGTGCTGCAAACAATTAATAAGGCTTTTTAAGGAAAAATGAATTTTCAGTTACTGGGGTCTCCTGCCAGATTGATTTCAGGTCAGGCTGTTCAAGTCTCATTTGCCATATATGGATCACAAAGCAAAGCAGATGATACATCACTCATGGTTAGGGCCAGACCAAAAGCATCTATGCTGTGGTGGAGTTGCACAATACAGAGATTGGCGCTTCAGGTGTAGACTGTTAATGGGAATATAAAGAGGGCCCCCTTCCATTCCTCTCATGACTCAAAAGATCAGTCACTTTTGATGTGGACCTAGCCTGATGATACAATTTTCAACCTGATGACAGTTTTGCTTGGTACCCTGGAGCCTTTGTATATTGACATTCAAGTTTTAGATTTTTTGCTGTTTGTTTATTCTCTTTCTAATGTCTTATCCTGTTCTTCATTTTTCATGCTTCCTGTGCATTTTGTAATACAGAAGGACCTCACACCCTCAAACCTTCATTTATTCCAAAACCCGCAAATTTGTTTTAAAACTTCAGTCCCAAGTCCTTATTTTCTACACCAGTTTTTTCTCACAATGCTGAGCATTCTACAGGTTTGAAATTGTGGACTCACCTCTGAGATTTGAATTTGTGAGGTCTTAATGTACCTTCATATAGTGAGGGCTTTCACCGCAAATGTGATTCATCATAGCACTACTCACTCCACTCGCGATTCACCCAAAGTACCATTCACTGCACTCAACATCCATTGCAGTAACACTTGTCTTATAATCCACAAGGGTATCTTTCACTCCACTCTTGATCCACCACAGTATAACTCATTCTATTTAGTCACATTGTGCCTAATTGCATTCTATGGCTATATCCAACATTTCATAGAATACAGATTCAATAGTCTGAAAGTATGCCATGTAATGGCTTCCTGAAACTAAGGCCAACTTGTTGTGTGTTTCAAGAGTGCAGTGACCAAGAAAAATTGACCAAAACTACATGGATTGTGCCAAGAAATTGACCCTTCTAAGTTAATATTAATGAGGCAATATTAAAACCAGTCACTTTGTGTTATTTTGAATATTCGACTACACCGACTCCAGGCTGAAAGTACTACACATCTTGTGACTAAATCTGGATGACCCATGTTATGTAATTCTTAGTATCACCTGAATCTAATGAAGTCTAAAGGATTCCTCTATGTTAGCAAAGTTTTGTTATTTTTGTGATGGTTGTAGAAAAACTTACACTACATTACTGCTAGCGTCATATTTGTTTTTTCCTTTAGCAAATACGTTTTGGGTGAAAAATACAAAAGAGGTAACCTCTTACAGCCTCTTAGTCATTTTTCTTTAATCAAGAGGAAGAATTATTGAGAGTTCAGAATGGTCCATTAGAGTCACTAAGTTCAAAGTCACCACTTTTTGACAGATGAGAGCAGGACAACAAATTTGATATTCACATCAAAAACAATCCATTCTCTCAGTCTGGAGCAAATTTTGATCCCAGATTCTCTTTCAGCAGAGCATACATATTACAGTAGAGAAGATGTTTCATAATCAGCAAACCATTTCACAATTCTTTTTCCTTGAAGCTCGGTTATTCAAACACCTCCACACTCATTGTATTCCTCTTGTCCCAAGTCTTTTATTTTCAGTCTTGAAGTTTTTCACAAACTCAAACAGCTTACAGACTCCAGATTATGGACTGGTACCATGGTATTCAAGTGTGTGAGTTCTTTCTGTATTCCCAAATCTGCAAGCAAGAGTGCAAGCATAAAGATTCATTCTGTGTTCCTGAAATGTCAGTGTGGTGTATGTATCTGCTTTGGACTACAGTTCATCATATTCATCATTTTTCTTACTTTTCATATTTTTGTTATATATATGGTTGTCTCATTGCAGTAACCAACAAAAAAAAAGAAAAAAAAGAAAAAATTGAAAAACGGTAATTTTTAACCATGGAAGTCTGAAATTTTAAAACGATGTACAGAAATGAGGGTAATGTTATGAAACATTGAAAAGTCAATTTTCACCTAAAGTCAATAATGAGGGTGTTGCACCAAGATGGTGAATTGTTTGAATGAACAATAAAGAGCACAATCATTCTGCATAATGTCATGTTTCTGATGATCCATGCCATCATTTCTTTCTTTCTCTTTTGTTTCTTCACTAGTCATGTCTTTTTCTATCAAATTTCATGATTCCCAGAATAGGAAATCTGCATTACAGTGAATGTACAGCCAACTCTAATTTAATCTCAATTTGACATGAGCATGAAAAAGCCATAGCTATGGAAATCGCAAAAAAGTGGCACTGTTTGTTTTATAATTCAACTGCACTCTAATTACTGAAAACTGTTGCAGTTCAATGGAATGTGCAGACCAGCAAATTTCCATTAGAAGAATGTTACTGTGCTATCAATCTTCTTAATAAATGTTAGTCCAGTTTGTTCAGTCTGCATGAATGAATGACCGTGGGACAAAAGATCAGATGACAGAGACACTTGATCCACTTAATCATACCCATCACTGAATTAATTCATGTTTCAAGAAAAGAAAGGAAAAAAAAAAGAAAGAAATAAAATGGCTTATTCACATCCTTTCTAAGTCATATTTTTTATGCTCATATAGAGTGGATGTTAATTTGGGTTGAAGGATTCAGTAACCTTTCTTTCATGAGAAGTTAATTCCTTGATGTATCTTTTTACTTTACACATTTGGTTTCTCCAAATATTATCTTTTTTGTGGAGGAAATTGTTCATAGTGGTTTGTTGTACGTAATGATAGCTCTCTTTTACAAATTTTTCATTTCTGGTTAGGAAAAAGTAGACTCTCTCTTTCTGTATTGTATTGATGTAGCATCTTAGGGTTAGATGAAGACACTGTTTGTAGAGTGTCAAGTGTAACACACAAGAGAGATCACCTAAAATGCTAATGGCATTACAAAATCAAAGGTGTTGTTGCATCCACAATTTGTCCAATTTATATTACAGTATCTTGCAAAAAATGAAGAAGAAAACTTTGCCACATTTGTACAGAATATGATTGCCCAAGCTTAAGAAAAGGTTCTGTATATAACTTTTTAGATAGGCTACTTCATTTTTTTTGTCCTTTTAATTTTGCTTTCCTGTCAGAATGACTGAAAGATTTGTGCAGAGTCTGGTCATAAGAAAGCATTGGAACAGGGAAAGGAAATTTGTCCTGATTCAGTTTCCTTTTGACTTCATTCAGCTTGATGCTATTTGTGGTGTTTGGCAAGTCAAATTTCAGTTTGTTTATCACACATGTCAAGTCTACCTCATCCAGACTCATCATTCTCACAACTCAACCATGTGTCTCTCTAATGTGCTGTGTTTCATGTATGCCTACTGATGGTGTTGTTGTGCAGTATTTGGCAAAATGAAACTCTATTGCAAAATGGCAGTTCTACCAGCTATTACTGTTTATTGTCGGACCATGTCTCTTATGTTAACATGAGTCCACAGGTGCATTTGTGCACCACAAAACTTCTTATATTTTTGTCTTTCGTGTATGTAGAAGTTTTTATGTTTTGCCTCTTGCATGATGAAGTGTGAATCAAGGGATGAAAACTGAAAAAAAAAAAATCCTGCATTTTAACATGAACTTGTCTATGTGTGTGTTAGGTATTGAATTTTCATGTAATATTGAGGCTACTATCCACTTCATTTTTGTTTGTTTACCTATTTTTATATTTCAAATGTCTGAATTCCTACAATTTTTTTTGAGTCAAGTGGAAGCCCGGTGCTTTACAGATATCCTTTTTTATTATTCACAAGAGCATCTTCCTTGCTGCTTCAAACTGCTTGGCATTTCCACATGGTGAAATGGTTCAATTTTCATTCTTGCAAGGGTTGGGCAAAACATGGACACCAACAGGTTTAATATCCTACAATTTACCTTTGGTCAACATTTACGTCTCTAATATACCTTTTTTCATTCATTGTGCCTTTGTGTTTATTCTGTGCCGGAGGATCATTATATATACACAGTGTGAGTTAGTGTGTAGAAACTACAGTATAAATACGTGTGCTTTGTGGAAGTTTCTTGCCCATTAAGGGGAGACAAGGCCTTTCCCAGAGGTTGTAATGGGTTGTAATGGAGAAAACATGGTGCAACATTTGCTGTTGTAAGTGCATTGGAGTTTCTATGTAAAATTGCACACCAGAAGTGCTGAATGATGTTTTTTTTCTTATGGATGATGATATTAGGACACCAAAGATAGCACCAATTGTTTGACACCAGATTTCATCTACATCTCTTAGACAACTTTATGCGTGATCCTATTTAATTTGGGCTTGTTTTTTTGTTTATTTTCTGCCTGGACACAAAGTTACTTCATTTTACAGCAAAGCGTTATTTTGGTTCAGCAAAACTCTGTGTTAAGACATATTCCAGAAGAGCCCTTATAGAGTCATACCTAGAGGTATGTAAGAGATGTAGGTGAAATATGGTGTCAGATAACTGGTGCAGTTGCAAATAACAATTGCTCAAGGACCATCACCCTTTAATGAATGCACCATTCAGCACTTTGATGTGCAATTTTGTGTAAAAACTCCAATACATCTGTAGTGATGAGTTGCCCACTATGATTTCTGCATGACAACCTCTAGGATAAGACTGTGCCTCTCTTTAAATATGTATACATAAATATTCTGTCATTATCAGGGATGCAGCTTTGTGATGTGTAGGAAATTACCAGATAATTTTGCTGATATATTTTTTTCCTGCTTTTGATAAAACTGCATCATGCTGAATTTGATTTACCGTTGCGGACTTTCATGTACAGCTTTTCATTGTGTTCTTCCATCATGTATCTGGAGACTCTTGGGATGATTAGAAAAGAACTGAATGTCATTAAGCAGTTACTCTAAAATGTCCAAGTCTCATATGAACATGTGTAATGCACCAAATCATAGATTAAATGTAACATTAATTTCAAGCATGTTCTCATTTGTTAGCACTTTCATGTTCATATTGTATTTTGCTACTGAGTAAATACTTGAAAATTTTCAGTCCTTTTTCAATCACCCTAAAATGTGTGTTGTGTATGTGTTTTTCATTTTTTTTTAAAGGGGAGAGAGGGTATGTACACCATGGTTTGGTTGTTTGATATAATAAATGATTCTGATTCTCAGTTATTTTTCTTGGAGATGTTTTTGACTCACACAGGCTGCTCGACTAAGTTGGATTGAATCCTTTTCATCATATACCTTCTATTGTGTCCATCTATGTAACAATCACCAATAATTTCCCACAGTCACATTACAGTGACTCTGTTCTGAACTAGTCTTTTTTTTTTTCTTTGTTTATTTTGGGGGGCATGGGGAGAGTGTCTTTTTTATGCAGTCATCTATTTTCTTTTATGTTCTATCCTGCATGGCCCAATAAGCTGTATGAATTCTGTGACCTTTTTTTTAAAAAGCTTTAGCAGTGCAAGCTGAGATAGGTATGCACATAATCAAATGTGATCAAGACATCTTCACAAGACTTTCTGATTGTTCTAATTTGATTAATGTATCTGTATGATTAACACTTGTAAAATCAGCAGTGACACTGTGTGCTCCCCATCAGGAAGCTGAGAAAGTTATTGTGAGTGACTGTGCCTGTAGCAAGTTCCTTGAGGTGGCATTATGTGGATATGAGATTCACAAACTTCATTTTATGATGATAATTTTCTGAATTTTTTTTTCTATACAGGGCATACATTCTGGTAAAATGGCCTGGAAAATACCAAGTATAAAGGCTGTGGATTCCAACTGTCTTTTGAATGGTATGCTAGGGTAACACATAGGCATCATTCAGGGTTTGATATTGTCTGCAGTGCAATGATATTTGATGGGCACTGTCCCACAGTGTAATATTGTCTGCACTGCAAATATAATTGATAATTATTGACCACCTTTCCGTATGTTATTTGCCATGTGCAGTTGATGGCTTTGACCATCTGTTTGATTATACTCAGAGTAGTGCTTAGAATAGTGATGACCAATGACCTTCTGTTCCAGAACTGACTCTGCTTAATTCCAGTGTCAGGAGAGCAAAAGAAAAAAAAATGTTGCGTTTAGATGAAGAATGAACTTTAGTAGAGCTGTGTGTTAACGACTTTCAAATACTGTATGTATACATGTATATTTAGGCTCGGACGTGTTTATTTGGAATATCCATAATAGGAAATTATGATTTTGCTAATCCAAGCATTGAGATATATTTTATATGCAGCATGCTTTAATATTACTGTTACAAAGTATACCTAGCATTTATCTCAGAAACATGATTATTGCAAAGGATTTCTGAGTCCCCTACTTCCCCATGTTTTCAGATTAACTCATGGTCTCTCTCTCTCTTTCACTGGTAATATAAGTCAGCCTCTTTCATTTGACCACCATTTCTGGCAGAAGACTAAAGGCTTGTTAACATAATTGTAGTGCATCATAATGAACCTTCACAACACAAGGTTTTGGTCATTATGCTAAGAGACTGGAAAACTGAACATCTTGTGCCAGATTTTCTTATCAGGGTAAGGTATGCTTAATATAAAATGACTAAGCAGATTCCATGAATTTTGTGATAAGCATGTTTGAGTATAGAAGTCATTCAGTTTTCTTCAAAAGTTTGCAAGTCATATTATGCTGACAAAGATTAGGCTGAGTCATCTGTCATATTTGTGTCTGTCTGCCATGTTAAGATGAGAGACATATGATAACTACCTGGCATGTAGCAAGGTTTTCATCCCAAGATAATGAGTATTCAAAGGTCATTCTGGTTATAATGCCCTGGCAGCAGAGCTGAGTAGTGGGCTCATTGGATGTCAACCATTTGTGGCTTTGGAAAGTCATTGACTGGACCTCATGGAAGCTTTAGATCATTGACCAGGCCTCTTGAACACTTTAGGTCATTGACTGGGCCTCTTGAAAGCTTTAGGTCATTGACTGGGCCTCTTGAAAGCTTTAGGTCATTGACTGGCCTCTTGAAGGCATTCATGCACTCTTTAGGCATTGACTGGGCCTTTCAAAAGCTTTGGATCATTGACTGGGCCTCATGGAAGCTTCAAGTCATTGACTGGGCCTCATTATTGTTTTAGGTCATTGACTGGGCCTTTCAAAAGTTTTAGATCATTGACTGGGCCTCATGGAAGCTTTAGGTCATTGACTGGGCTTCATGATTGCTTTTTATGTCCATGATTAATTTCTTACATACAAAAATGGATAGTATACAGTGTTTCAATCATTGCAGATTCCCCTTTTATTTCTCAATGAAAGAGAGAACAATCAGCTAGCGCAGTTATTCTGATTCTGGCTTCATTTTTTTCTTTACTAAGCCAGTGATGCTAAATTTTTGTCCTTTTCTGTTTGCGACTTGCTTGCTTTTTTTTTTAAATTATTTTATGTTTCCCTTTTTTTTTTATTTTGGGATTAATTTTGTTTCATTACTTCCACTATTGCCACATAGCATTTGTATATGACTCATGTCCATGAATCCTTGCAATTGCCATTTTGCTTTGCTACTGATGCAGAAGTCATGATTGATTGATTAATAAATGTCTATTTTGAAACAGTTTGTTTTACTACTATTTATGAATTTGCATTTTGAAGCCATGCTGTAACACTCCCATAACTTACGTTTGCCAGTTATACAAGGAAAAGGTAACATCATTTTGATAACGCAAATTATATATTTTTGAGATAATTCGCATGGGTGCTATCTTTTTTTATCTTGGAGGTCTGAAACTTTAACACATGATGGAGAAAAAAAATATGAAATGTTGAAAACTCTATTTTGAAATCAGTAATGAAACAGTTTATCCTATTGATATAAAGTGCATCTTGAAGGCATGCTGTAACTCACCTTTAACTTCGATCTACCAGTTTTATGAGGCCAAAGCATCATGGTTTTGATAACGTTATTATATTTTAGCAGTAATTCTGCATGGTGTTGTTTAAACCTTAGAGGTCTGAAACTTCAATGGAAGTGTTCCAGCAGGTGATATCACATTTATCCTCTAAACAGGATCTGATTGCTAAAAAGAGAGGAGGGAAAGTTTTAATATGGCGCTGAAAAAAGTAATTAACTCTTACAGACTCATTCCTATCTCCTCAAATATGCATTTACATGCACAAATCCACATACACAAAACCATACATCAATATAATAAACATAGTGAACACATTTGGCATGATCTAGTCTTTAATGGATATCTCACAGTGACAGGCTGGACAGGAGAGGAAACACTGTAAAAATCTTCTTTTATCATTTGTTTTTTTAACCTTTCTTGAAAGTGTCAAAATTGTTGGAGTTTCACATGCCTTTATTATTTTAATTAGACTGTTAGGAAAAGCTTCTATAAAATGCGTTGCATACATCTAGATTTTACATTGCCTGTTTGCTGGCACGGTGGTTTGGCATAGTTTTTTTTTTCTGTAGAGGTGCAAATATGTAACAAAAGTATGACTACAGTAAGTATATACTGTATATAACAGTAAATATCAGAGACTCTGATCAGACCAATCAAAATGACAATATTTGGAGTTTTATACAGAGCTACACTTATGAACTACGTCACTTCATGCATCATAACATAGTAGACTTTAATGAAAACGAAATTTGCTGTACAAAAACTTGTATGGTTTAAACAGAGTTTCGGGTTAGACAGAGAAATTTAAAAGCTGGAAAGTAAAGGGGATTTTCGTTTCCTATCATTTTAGTAATACTTTCAATTCACCATTTTCTTTAAAACTGTTGTCAACTCTGTCTATAATCTAATACGAGTATATAATGACTGTTGAATAAGCTGGCAACAGTGTGTCCTAAAAGGTTATTATATTTCCAACAGATTTCTGTTGTCCATTTGAAATGAGTTTCATCTATATTATTAAGCTTTTGAGTTACAGTAGCTGACTAGGTTTATCTAACAGCATAGTCTTACTCAACACATAGTCTTACTTCCCTTTAACTTCAACAGCGAAGTCTTACCTCTCTTTATCTCAACAGCATAGTCTTACTTCAACAGCATGGTCTTACTTCCCTTTAACTCAACAGCAGTCTTACTTCCCTTTAACTCAACAGCATAGTCTTACTTCCCTTTAACTCAACAGCGGTTTTACTTCCCTTTAACTCAACAGCAATCTTACTTCCCTTTAACTCAACAGCATAGTCTTACTTCCCTTTAACTCAACAGCATAGTCTTACTTCCCTTTACGTCAAGAGGTGTCCCTTAACCTCAACAAAGTTTAAAATAGATTCTTGCCCACTTTAGAAAATACTCTTCAATGCTATAAATCTAGCTGTGACAATGGACGACAACAGATTTCTCGACTTCGACCAAACAATCTCGTTTCACGGTTGAGAATCCCATCCCCACCCCAGTGACTTGTAAAAATGAATTTTGCCCCGCCTCTTTATCCAGCGATTGGTCGGCTCCACTAGACTGTTGCCCACCTTCCATCCATAGAACGTTGTGTTTGTCGATGGGAGAGGCCTGTGAGTGAAATTATGAAAATATTAGAGACGGGTCAAACGAAGTACCTAGAGGCATCTCTCGGTGTCGTAGATCGACGAGTACATGTAAATCTCAACATAAAAGTCACCATTTGTAATGACACATAAATAAACTTGCCAGACGGAATACAACTCCAAGGAGATGGTTTGGTCAGAATACATGTACTATTGTACTAGACAATGCTTAGGGCTACTTATGTTTGAAACATTAATGTCCAGTAGCAAACGTGTGTTTCTTACTCCCAGTATTGTAACCTTATTCAGTTCGCCATGTGTCTGGATGGATGACTGACTGAGTACCAGAGTACTGAAACAGTAATTTCTATACGTAACTCATGTCCCTTATTTCCGACTTTATTTAGCCTAAGACGAACAGAACATAATGGTGGTAATAATGAGTACAATCTAGTAAAGTCGAGTTAACTTTTTCACTATTTCACTCCGGTATGTGTCAACGGTTGTGTGGGTATGTGTGAAGGTGTGGTTGCGTGTGCGGTCAGGTAATGTGTATGACCTGAAATTTAATGTTGAATGTGAAATGTAATTTATTGTTGAATGTGTATCAACTGTGAACGGAATTTCCCTCGTGGATATTAAAGTTTATCTTATCTTATCTTATCTTATCTTATCTTATCTTATCTTAACTGTACACTAATAAAAGTGGGCAAAGTCATAACAAATTATAAACACGGTATTAAAAACAAAAAAGCAAAGTCGCGGATAGTGCGGGGATCCCCGAAGGTATTAAGTTACTGCGTATATATAAAAGTTCCTCTAACTGAACCAACGAACGTTATTATGGCATAGCATAGCATAGCATAGCATAGCATAGCATAGCATAGCATAGCATAGCATAGCATAGCATAGCATAGTATAATATAATATTACTCCGAGCTAACTGCAGAGGCACAGTAACTGGAATGTAGTATATTCGCCAGCCAGATCTGAGCCAACAAAAAAGTGTAAACAATTGCTCTGCAGATTTTCGAAAGTTTTTGCTTTTTTCAACCTTATTAACTTATTGTCACCTTCTAGCTTCAGGTTTAGGTTCCAGATGAGCAAACAGTTCCGGCTTCACTCGCGGTATCTTGGTGGGTAACGGTTTCTGGGGTCCTCGGTCGAGTTGTTTATTTATCTGGAGAGACATGAAAATGCCAGCCGCTCGGACGGACAGACAGACAGACCGACAGACAGACAGACGGACAGACAGACGGACAGACAGACAGACAGACAGACAGACGGACGGACGGACGGACGGATGAACGGAAAATGCTACTTACTTTTCATAAAATTGTAGATTATAATTATATCATAATTAACTGCAGCTGGGTGGCTAAATACGTGTATCCAAACAAAATACAGATCAGAAAGACCACGGCAAGCAGGTACGACCCAGTCCCCTCCCCACCTTCCCGGAAAAAAAAAAACGTGGCAAAGAACAAAATATATATGTTTCCTCTTGTATATTACGATTGATCTTTTCAGGCAACTTCTAGGACCATTGTCATACAACCATATCTGGAAAACAACATTATCTGACGACAAATTAATTCTGAAGAGTGGCACCCCGATGGATGAATGAATGGAGGGAGGGAGGGATAGATGGATGGATGGATGGATGAGTAGGTAAGGTAGAGCGAGGAAGGAAAGGCGGACATGCGGACGGATGGACGGACAGGCAGACTAACGATAGGTTGATATCATGATAGATATCGCCTGTATTGCCGCGGGCCAATATGTTTGTGTGATATGCACGACTTTGATTGATATAATCATATATACAACTTTACAGATCAACACAGTCGATAAATTCAGGGAATTAATAGATTAAACCTTTATCTGCCCCATCTCTTGCCACCGACCGCCCCCGAGTTTATCACACCACCATGCAACTATCGCCCGTTGCACACTGTAAAAAAAGTGTGTGTGTGTGTCGGGGGGGGGGNGGGGGGGGGGGGGGATGACTACCTACTGATCACGAGTCATATCGATAATAAAGGATTTAGCAATTCTGGCTTTGTTTGTCTACAGATTATCACCCAACAGATCTAACAACTTAACAATGGTTCTCACACAGCCATAGTTCCGGGTCCCGTCGCTACGCGGACGAACGTAGGCTACGCCTACATGTGGCTCGTGGCTATAACTGACAGATATGAAGAGTGGCACGATGTTGCCGCGATGTCGGATGTAGAAAATCTTAGATTTGAAAACCCCTGCAATAGTCGTACATGGAAGTAGAAGGGGTAGATTACATAGGGAGAGGTGTAGGGGGAAACGGGAACTCTATGTATATCAATATATTCAAGCGCTTTAATGGGAGGCAATAGCTTGGGGCCCGTTGTGTGCTGTGGGAGGCGGACCTGGATGTTTCGTTGACGGACGTTTNATGGACGGATGGAGGGAGGGATGGAGGGAGGGAGGGATGGATGGATGGATGGATGGATGGATGGATGGATGAGTAGGTAAGGTAGAGCGAGGAAGGAAAAGCGGACATGCGGACGGATGGACGGACAGGCAGACTAACGATAGGTTGATATCATGATAGATATCGCCTGTATTGCCGCGGGCCAATATGTTTGTGTGATATGAACGACTTTGATTGATATATAGTCTACAACTTTACAGATCAACACAGTCGATAAATTCAGGGAATTAATAGATTAATCCTTTATCTGCCCCATCTCTTGCCACCGACCGCCCCTCGAGTTTACCACACCACCAACTATCACCCGTTGCACACTGTAAAAAAAAGCGTGTGTATGTNGGGGATGACTACCTAGGGATCACGAGTCATATCGATAATAAAGGATTTAGCAATTCTGGCATTGTTTATCTACGGATTATCACCCAACACATCTAACAACTTAGCAATGGTTCTCACACAGCCATTGTTAAGTATTGTGGCTCGTGGCTATGATTATGTTGGCAGATAATTATGAAGAGTGGCACGATGTTGCCGCGATGTCGGATGTAGAAAATCTTAGATTTGAAAACCCCTGCAATAGTCGTACATGGAAGTAGAAGGGGTAGATTACATAGTTAGGGAGAGGTGTAGGGGGAAACGGGAACTCTATGTATATCAATATATTCAAGCGCTTTAATGGGAGGCAATAGCTTGGGGCCCGTTGTGTGCTGTGGGAGGCGGACCTGGATGTTTCGTTGACGGACGTTTTGCCGACTGAAGTTTCGCCGAACGGACTGAAGTTTCGCCGAACGGATGTTTGAACGACGGACATTTTGCCAACGGATGTGTCACAGAATGGATGTTTCGCTGAACGGACGATTGACCGATAGTAAAATACAGATTCTTCACTGTCACACTGGCTCATTCAACAAGTGCTTACCGAGAATTCGAAGCTTCCACACCTCTCGATGGTTTCCCCAATGCCTCAACGCCATTACCTCCTACTTATTATCACTATCATCAGCAGTGTTATCGTTGTCCTTTCATCATTTTTTTTTCCTATTTCGGTGACTTGATGAAATAGACGTAAAAATACATGAATACAAAGAAATTAAACATAATGAATTAAAAATAAAAAAACAAAACAGTAGTAGAAAGGAGGACTATCATCGGCCAGTCGTCCGTCAACAATACGTCCTTTTGGCGAAATGCCTGTCGGCCAGGCGTCCGTCGGTGAAGGGAATTTGACAACTGAGCCCCAGAGCATGACATCTGAGCATAAGGACAAGCCAACTGAGCACCAAGGACATCCCAACTGAGCACCAGTGATAAGACAACTGAGCATCTACCGGTACTGTATTCGTCCTAAAAGTTGAGAGTCATATTCTGCACAGCATACATCGCGGGTTCCTTCATGCTATTTCGGTTTTGGGTCTACATAATCCATTTTTTTATTTTTTTTGCAGCCAGCATTGACATAATCCGCAGTTGCAATATGTACAGCTCACATTAATAATTACATTAAATAGTACATAGTCTATATTATGTACTATCTATACGATATCCATGAGCTTCATGAACTTATATCAACCATCCAGTAGATTTCACAGAGGCCATGGCATCAGTTGTCACTTCCAACTATAACAAGTCGTCAAAAACATTTATCATACATAATTTAATCGCAGTCAGAGTCCTCACTTACTCCCCCTTCACCCGCCCCTAAATACATATATCTAGATTTGTAAATGCTTGAGTACATCAGCCACTCATACGTTCTCTCATGCGCACACACACTGACATGTACATACAGTGAACAAGCATAATACACTTATGCGTACAATATTAGCAATCAATTTCCACTTCTTAGTCAACCTTTTGCAACAAAAAAGAAAAAAAAGGGGACAGGTTCACGGCATTTTTGTTTGTAAATTGGTGCTCAGCTGGTGTATAACTATGGGCTCAGTTGTCCTGCAGCTCTGGTGAAACATCCGTACACGCCATGGGATTTTGTTTTTTCGGTGGTTTGGGGAAGGAGGGGGTCNNNGGGGGGGGGGATTCTAATGTACAATCTCTGAGTGACTTACCTCTCGATACAAGGGTACCGTAAAGCCGCATCTATCTGGCCAAACCTTTCTCTGGATTAAATTCATTTTGTTGTACCCATCTTTCCTGTGGATGAGAAACGGTTCTATTAAACAAAACAAAACAAAAAAAGGGCTCCCCATTAAATGGCTCATCTAACATTGTTACAAAAGAAAAAAAAAAAGCTAAAGCTCGAATACCCTCTTCCCCTTCTCTCCTCCTGCGTTGTGTCCAAGCTGAACATGTGATGAGTGACATCTCGAAACTTCCTGCTTGCCTTTTTTAATTTTTTTTTTCTGGTTCTTATATAAGACAGCAAGTGTTAGATAAAATCTCGTGGAATCTTCACGCTTTGGAGCTGATTCAACAACACAGGTACGGGTATCCCATTTCAGTGAAATCGTCCAAGCCTGCCTGTCCCGCATGATATGCAATAGACCTCGATATGTGCGTTTAAATATATGCACTTCAGATTTTCTCTGGTTTCACGACTGAAACAATTTTGACGTGGACTATCCTTAAGGGCACCCCTAGCAGCTTTGGAGACTTTCTCTTTATCCGAGATTTGTTAGTTTATCAATTCTTCTTTGCTTTGGGAAAGCGCTGGATTATGAATAGGGCCTCCGAGCACTTAAACTTTCAGAAAACTATACATCCACAGTGAGTCACTTTCTACTTAGCCCAGCCAGCGCGTTCTGGAACGTTCATCTTTGAGGGGAAACTCAAAGGAAAATGCACGTTTTCTGTGGAGACTTCTTCAAAATTATCTGGAGGAAAAAAAGAAAGGCAACTTTGTCTCGACTGATGAATGTTAATATATGTCCGGAGTTGATTAAAAAAACAAAACAAAACCAAAGAAAAAAACAACTTGCCTCTTTTTTTTTTCTTTTCCTTCCAAACAAACACGGCTACATAATCATATAATATAATAACGTTCCATGGCATGAAATCGTTTATTGCACGATTTGAGATGCAATATCAACTGATTATCATAGAGGTTACTTACAAAACAAAACAAAAATGGAAGGAGGTTGGGGTAACTTTGTGACACAGTGTACATCACTTGCATTCATGTTATCTGTGGGTATAACACTGTCATATAATGGTCCACTGTCATATCAGACCAGTCGAACGCAGGAATGAAAATGTGACAAAATCTTGAACTGTCTCCTGCAGCGTCGGGTTTATATATTGATTATACCCTCTTATAAACCATATCTTAGGGTCTCAAGTGTGCGTGGGCCTCATGAAATTTCATGTTTTTGTGTTGTTGTTGTTTTTTTTTTCAACTATACTGTTCATTTTAAGCATCTTATATTGAAAGATTAAGACGCACATATAAAGTTATAAACGTCTATATGACGAACCAAGATCCTGTTTTGGTAGGCAGCCTTGTGAAGCTATCTGGTGTAACTTTTAACAAGGGAACTTCTAATCTTTTTATTATAGCTAAAGGATTCTCAGTTTCTTGATATTATTGTTCTTCATTTAGGAACAGGGTGACCCACACTGAAAGGCTATAAATACCGCCCAACAAGCAACGAATGAAATTTAAAATCCGGCATTGAATGTTACTTTGTAAGGAGGGGTTCCTCGACTGTTTCGCCCTGAGTCATGTTTTGTCCTGACTCCTGACGATTCATTCGTCAGTGACAGACGACACCGTTTTTCGTGTTGTTTATGTTGTTCGGAACAAATCCTGTATCTGATCGTGATCGTCGGGAAACTATAAATTTGTTTGACATCGCGTAGCTACTTAAGTCGTAAATTCTACCCAGCCGAAGCCAAAAACGCAAATTCAGTTCTTCATCGCACAGGTTGACGCGGACCTGTCTTTTATTCATTTAACAATAGAGATATCAACACAGCGGCGCCTGGAAAGCGCAGCCCAGCAATGCAGTGCGTCTTACGTCAACAAGACACACAGAAGAGGTCGGCAGAGATAGAGATAAGCAAAAGACACGAAGAGAGGAACCGTTGGCACACTTAGAATCACTTATCTGTGGTCAGGCAGACAGACCGTTAGAGAGAGAGGTCGACACAGAAGTAAGATGTTTACTTTTTGTTGTTGTTTGTTATTGCTTTCTTCAACTCAAGTATATTGGTACTATATCTTTGTTATGGTCACTTTTATTATCCGTCACCAATTCATTTCCTATTGCAATGTCCTTGTTTGCTTAATTCTATTATATTCGTCATTATCTTCCATAGTGTCACAATTTTTGTGTGTGTGTTGTGTGTGTGTGTGTGTGCGCGCGCGCGCGCGCGTGTGTGTGTGTGTGTGTGTGTGTG
>JAWQUT010000058.1:594891-605016 GCA_033807755.1 Ellobium chinense
GTGTGTGTGTGTGTTCTTTTAATTGTTTGTCCCCCCCCCCTTTTTTTTTGCCTCTGGCCGATCACAAATAGTTCTTGCTTCCAAGATAGCGTCGACTGAGAAGATTATTTTTTTTTTCGACTAGAAAGACTTTCATTGTAGATCGTTACGATGCCTCTTGACCACTTTCGAAACAGACCTCACGGGATGTGTCAAAAACGTGTACTTATTTCACCTCGAAAGATAAGGTGTGTAATCTAGCCGCAGAAACTTGGCCTGGGATCTTCATATTGACCCAAAAGAGAACAACCAAAAGAGAACAACCAAAAAAAGAACGGATGAGAAGAGTAAGAAAACCAAAACGAAACAAAAAAAACCAAAGGATTCCTTTATGTAATATTCGTAACGTAATTCTTGGACACTGTTCGGTTCCCCGGAAACCCTACATTGTGAGAACCGACCGTAATCTCTGGCCCATGTATCTTATCCCTAATTTGCAATGGAGGAAATTCCGAATGAGACTCACACTTCTAACCGAATCTCATACCTACGAATGCAACCCTAACCCTACCTCCAACCCAAACTTACCCCTAATTCTAATGTCATCAAAACAGGAACGTCAATCAAGGCGTGTCCTAATCCCTATCTATCGAGAGAAGGGCATCGGGTGCGAGTCTCATTTGCAATTCCTCCCTACATGTGAATCCTAAGGAGCCAGTGATCTCGAAGTAGGGCCTACACGCAGTTTAAGAAGAGGTGGGTTAACAGCAGTATCAAAGCACACTAGGTCTGTCTTCTTACCTTGATCCCTCCCCTCCCCTCCACTCAATACCCACCCCCAAACAAAAAAAAAATGATGTGGTGGATCACTTGTACAATTTCCTCGAAGAATCTCCTGAGGGATTTCTGTGACAGAATTGTCTACACAACACTTTAAGTCGCTTCCTACCCCTAACCCTGACCTTTACGCTAATGCAGTTACGCATTCTCTTTCTCGCCCACTGTTGTAACAAAAAAACAAAACAAAAAAAATCCTGACAAGCGACATGACCCTGACACTTTGGGGGGAGGGGGGTGCCGCCTACTAAGTTCCAGTGTCAAATTAATATTGATAGATTGAGTGTATTGAGCCAAGTGCTGTATATAGATAGATGATATAAACGTCGACAAGTGGACACACAGAAGGACAGGCAGACAAATAGCTAGGTGCATTGACTGCATTGGTGAAAGCCCATGGGCTACAGGTGTGGTTGAGTTTTGATTAGGGACAGGGATAGAGAAATGGAGGCACCTTTGGAAAAGTCCCTACTAGTCTAGATCTTGTCTAGGACCCTCCCAAGGGGCT
This sequence comes from Ellobium chinense, assembly GCA_033807755.1. NCBI lineage: Eukaryota > Metazoa > Mollusca > Gastropoda > Ellobiida > Ellobiidae > Ellobium > Ellobium chinense. Next base: position 596,216 of record JAWQUT010000058.1, read on the forward strand.
CTTGCTTCTTCCTCTGCTTCTGCGTGGCGACCTCAAGGTAGGCAACAAACGTTAAACCAGCATCCATGTTCACTTTCAGTCGCTGTCCCCTGGAGTAAAGTTATGTTCAATAGGATAATAAGCTTGGTCATTAGAAGCCTATATCTAGGCGTAGATGATATTAACGTTTTAACATCTTTAATTGTTAGATTAGCCCTAGCTCCGTCTCTTTTCCCGAGGCCAAAAGACACCTTGGGAGGGTCCCATTATTTTGCTGCTCATGACTTTGTAGACAATACTACTATAATTTACCCCTACCTATTATTGTCTAGACGGACGTAGTCAATCTCGACTTTGTCCAATTTGGCTATAGACGCCATTCTTGTTGGATGCTGTGCTTGACTCTGTGCTGCACAATCCGAATGGTGCTCTCAAGTGCAACTGGAAAAGCACACCACTGCGCGTCATGGTGTGGAACAACAAAAAATTGCATTGGTTGGTGAACTACTGTTTATGGTAGGACGAAAAAAAAGCGTTTTAATTGTGGGTTTCGTTTCGAATGTTGACTCGAAACCCAAAAAAACAACAACAAAACACCGGGATTTGTTTGCATAAGATCATTTGGTTATGAAAACAGATGTTAACAGTCAATAATATCGACAAACGTTGGCACAGCTGATAATCGAATTCTAATTCCAACTGGGGATTACTAAAGTGATACTATATCGTACACAGATGGGGGCCGATTTACTTCCACGCGCAACACATACACGCATTTCCCTACACGCTGTGATCAATAACTGTAACATTAGCCTATTATGCTTTGCTCTGGTTTGTTGAATTTTAAAATAAATCAGGTCGTTACTGCCGCAAAACAATATTTTGGTGTGCTTGAAATAAAATACATGTAGCAAATCTGATTAAGGCTTAGCCTGTGGTATAAGTAACACTAAGTAATACATGCAACACCTGAGTAGTTCATTAAACCCCACAGTCACAGTAGATTCTCATAGTCTTGGATGGAACCATTGTGAAAACCGTTCAAGTTGCCGAAAGGGGTCCAGATACAAGGGGAAAAGCTATGGCCAAACCGAGGCATAGCGTTGCGTAAAGTATTACTGAGTGGACATTAAGGAGATTTTTCTTTCAAGTTCAGATTTCTTACGGACCGTTATGGCAGGGGTTGGCCTTCCCTGATGTCCTGGTCATTTATGCGCTTTAAGATCTAGAATCAGACCTGAATGAGATAATTATTCTAGTATGTAATGTGCAGTGGGCGTATGATTGAAACATCAGGAAATGCCATACCTGCTTCTGCCACAATGATCCACAAGAGATCGATCTTGAAATTAAAGTAAAACTAATCTATGATTATGATTTAATGTAGATTAAAACTTTAATAACCCCTCAGATCGATAATGTAAGATCACGTTATCCAGGTACATGTGCCATCCGGCGCCCATATTAGCCACATTTAGTGGTAGTAGTAGTAGTAGTTGTTGTTGTTGTTGTTGTTGTTAAACACGACAAGCCCAATAAAGGAACTGGAACAACCGTTCGAACTGAAAAGAAATCGTTTTGACCACAGCACGTGTTGTCAAGGTTTTCTGGATTAAGCCATCATGATCTCAGTAGCAATGGCATAGAATCATCCCATCAAATACAAAACAACAAAAAAAAGTGTTTGTGGGGGAGGGAGTTGAAAAGGGGGGAGGGAACAAAATTCATATTAATCATGAATATTAAAGACCATGGCTAGCAAAGGCTGCTTGGCTTCCTATTCTGTCTTTGTTCAGAATGCAAGGGAGATAATTTCTTTCACGAATTTGGCACCAAGAATCTGTCGTGGTGGGCTTCACATTTCGCCTTCTGCACCGGCTCGTTGGAAAGTCTTTGCTGCATGGTGGGCCTTTAATTATTGAATTGACAAGGCCCATGCAAACCTAGGGAATTCTAAATTTTCACAGAGATCTGTTAATTCGTAGTTAGATCTGTGTAAGAAAATTGTCCATTTCCTTAATTTCAATTATTCCGCTGCAGGTTGGAATGACACAGTTGGGAAATGAAAGGTGAGGACAGGTGGTGTCTTGACACGTCTGGCTCTGGGTCAAAAAAAAAAAAAAAGACACGTCTGGCTCCGACCTACCTATTGATCGTACATTACCGCAGAATTATTTAAAAGTTCTGATTCATAATTTGTCCGTCATAGATATATAATACATTATTAGAAAACACAACCACTGAATAGTACGGACTCAATAGCTCGAACCTAAGGATGTACAATGAGAGTTCCGCTATTCGAAGGGGAGTGAAAATTTATACATCATGACACAAATGTAGCAAGGTGGAAACGCATACTCTATCTACTATCCATACCATCACAAAAGGGACGATTTTACATGTTAGCGGATTAATTGGACTGTAGACAATGAGTCATTTGCCCCTTTAATAGGTGTAAAAAATTATAACATCGCAGGGACGATATCAGACAAAAGATACGGGAAAATGTGAAACTTCCTCTCACAAACAGATGAACCTGTATAAAACAACCACCGTTAATTCATTAGAACAGCGGTCGCCTTAAACAAGTGATCGCCTTAAACGTCAAGTTATAGAAAAAGAAAAAATTCTATATAGTTTTCAAATTAACATAACTTAGTCGCAGCTTTAGGCCAGCTGTACAGCACTTTGAAAACAACAAATCGGATAATATCACAAGAAAGAAACTCTTTTTAACCATAAAGATGTCCGTATACAACCATTTAATGGCTGTTATTTGTTAAGAGATTCAAGATTAGCCAGTTGATAGTGGCCCTCTACAGCGTCTTTCCTTTCTTTGTTTCATATAGCCTAATTTGGGACAAGGTAACGGATAATTGCGATCGCGTCACAGATCACTTCTGAGTATCACGATTGGAAGGGCGGTAAAACCTCATGTCCATATTCAGGCGCGAGTTTTCGATTGTTACTGTAAGGACAGACATGGGAGGGCCTCTGACCCATGCCTGCCCTATGAACAGAGGCGAATAAAAAAAAAAATGCGATCGTAACAGAAGGGTGTTCGTCAAATGGAGGTAAACTGTATAGGATACATATGAACAACAGTCGTTATCACCTAATACATGTAATTAGCTGTGGTTATCCGTGAAGCCCTGGCGCTAAAGCAGGTGGTCGCGTTATACAGGTGATCGCAAGATCAGGCGCGATTATAAAATGAAAAGGGCCTACACAGAGGCAACTTAATCTAGCTGTCTACAGGTTGTCGAAATCGGCTCAACCTCATGGCCCGTACTCATGTCCCACGACTCGCCCACCTGTCCATGTTAAGTATGGAGGAAATGACGGACAGGGGACAACAGCTGTCACACATTGATTTTGTTTCCACATCCGGATGAAATCAGATGTGGATCGGATACTCTTACTCCGCTTAATCTCTGTTTCGTCCTAACAGTAACAGTTAATAGGTACAACATTCTGTGTTTTCTATATGTAATTACTGGATAATCTCAACTCTTTCCATTCCCCATGAGTTGTGATCAGGCTGATTGTTTCAACTCTCTTTGTGTGTTTGTGTCTCGACGATTGTAATATGCCTTCATTATGTGACTTGCCCACGCACCATTGATCTGGATGCTGGTAAATGTAATATAAATCGTCTATCTTACAGCTATTAGCTACTGTTGGTGTGTACATCATTCATAATCAGTGAGATTCGAATATAGATCTAATACGTGTATCAAATTTTAACTCCAGCGCATTCGCCAAGTACAAAATTGCAATCCGTGAAACATTTCCTTTTCTGTTTCAGATCCAATGGATTCAAAGTGGAGATACCTGAACGTATCCCTATGTTTCATTACTCTACTCACGCTAGCAACATATGTGGCAGGCGAGCCGTTCGACTGTTACACTCTGAGACAAGTCTTCACGGGCTGTGACTGTCATGGTCTAGTGAACGACCAGGGTCAAGAAACCTACAATACTGTTGTCGACTGTTCAGATCGGAATCTGACTCAAGTGCCAAGTCCTGCAATGGATTTCAATAAACTCATCTACGAGTTACGGCTCAACGACAACAGCATCACAAGTCTGGGAAGCAACATACTCCCGAACCTCAAGATAAGGACTCTGGATTTGAATGGCAATAAGATCAGCTCTGTGGACAGCCAAGCCTTCAGTAGTCTTGGCCCAAATCTCATCATTCTTCACCTGGATGGGGATGGGGTGTCTGAACCTCCAAAACAAGCTTTCTTTCCTCTGGCCGAGCTAGAAGAGCTGACATTGAGCAACTACAGGGTGCAACATCTTGACATAACCGCAAACCAAGCCTATTTTCTCGCCCTTCAGAAACTGAGGCACCTTACGTTGGACAACTGGGGGATACGGTCCATAGATTACGATTCTTTCAACGGCCCCACTACGCTACTTAGTTTGACCTTAATCAACCAAGATCTGGGCACATTACCAATTGATGTGCTCCACTCTGTTCACTTGGCAAACTTACAAAAACTAAAAATCTCACAGACACCTATTGCTGAGATCACACCTTGGGCCTTTTCTTCATTAGATCACGTACAGGAGATTGATCTGAGCAAAAATAACATCAACTTGCTGGAAGATGACTGTTTTCAGGGTATTGGTGATACACTAACTAAACTCGATCTTTCCGGAAACACCATTAGTAGCAATACTAACGAACTAATAGGACTCAAGGGACTTCCAAACTTAGAAGAGCTGTATCTGTCATCCAATGAAAATATCCAGAGTATCCCAGACCTGTCTCAGCTTGGCAGCACAAAACCTTTGAAATTATACCTGAATCAAAATAAAATATCAGCCTTGTCGGCGGGTGCCCTCGCCGGGTTTGCAGACAAGCTTCACACACTAGATTTGTCAGAAAATGGAATACACACAATTGATAACAACTCCTTAAATGGGGCGACACAGCTTGAAGTTCTTCACATATCTGACCAGTCCGGCACAACACAAAATCCAGTAGTATTGCCTACTTCACTTACACAGGCAGCCAGTTCACTTAAACAATTCTATCTCAACGGACAGGCAGTTGATGAATCCTCTTTGTGGGCAGTTGTGAGTCAGCTGAAAATGTTGGAAGTGATCAATGTAAGATCAACCGAACTGACCAGCATACCTGACAGGGCCTTGGAAAATCTGACAAGTATCAGAGAACTGGACCTTTCCTACAACCATCTGTCCGTTTTAACCCAAAAGTCCCTGTCTGGGCCACGTAACAGTCTCAAGTACCTGTACTTGGGCGCCAACCACATTTCCAGTCTGCCATCATGTCTTTTCTACCAATACACAAGTTTTCCGATCACTTTGACCTTGGATCTCAACCCCCTGATCTGTGACTGTAACTTGTGGTGGTTGTGGGCAAGAATTAAAAACAACACCATAATGTTTACCAACGGCCAGGAAGCAAAATGCTCAGATGGAGAACTGCTTGCTTCCAAACAAGAAACAGACTTTTGTCCCGGTGGCCACGTTGAGCCTCAATGTGATGAACACGTTACTGCAACCACAGTGACTACCCCAGCTAGCACGACACCTGTTCCTCCACCACAGATGATCGTTACAGTAAGCGATATTGAATCAACGTCCATCGTTATTAACTGGACTATATCAGATTCTACCAGTCTCATATACTTCAAGGTGGAAGTGACCAATGTGTACAGCGAATCAGAATTTCGTGTTGATAATCTGTCTCCGAACACAAGAATGGTCAAAGCCACTGGGCTGCGCACAAATACTTTTCACAGTTTGTGCGTGGCCGCCATTTTCAACGGCATCCAGTCTGTCTTGGAGTGCACCAATGCCAGAACAACGTGACGCGACGGAAACTAACAGTACTGGACACGATACGCGTCCCGGACAGTTTAACATCGTGTGCGTTTTTTTTTTTTTTGTTCGTATCCCCAGCTGGGTTAGATGCTGCATGGCCACAGTATATTGATGATTCTTCAGCCACATCACTATCGTCAGCACCATTGTCATCATTTTCAATTTGAGGAAGTCTATCGCGAGTATCATAGACTTTTGAAAGTGGACTAAAGAAACTCCATTTCTCTAACCCCCATTGACGTGGATCGCAGAGGAACCAGATTTTCAGGATGTGTAAATTATACACCTGCCTTTGTTTTACTCGGACAAAATGGATGAAATATATTTTCGGCTAAGTTTTTATTCGTTCAGTTATTTTGGGTGATCGTGGTCATCTGTGGCCGTATGTATACTCCTTACGTTAGTTAATGTCATTCGGTAACCACGGGAAAACTTCCAAAACATTAATTGTGTTCCCTGCAATTAACGCAGTATGCTAATTAACGTATGGATTATGCATACGGTCACTGCTATGGTAAACAGTTTAATAGTTCCTAGGGCTTTCTTTTGAGATGCTGCCTCTCTGTCGCATTGTTGCTAAGATCAGCACTTCCAACATCTGGCGCAAATTAGCGTTAGTCATAGTGTGGTGAATTACTCCTCAACCTACAATTTAGATTGGATGGATGGATGGACGGACGGACGGACAGACGGACGGACAGACGGATGGACACAAGCAAATCAATGAAATAAAATTAAGATGTCCTAAGTTTTCACGCAAGATTTTCTACATCAGGAACACCCTTTAGAAGATTCGTTGGCTACCATTTACAGATCTACTACTATCACCATTTTCCATCCTCCTCTTCTCGCCACATGAGTTCATTTGCTTATATATTATGATGTTAATAATGATCAGCAAGGATGTGGGGAAGGCAAAGTTTTGTCGCTGTTGTTTCTCCAAACACACTGATCTTAGCGTTCCACTATCTCGGCTAGTCCGAGATTCCACTCGATGAGTGGAAGGAAGCCAATTCCTCACATAAGAGGCCCACATTCAGATAGCCTCAGGGCTTGAGCCAGCAAAGACCAGCTTTTAAACAAAGCTACAGATTTTGATGGCGGAACTATTGAAAACTGCTGACTTCCTGGATCTGGGCAGCAATACCACACTGATATGACTTGAACACAGAAGATGAGGTACAGCAGGTTGGTATGCTTCCATGGAAAACATCTTTCAGAAGTGGTAGCAGCCAGTGATCAGATGATCAGAAACCAAGATCAACATAATGAGCAATGTGAAAATTGCTTTGTTAATTAATCTACTTGTTCTCTTATTAAAATGTCCCATTTTTTAAATAAGATTTCAATTTTCTAAAAAAATGTCGGCATTCTGTCACCCCTGTACTCTCGAACATATTTATTACCAAATTTCTGGACATGAACAAATTTTGTATTTAGTGTGTATTTTTGCACCAATCTCAGCAATTACTGTACTTTAAAAGTGTTTCTGGATATTGCTAGTTTCAAACAAAGGGTTTCATAATGAAAGCGTATTCAAGTATAGCATAATTTCAAAACAGAGTTCACTTAACATGACAGCTCTTTACCCAAAACTTTGGTTAACTCACATGGATAGAAAATCCCACTTCAATCAAAGGCTCTCTTAATATTCATATACTGTTGCGCCACCAAGAGAGGAAAAAGACAGAGAGATGATAAAAATAAGTTGCTCTTGTTGCAATATTATTATCCTTCCACTTGCCAGACATGCAGAGAGTACATTAAAGAATGTGTCAGTCAAATGCGATGAATGTAAGGACAACCTAAGGCAATCCTTGACAACATGCAGCTTGAAAGCTTAACACGTCCAACTTTGTGCTGACAACTAATGTGAAGACTATCCTTTCCCATATACTGTGGGGCATGGATAATGACACTTTGGGACTGACCAAAACTGTACTTACTAACAGAAATCCATTTTAACCATACACGTACCATTAGAGAAGCAAAAAAAAAAACTGGATCCAAAATACTGTTATCAGTATGTATGGACTGATCATGACCATATTAAGTGTGCTCCACTGTATTATACTGAAAATGGATAACACAAAACTTGTTTAACCTGCTTAGATTTGGCCTCTTCTTCTAGAATGTGTTAAGAGGATTCTACAGGATAGTGTATTTTCAATAACACACTTATCCTTTGGACAGAAATACTTAAGAGTAAAATCAGAAGTTTTGTGCTATCATCGAAAATGTTTTCAAGGAAAAAGACAGCTGGAACTGTAGAATGCGAATGTGCTAAACAGGGAATTGTATTAATCAATGGTTGTTTTAATAGAGTTCCATTATGTATGTAGATAATCCACAAGTTTCCCTCTCATTTTCTTGAGACCTTGAACTTAATGTGCTTGTACATAATATCTATAACTGGATAGAGGTGATTTACAATATTACATATAGAATATTCAATAACTGATCATACTTGTTGGCAGTGTGCTTATTAGCATTGTCCATAAAATGCAGGATTTCTCAGATAATGGAATATCTTCAATATGACAAATATTACTGGCTAATTACAAATCCTTTTAATTGCACAATCCACCATGCTCCCACGAAGAAGGAATCAATCAGTGTCAAGTCTATTATCATCTCTGAACTGTCGTACAAACCATACTATTAAATATCGGACTGCCTACATTTTCATGCCCAGATACCATACACTTGGACACGCTTAAAATCAAAATCACAGGCCCCACTAAAAGGTGAAAGAATAAAGTTACAAAATTTATAGCACTGTAAAACAAACATTGAGCATTGTCACAGATCATGTTACGACTGCTTCAAGTCTTTGTTAGCCTTGAGTTGAGTAAGTCAGTAGTGGAGTTGTTTGCCAGAGGGAGGTGATATTTGTATATGAGAGAGACTATGGTCTAATCTGAAGAAAATAGGAGTGGAGGGGAATGTAGAAATACTTA
>JAWQUT010000058.1:620229-638329 GCA_033807755.1 Ellobium chinense
CTTGATCATGAATGATGTGCCGCTAAATCGCCTAATGACAACTGTGACAAATGAAACCTTCAAACCCCGCTTGGATTTTACATGGAAGACTATTTTAGTGATTAGGGTACAGTTGCATGCCAAAGTGCAAAATGATGCATTAGTCTAGAGTGAATATTGATGTATTTCCATTGGTATGTGACCAATTAGATCTACTCTTAAACCTTGGCCTTGAAACACTGCACTACTATCAGTGTTTTTATTTTGTCAGGTCATATACAGTCGAGTCCGCTTAACTCCAATTCGCTGGGATCACCCCAGTGACTTCGAGCAATCAGAATTCGACTCACGATTTTCAAGGCGAGTCAACCGTATGCGAGCGAGCAAGCACCCTGGGGAGGTCACGAGGGCAGCCTCTTGTTTATTATACATACCAGCCCACCTGTATACCGTCACGGTGCATGGGGCCAGATGCGTTAATGTTCACACTGCTGCCGGGATGCTTGATTATCGATCGATTTTTCGAGTCCGCGCGCATTCTCTTCCCCCACCATCTTATCAGCGATGGTGTAATACACACGCCCTAAAAGTCCCCTACACACGCCTGTACTGTGGTTAGTGGCACTCGCAGTGTCCAGTTTTACTGTCTCTTAAGAAAGGGACCTTCCTCAACTGATACTCCAATATCGTAGGGCCCAATATCATAGGGCATTAGGGTTAGAGACTTACTTTGACTGCCTTGATGGGCATTAGGATTAGGGCTCTTGGGTTGTAGGGTTAGGGATAAGATTGTTATATAAATCTCAGACACATCATTTTCAAGGGAGTTCCACATCATAGTATAGAGTAGCCTTTAATTTTGTAATGTGTTAACTGTTTATAATGCTCTGCACTTGAGGAGGACATTGAATCAACAGAAGTAGGGGATGGTTGTGAGAAGGAAAGAAAAGGAACCCAAAAAGATAGTTTTTGTAGTACTTCTGGTATTTCTGTTGTAGTACTTCTGGTATTTCTGTTTTCCATAGTGGCCCAACTCCTAAATGTTGGTTTTACCTTTGTGTGCATAAAAAAGTGAGACTGATTCAATTGATGTATCATGGCCATATCGATTAATTCATGCACTGTTAATGCTGTTCATTTATTATTTGTATGACCTTAATTACTGATCATTGTTGTAGTGTATTCATTAATCTGATCTGTTTATGTATATTTACATTTGCAGAAATTCCCATCTCATAAGGAGTACATCTATATTTGAGGGACTGGAAGTATGAAAGGGGACAAAAATACTCATAAAAGGTAAACAGTGTGTGTGAAATCATGCATGTCCACTTCCTGAGGTGTGTGTGTGTTTTGTTCAAGGTACTTGCACGCCTAACTAGCATTTAAATCTGGCCTTTGCAGTGCAGTCTGTATAGCAAAATATTCATTTTTTAAAATTAAAATTTTGTAAAAGGGGTTATTGTTTTGTTTGAATTATAGCAATATAAAGAGAGACATCTAGTCAAAAGATTTCCAGAAGTATGTAAAAAAATTACACAAATCAGTCTGTTCCAGATAGAGAAGAGTAATTGCATTGATGGTTCTCTTGTTTTTCACAGAAGGGTGGCAAGATAAAAAAATTAGTTTCTTCCCTAAAGAGTAACAGAATTTAAGAACCGTGACATGTTGAATGTATTCTCTTGATCTTGTTTGCTGTTACAATAAAATTATTCTTCAAGAAAGATATTGAGGTTGGCCTGTTTCATTAAATTAGCATAATGCTCTAATTCATCTTGTTTGCTTCATTCTAGGGAGAGGAAATCTGAAAGCAGGAGGTCATCGGTGAGTGTGATTACCGATATCATTGTTGTTTTCAATTTCTTTTATTCCATGGAAGAATAATTTTAGTGATTTTTTGTTTTTAAAAATGCTGTAACTCTTCCATCCACGAAAGTTGCTGAGGAATAGGGCAGAGGATCAAGCTGAGCTGAAATGGTATTCATCATGAAAGAATAGAAAAAAACACATAATTTCTATTTTTCTGTTTGTTATTCAGTGTGAGGCATAAGATATGTATGCCATCACCTTGCAAATTATACTTGTGAGCTGTTTTATATTTTCATTTATATAAACAGGGCCTATTTCAGGTGACACAAAAGTGTTTATAATGTTTTGGTATGTCACACGCTACATAAATTAGACCTTTGACTTGCTTATGAATACTTTGATTGGAAGCCTTGAAAACCTCTAAGCGTATGAATATGTAATGACATGAATATGTGACATCATTTCTTTTGTAACTATTTTCACTGCTGTGGGGTTTCCCTCCGTTGAGATTTAAAAAAAAAAAAAAAAATTCAGTCTGTCTTTCTTTTTGTTTGTCATCGTTTTCTTCACGTTTCAGTTTCACTTCAGTTAAACATTTGAATTAAAGTACAGTCGACTCCACTTAATCGCCCTTCCCCGGGATCACAGAAAAAGTGGGCGATTAAGCGGAGAAGGTAATTTCGGTCATATTTTTGGTAATGAGGTAAAATTTCTTTGATGTCGTGGTTTGATGTCATGCATTGACGCCTTCTCGTCGCCAGACTCAGGACAGACTCGAGTTTGACCGTGTTGTAGTGCACAAAATGTTTGATCTCCGGTGTCTCTCTCATTGGTCACCTTGCAGTAGCCCAGCAGACAATAAGGAGTAGGATGGCACAGTTGGGACAGACCGTTCATCCACATTATACGTTCTCTGATCTAACGGAAATCCACCAGACAGGCGCAATACAATGTTTATATTCTCCGCCTCTCTGAGACAAAAGGCGTGGAGGGGAGGAGACTATATGGCTTTCCGCACACTAGCATTATCGGACGGGCGATGGCGGTGATGCATAACGTGGGACAAAGGGGTACAAGGGGAGGAGGAGGTGGGGAGGAAACTCTTATCACGCCTAGTTTGGCGTGGCAGCTGTCATTCAGTCGACCGGTCTGCCATCCGTTGTGCAGTTAAACCGTCTTTGTATGTATATGTTTGTCAGCTGTAATCCTTCAACCGCTGATATTTGAATTCACGGGTGCTGAAGAGTGGTTGATTATCAGGAGTGAGATGCGATTATTCAGTGACTTTTATATAGAAAAAATTCGGTTTCCTGGGAAATGAGGCGATAAAGCGGAAGAGGCGATTAAGCGGAGTCAACTGTACTTGAAAAATCAGATTGTTTCTGTGGTCTAAAGTTTCATCGATGATTGTTAGCTGTTTAGATTTACTTTGTGTCGCATAACTGTGGTTCATTTAGTTCAGTTGTGACTGATTGTCTCAACAGATAAGGGCCACTTCGGGTCCTTTTCATGATTAAAAGTTCATTTTTTAAAATTAGTTATAGTTTATATGATAAAAGGATCTGAAACTCACGCTTGTTTGATATCAGATTTATGAGCCAGAGGCTCGCCAATACTACAAATGTATAACTTCTTTCATAAATTTGAAATCAAACAAACACTCATGACAGATGATAGATCCTCTAGCTATGTTTACTTTACATGTTGCATTAAACCCATATGGCACACTTTTTTAAAGCATATGTACAGTTTTGTTATTCTATTAAGCTGATAAAGCATCTCAATCTGAGTCAGAGTTGATCTCAATATAGTATACATCCCTATTTCTTTTGTCTATTACTGGACCTTTCCCGCGATGACTAGGCTCTGGGAAATGAACAGTTGCTTATGAGTGCCTAGTAATCATTGCATAAGTATAATTTTTGAGCTGTTTGAACCGTTATAGTAGTTATAGAAATCGCTTGTTAACTTCAGTTAATTAACTATCATTTCTTTTGACTGACAGACAAAACTTAACAGTTTACTCTTAAAATATTATTTTACCAGATCCTGAAACGTCAAGATACATGCACATTATCAGAGGTAAGTAACACACAAGTTCATGAAGATATCAAACTTTGAGAAAAACGGTAATTAAATTCAGTGCGTGTGGGAGACTGACCAGGCTCTGTAAATAAACAAATATATGGTTTTATGGCATTGGTGTAGATTTCAAAAGCTGCTTTTTAGCTGTGTAAAATAGTGAAATTGCATGAGCATAGAAAACTGGAAGGCCCTTATTCACAACACCACCACACTATACTTATGCCCTTATTCACAACAGAACCATAATATATGTCAGTGTCAAGTTGTATTGATGTGAATATGTTATCTCTTTGATATGTAATAGATCCTGTACCTCTCATGTTTTATAGTATGGTATCCAACTTTTACATCAGTGATATTTAAATCAAAGTGACTCATTGAAACTAGAATTTATACAGACATTTACTTTAAAGGAAGACTGCACCGTCTTACAGACCATATTAAATCATACGATACCCTATTATTCCAATAAAACAGTCTTTCAAGTGTCTGCCATAATGATATAACACCTCTGCTGGCTCCAAACAAACCCACAGGGTTACATTATCCAAAGTCCCAATTGTTACAACCATTGCGCATACCTCATATACATTCTTGCCACATGGCCAAGATGTCTAGCCAGTGCTCTGCGGACGAGCGATAGCATGTTGGTATGAATGTTTTAATTCCTCGGTGAACAGTAGATATGCCAAACAAAATCCTGCTTAGGCAATAAAAATGCAGAATACTTTTCCTTGCTTACACTATCAAACTTCATGTGTGAATTTGGAATACCAGAACCTTAATTAAAAGCTGAGTAATACATTGTCAGATAGAGGTGTCTGTAGCTGCTGGAAGGTAAGTGATGTCAGCGTTTTTGCCACAGGCTTCTGCTGATCGGAGAGGGGAATACTGTAATTCTGGACGCAAGGACCAAACCCGGTAACTCTAGCTCTCCTTATTGCGTCATATTACATACACGCTCGGTAACAGAACGATGCTTTTTCTTCGCAAAATTGACTTGGTGGGCACCATAGAAAATTTTTTGAGAAAAAAGTACTGAAAAACGGAATATTATTTTTCATGTGCGTCTTACTTTAAGCATTTCTAAGATTATGGAATTAGAGCAGTTGAGCAGATTGTTCATGGTGTAGGTTCAGTGATATCTATTTCTTTCACCACATCATTTTGTTCTCTTCTTAGGGAACAGAGGGAAGCAGTGATGGACCAAGGACTCCTCGTAGGGTTAGTTTTGCTACAACTGCAACAATCAGGTAAGACTTGCATTTTGCTTGTAGTAAGCACTTGTTCATGAAAACTGCATATGTGCCCTGGGTTTATGTTGATTTGCCAACAGAGGCTTCATTTGAAGGATTTTGGAACACCAGGCATCTGAGAAATAAATATGAAAGTGAGGAGAGAGATTTGAGGTTCTAATCTTTTCAAGGATGCCCAGATAATATACATGTGTGACATGGTCAATGAATAGATCTCTTAGACACATCAAGTCATGTGTATTTGATACAATTTACATTTATGCTTTAATCTTTCATGATATACTTGAAATTTGTTTATCTTTATGATGTTGATAGTGCAGGTGTTGGCACTACCTGGGAAAGTGGTGGGGGATGGAGGGCAACCAAAACTTATGCCACTTCTAAACGCATTCATACAGGCTTTTTTGTAATTAAATTATTGTGATCAGAGTTTTTTGAGGAATTTGGCCTCCAGACAGCTACTTGGCAGGTCTGGATTGCAATGTTATGCACCACTTAATCAGCAGCTGGTAAGAAGACTTGTCAGACAGCCTTGTCTTTTGCTGTTGTCTTTTGTTTGACAGCATACTCTCATTTCCCAGATTCAGTCACAAAAAGGCCTCTCACTAAATCCGCTCGGATCAGTGATAAATGTCTCAACGATCCATCCTCACCATTTGACGACGTCTTGCCAATATTGAGATCCAGTTAGTTAAGTGGTGTAAATTCCTTTGCTAGACAAACTCAGTACAAACAAACAAATCCAGTTACCAATTTTTATTGTATATGTTAGATAACACTATGTGTCAACAGGGTAGTCTGGTAACCCTTCTTATCTGCTGGACAAAAATCATCTTGTGCTTAGGAAGATTTTTTCTTTCAGTTGGGAATCTACACATTCTGAGCTTTGCAGAGTAGGTCACCATTGTCAGGCCTGTCTTTCTTCAGTGTGTAGCTCTTTTTTACAGGGCATGTTACTTATGCAACATACCCATTGTTCACAGTGTATATAAGAGTTACCACCATGCCTGAAGTAAAAGGAATTCTACTTTTATTTTTCTCAGGGAGTTTGCATGCATACCATGGCACTTAAATGCAAGTGATGAAAGTGGTAATAGCAGTCAGTCAGATGTTGCATCAACCCCCTCCGAATCTTCACCAAGTGTGGTAAGCAGTTATAACTGTGAAAGAATCAGCGTGACTAGGGCTTGACTTCACAGACATTTTAAAGATTGTGATTACAATTCACTAACAGTGCCACCATCTTGCAAGGAAACATTATTCCTGCTTATAAGCTTCAAAATCTCTTTAAAAAATAGTTTGGATTTGAAAAGAAAAAGTTATACCTCAGATGTTGATTTATGCAAATAGATATCATTTACTCACTACACTAGAAAGTCAGTGAGTGCTCTACTGTTTCCAGGATACAGACAATGATGATGTGTTTGGGCCTGATCCAGTCAAAATGCCTCCCCATGCCAGTCAGGAAGGGACTCAGTCTCCAAATACAAGTCTGACTGAGGAATACTTGGCTGCCTCTCCTGAGGATCAGCCTCGTGTGCTGGTGGAAGCAATCAACACTTTTATTCGAGATGTGTAAGTGTTATTAGGCTATTCCAAATAAGCAGGAAATATCTGATGCTTCTGAAGTCAAAATTTTGTTCATGTGCTACCTGATATTTCCACTATTGAAGAAAACAATAATGATTCATGGTGATATGTCATTTTTATTTAATTAATAATTAAGAGGAATGTTGTTTTGCATCATGAATACAATACTAATAGTAATAAGAATAAGATTTAGAAAAAAAAAAGAAAAAAATAATAAATTGCCTGTGCAGAGCGCTTATCCCAAGCCAAGTTCTGAGTGCATCCTAAACACCCAGGCATAAACTCTTGCCCACACATAATCCAGTAATTTGGGCAAGATGAATTTCATTAGCCTATAGTTTATAGTCTCTAGAGTCTATAGTCTCCCAGTATATGTGTATAGTCTCTCTTAGTCTAAATTTACTTTTGTATCATTACAGGGAAAGAGATCAGGGAGATGCTTCCGTGAAACAGTATGAAGTCTCAATGTCAAGTCAGAGCCGAACAATTTTGTACACCAACATGAACAAGTCAGCGTGTGGAATGGAACTGACATCCAACATTTCCCAGCTTTCTCATTCTTTTTTACAGCAAGATGTTAATGATGCTGAAGAATTCAGCAAAGCATGTGGTGTGGACTCGCAGCAAAGAGTGTCTTCCTGTGTGCCAGACAAGACCATTTTGTTTACTGACATGGATGAATCAGCATGTGGCATGGATATGACAGCCAACATCTCCCAGCTTAACCAGTCATTACTACAAGAACAAACTGAGACCTGTCACCTTGAGGACATGAGTAGGAATGGGGAGACCCTCATCAAATCTAGGCTCAATCGAAGACCATCATTTTCAGATGAACAGGTTTTTGAGACTGGAGATGATAAGGTGTTTCCAGGAATGACAGCTAATGTTAGACAACATGATATGCCTGAACGCACAGTCTTTTTTGGTACAAGTGATGAAGGAAAGATGGATGTGACCCAGAATCTAACAGTGTCATCTTCAAAGGGTTATTCAGAAGGTTCTGCACACCTTGTTGACAGTGTCACACTGAAACCAAGGCCCAAACAACTGGATGATTTGTTTAAACTGGTCAAGAAACGAGTTCCACCTCCTGCCACCACTTGCCACACCAATGATGGCTTGACACAGGCGGATCTTGAAGATATGGAGATGACAGGGGAGCTTAGCCAGACAATGTCTAGAACTGCTCTCTCAGACATCATAATCAACAAGGCGTTGACTCCAATAGAGGAGATGTCTGTTGTGTCAAACAATGCATCTGTGGCTGATCAAGAGAACCTCTTGCCCGGCAAAACCTTGTTTCCTGCTCAACCACAGTCAGCACTGCCTCATTTGAATAAAGTGTGTTCAAGATTAGAGCAAATTTACAGCATGCCAAATTCATTAAAACAAAATCTCCCATTGGAGAAAGAAAATGTAAGCCCAAGCAATAAGGAAAATTACCCACTCCTGAGCGTAATTCATAAATCACATAGTGCCAGTAAGACTGTGTTGGACATTGTGGAAGAGCAAACGAAGACAGTTCACTTTGGGAATAGCTCACACCATTCTAAATATGATGTTAATGAAAGTAATGGTGATATGGAATTAACTGAATGTCAGACGAGAACCATTCATCTTGTCCACGCTCAAGAAATTAATGACGATCCTGAAATTGAGTTCAATATTAAATCGCATTCAGGACACGGTATGGAGTCATGTACAAGACAGTGCCCTCCAGAAAACTCTCCTGCCCCTCTCAAGCACAGCCTTAATGGACAGCTGCCAAGTAAACAGGGAGGGAAATTCCATGGCAGTCACACAGGCTATTCCAGCCAGGGCATTAGGCCAGGACACTCTAGTGGTGAGAGCAGCAACATCCTGCAGGAAAATGGTGGGGATACACAGGCCACAATTTACTTCAAGAACTCTGATGACATGGAATTTACAACTTCCAATACCAGAACAATTGATTTTGGACCAAGTTCACCTCAGAGTAGACAGGGGATGAAATTCCAAAGCAGTGAGGTGAAGTATCCCAGTGAAGACATCAAGTCCACACAATCTAGCACAGACAGCACCAACAACCTCCAGGAAGAAATTAGAAGTAGAGAGGCCACCATTTACTTTAAGAACTCTGATGACATGGAATTTACAATGTCCAACACTAGGACAATTAACCTTGGACCAAGTTCACCACAGAGTAAACAGGGAGAGAATTTCCCAAGCATTGAAACATACTGTCCCAGCCAGGACACTAGGTCCATGCAGCCAAACACTGAGAATGGCAACAATGACATGGGAGGGTCTAGAAATAGAGAGGCCACCATTTACTTTAAGAATTCTGATGACATGGAATTTACAACTTCTAACACTAGGACAATTCACATTGGACCAGGTTCACCTGTGTTTGAGAAATCTAGTAGACAACATGCAAGTCTCTTAGATCATGCTGATGAAACTCACAAGGGAATGGGTACCTATGCTGCTAGGAATGGTGATGCACAGGTTCCTGTTCACAAGATACAAGTTGCTAAATATGCAGAGGACAAGACACAACTTTTTAATAACAGTCAAATGGAGATGACAGAATGCCACACCAAGACCATACAAATGGGAAATGAGGCAAATGGTGAACATTATCTGTCCAAGACTACAAATGCAGAAGAATTAAGTGTTAGAAGCTCACAAAATGCACAGTTCTCAGAGGGCAAGACACAATGCTTTGACAATAATGAAATGGAAATGACAGAGTTTGAAAGCAAAGCCTTATTCGCAGGAAATAAGGAAAATGAAGTCGCTGGAAACTTTCCAATGACATCAGCTGGGGTTACACAGACTGATTATCTGAAGACTAGATCAGCAGGAATGGTGGAGTGCCTTAATAAATCAACACTTCTACACAAGATCACAAATGGAGGGGTACACTCTCAGAGTTGTGATGAAGAGAAATTGAAGGCTTTGAATAATAAGGTTAAGGACACCATGGACATTAAAACTCAGAGGCCATACCATGAAGGTTCTGTTGAAGAAAAAAGAGTAGCTACACAAGATTTGAACAGTGATAGACTTGAAAGTACTGCAGCAGGAACATCTTTTCTTGCTGATAGAGGCAAAGATATTACTATAGGAGACCAACAACAAGGGAGTGACATAGAGGTTTCAGGTGGAAGTAGCTCAGTGAAGAGAAGTTCTCCCAGCACTTCAGAGAATAAAGGAGATATCAAAAAGAGAAGTAATGATGAAGAAGTGGGCGGCAGTTTAAAATCAGGCACTGCTTCAGATTTGCTCGCTCAAGATGTAGACAAGAAGCGAGAAGCTCTGCGAAAATCTTTGTCTAGAGATATTGGTCTGCCACTTACATTCTCAAAGAGGTCATCAAGTTCTTTTGATCCATTTCAGAGGCGAAAGAGTTGTAACTTTGATTTGCTGCTTGGGAAAGGAAACAGAGATAAAGGGCTGATGGTCAAAGAGCAAGCTCCACTTAACGCCATTCAGGCTCATCTTAGCAAAACAATAGCAATAACTGCATCAGCTGCAGAAATTGATACAAAGCTTCTACCTTGGCAACAGAAAAGTGAGGAAGAAACTGACATTTCAGGAATGATTACAAGCACGCAAGGCATTCCTACTTTCTTGGCTGAACATTGCAGCAGCTCTTCCAGCTCACAAAACTCAGACAGAACACCCTTTGGTATGCAACAGTGGGCAAACCATTCTCTTGGACATACTTCCAAGTCTGTGGAAGACCCACCACCACCACATGCAGACCCAGATTCAGGAAAGGCATCTCTTGAAGACACTCTCTGCAGTGAAGTGTTTGAACCTTCAGAAACTCTGAACAACCAAGAAATGCCAGATCTAGCTGAGAATTTACCAGGCTCCTTCTTGATGAAAGAATTTTTCACTAATGAAGGTAAGGAGCACATGACAGGCTCTGATTGTTGTTCAGGGTATAACTGTGTTTAATGTTGGTGAAATATTTTCATACAACAGGTAATATCTGAGCCTCGGATGCCTCTTAAGAAAACGAGAATCCCTTTAAATTTTGTGTATGTCATGAATATGTCAGTGAAAACATTAAGTGTGTATGTAAACCTGCTACATCAAGAAGATCAAGCATTTGATTTAAAGGAAGACTGAACCGTCCTACAGACCGTATTAAATCATACGATACCCTACTATTCCAATAAAACAGTCTTTCAAGTGTCTGTCATAATGATATAACACCTCTGCTGGCCCCAGACAACCCACAGGGTTACATTATCCAAAGTCCGAATTGTTACAACCACTGCGCACGTGGCGGCCATAAGCTTACGTCAAATACGTTCTCGCCACATGGCCAAGCTGTCTAGCCAGTGCTCTGCGGACGGGAGATAGCATGTTGGTATGAATATTTTAATTCCTCTGTGAACAGTAGATATGCCAAATAAAATCATGCTGAGGCAATAAAAATGCAGAATACTTTTTCTGGTTTACACTATCAAACTTTACGTTTGAATTTGGAATACCAGAACCTTAATTAAAAGCTGAATAATACATTGTCAGGTAGAGGCGTCTGTACCTGTTGGAACATAAGTGACGTCAGCGTTTTTGCCACAGACTTCTGCTGATCGGGGAAGGGGAATAATTCTAGACGCGAGGGCCAAACCCGGTAACTCTAGCTCTCCTTATTGCGTCATATTACATACGCGCACGGTAATAGAACGATGCTCTTTCTTCGCAAAATTGACTCGGTGGGCACCATAGATAATTTTCAGAGAGAAAAAGTATTGAAAAACGGAAAATTATTTTTGATGTGCGTGTCTTCCTTTAAATGAAGGATTTATAAAGTTTTAAAAAAATCTCAGAAAGAAGCATTTGAGAGCTCCCTAATGCCTAGATTGTGGATATGGTAATATGGATATACTTTTCACATACATGGTGGATGATTTTTTCTTTTTCCTGAGTCAGCTGAAAAATTTATGAGATATGAACATGTTGGTAAGACCATGAAAAATTAAGAGTGATATACAGAAGTTTTGGAATCAGTCACATGTATGAGACAGATTGCAGTGGGGTCTTGCCCTGTCTTTATCTTGCTGAAATTCTTCATTTTCTTGTCACATACTTTCCTGGTTATTCACCCAAACTGTTCAAACAAGAAGCACCTAATTTGTATTATTATATTTATGACCACTGTTCAATGAAAAAAGAGAAGATGTGCAAGCCCATATGTAATGATTTGTGATCAAAGCCACATATCATAAACCTTGGGTAATTGATATTTACCTGAATATCAATAAAATTCAGGTCTGTCTGCACTGTCAGCATGTATTAAATTTTAGGCATGTCCTGTTGTAATTACAAACATTAGGTTGTGAGAGAGGTCAGTATTAGTTACCAGTTTGATATCATTTCTCATTTCTTATTTGGTTTCGAATCCTTTTTACACAAGCAAAAAATCTAGCTCTACGTAGTTTGATTAAGAGCAACAGTGTATTACATTATCATTCTTAAATATAACAATATCAGGTAGCTGCTTCTTGTTTGAACAGTTCAGATGAATAAAACTGAAAAGTGTGCAACAAAAACATGAACAATTTCAGTAAGTGATATATGGCAAGATCTGACACACTATCAGACACCATCAAGTGGAGAAAGTAATTGATTAAAAGTTTCCCAGTGCTAATAAGTCTGAATAAAAAGCAAGAAGAATATTGAATGCTTTTTATGCCTTACAATGGTTTGTTTTTGTTTTTTTTTCTTGAATGGTCTGGTGTATGATTAGTTTTACTCTACTTTCAGAGGAAGCCTCAGTTTTATCAGACCTTGATTTTCTTCAGCATCTAGACATGCCACCCCAAAAATTGAAAATGGTATGTATAGTTTATGGCCAGAATATAAATAACATCAATGTTAACAAAGGAAACTGGTAAAAATGTCATGTTAAGTAAAAAAATAGGTTGAAATAGAAGTACAGATAACTACAGAAATAATCTCATCATGGCAGTTTTTAAAATAAAAGTTTTAATTTATACGTATGTTTTCTGAAATAAAAATAGAATAGCCTAGCTTTGTACAAATGCAAGTTTTTAAATGTGATATTTCATGCATGTTCAAATGTTTATCTTACAGCCAACCACTCTTCAAGGCTTGTATGAGATGCTTGGTATTTCAAGAGTTCAAGAAGTCTCAGCCATAAAAATCCCAGCACAGGTCAGTACATTATGGCACATAGTGTATACAATGGATGCTTGAATTAAAAGCAACCAGATATAGAATTGAAAGTAAAGACCAGCTGACTTATTAATGTCCCCTTTTTCAACTATTCTTCAAATGCCAGTCCATCTCTTTTAAAGGAAATCAACCCCATACATTTCTAACAGTCACTTTTCTTCAGTTTTTGTCAGGCTGTGGCCAGGGCTCATTTTGATGGGTCTGAATTGTTTGCCAAAAACGTTTGTGTGTCTGGATGGTCCCTAATGCCTTTATAACACAAAATTTTGGCCGAGCCAGATTGCAGTGAAGCTTATAAATTGATTGGTCAGGGAGATTGAAAGTTTTCATTTGGGTTTGTTTGTAAGCTTTAACAAAATAGTGCAGTTATGAAAAAAACAGGCTGACAAAAACTTATGCAGTATCAAGCTGCATCTTTGAATATAAATTTATAATGCATCCAGCATTTGTGTTGATTTGTTTAAGTCACCTGAAAATGCTGAAGAATAAATAAATTGTTGTTTGACTTTATCACATAAATTTATTTGGAAGTTTAGTTAATAGTAAATACTTAGAATTTTTGCCTGAATGATTCAAATGATAGTTGGCTTGATTTCTAAATATTTAAATGTATTGAAATGCTGTCGTTAGAACTTTTTGTTTTGTATATTTTATTTAGAATGTACTCACCACAACAACTAAAGACAAACTTTATGCCAAAGTTGCCAGTGTACCGCAAGTGAACTGTTTAGAGCAACATGTAGAAGAGCTTGAGGCAGCATTATGCAGGTAGGCATTTTGTTCTTGAAGGAACTATCCTTAATTTGAATGACTGATTCATAGTTAGCACATTATTTCGTCACAGATGAATGTGCTTGCATTGCCATTTTCTTGTGGGTACAAAATATGTTTCAAGGTTTCTTTTTGGATAGGGTTTAAGCCAAACAGCAAAAATGCAAACATTGATAACAATCACTTCTGACAATCTACCTTATTGTATATATTTTCATATCTATGAGAAACTGATGACTGACAATCTTGTCATAAGTAGTATGATAAAATCTTACAGCTATTCAGCCTTTTTAAGCAGCTGTGCACAGGGAAGTGTAGTGAACTGGAAAGTGTTACTTGCAAGTTTGTATAGTCAAACAAAGCACTGTGGAAAGTGGTAAGAAATAACATAATGTAAAAAATTAAAGCATTGCGTTTATTTTCAATTCATCTATAAATGCTGAAAATTGCCCATTTGTGTTATATAATCTGTGATATCGATAATCATCATTTCATCAAAAGGATGCATCAAATATTATGCCTACAAGTAAGTGCCTGCTAAGTGCTTGTGTATAGCAAATATTCTATTGAACAGGTTATATTAAAGCCGTAGAAATTTTTCCCTGAATCAGCAGAAGCTGCTGTGGATCAGTTTTAGCCTGATGTGAAATTTTTAATAGGAAATAAATCACTGCGAGAATGATAAATATTGCCGGGAGTTTTATACCCAAAATATTATCAGCTGTAATAAAGTTGCTTCTTCCTAATGTTAAAAAACAAAAACAAAAAAAAACCCAAAAAAATTCAGATCAGTAATTTGGCATTATATATTTTTGCCACCTCCGACAGAACGTTATCTTATGATTAGTGTAGATGCAGCCTTTCTGGTTGTGTATGAGAGTGTTCATGCTTCTCTATCCCTTTGCTGAGTCCTTACTCATTTCCAAATACCCATGGATTCCATGTCATCCTTTTATCATTCTTTTTAGGTTTTAAGATAAAGTCACCCTCAGAATCTTTTACAGGAATGCTGAAGCCGAATTATTTACGGTTGCTTATAATGGACTGTCACTTCTTAAATCTATTTTTAGCCATTGAACACAAGACTATGTTGTATTCTCACAGATAAAACGTTTCTTAATATCTTGCATGCCTTTTCAATGACTTTTGGAAATGTGTAAAGCCGTTGTGCATTTAAGTGTCTGAATCTTTGATGCTTTGTTAATGAAGTCTTTTTATTATTACCAGGGCAAAACAAGAGTGCAAAGACAGGTTGACACAGTTCTCTCGTAAACCTCCTGTGGCTTATGATATTGCACTGCAAGAACTTGAGACTGGGAAAGATGTGAGTCATGGTCGTCTAAATGTTCTATTCAAAATGCCTGTTTTCCCAAAAACATTTTAATGTAACGGAATTTGAGACTGGGCTTCGTGTTCATATCATATGTCATTCAGACAGGTTTAGATTACTGTCATTTTGTGCATCAAAGTTGTTTCATGTCATTGCTACTGCAGCTGAATATGTGATGTGCTCAACAAAAAAAATTTTTATCATAAAACATACATTATTTGATGTTATCGTAAATTATTTGTCACACTGGTCTTAAATTATTCATTTAAATATTTTGATATCATATATTTCTAGACCATTCTGACCCACACCTTGCATGTACTTATTCGTTTCCAGGCCACATGGCTAAAGACAAAAGCTCAAGAAATGATGAACGCCTGCAAAGCTTCTGCACGAGCAAAGTGGAAACGGCACAAAGCAGATTATCTCATGAAGTACTCAAGTGCTAGAGAGGTATGACTTTATAGTAATGCACTGACTCCAAACATGTGTTGCAACTTCCTGGACAGAATACTGGAGCCCTCAAACTGTAACTTGAACTTAGAGATAGTGTAATACATTTACTACAGATTTTACCATTAGCTGATAATGATGTGACTTATTGATTCACATAATCTCACCTTTGTTCTTCTGTATTTTTAAACTGCAAACTTACTTTAAATGTTACCTGGCTATAATTTGTTACTGTTTTTTAGTAACTGATTTCCTGCTTACAAATTGCCCTTTGCTGAGCGGACATCCATCTTGATGGGCAAATAATGTTTAAGACATAACCATAATTATTACATGATGGAGTAAATTGAACACTCAGCAATAGAAAATGCCCTCTTCTCCACCCCCACACACTGGCACCAAACCTCAGCTAATCACATACTGGCATCATGGATCATTACAAGAGCGGAGGCTCAGTGACAAGGATCAAAGACAAGGCAAGAAAATGTTAATATGACATGCAGGTATTCACACTTCTAAATGGTGTGATTATTTGTTATCGTAACTTGTTATTGTGTTGGCTTTTGCAGGAAGCTTGTTCTGCACTGGACTCAGATGTAGAACATGTGATTTCTGAGACAGAGAAGGTCATAGATCATACAGCCTACATTGACAAGTGTGAGTACTACTTTAATTTGATGATAACTGAAACTTTCAACCAAACCTGTACAATTTCGTGCAGAGCCATGTGAATTTTTCTCTTCACTGAATTTGCTCAAATGTACCTTATAAATCATATATTCACTGTAAGTGACCTTTTATAGGTCAGCAGCGTCATGTCTCCTGCCTCTGAATTTGATAAAAATGGATTTTCCCACATCCATATGACTTCCTTCATTTTTTGTTTTGGTATCTTGCCTGTTGTGCTTTTTTTAAAGGGTGCTGGTGAGTAAAGTAGTAGTGTAGTGTAGCTATTATGATGTAGAAAGTTGACTGCTATAGTTCCATTTTTTCAGAGCCAGGGAATAACAATTGTTGGATCTTAGTTTTTGGCCTAACAATTGTTGGATTGTAATTTTTGGCCTGTGCTGTAATTTTGCTCCATCATTTACTCTCATGGTGATGGTGCATGGGAAAGCCATGCTGTTGACAAAGCTATAGTTACTTTCTAGTTCAGTCTCATGGCAGTTCAGATGTTTTATGTAGCGTTTTATGATCTCTGTAGCAGTAAGATATTCTACTTACCTCAGTGTTTGTCATATATAGGGTCAAGGAAATGTGGATCTTGTACATGTTAAAACTCACTACCATTTGCGCAACTTGTTATACAGGAAATGAAAGTATTTTAAGATATAGACATTATGTGGAGGAATTTGGATGATATGCTAGGAAATGGGACTCACTGACATACTTGGTCTATGTTCGTTTATCACAATTTTCTGCAGACATTTGAGATTTAATGCCTTCAGGTTTAAGTTTTGTCTGGCATTTTTTCTCCAGGTCTACAAGAAGTAGAGATGATCATGGGCTCCAAAGGAGGTAGGCATATTGTATTGTTTTGTCCTGTTTACTTTAAAGAACTTGAAGTTAATCAAACTTGGTTCTCATACTTGAGAACATTTTGTAGACAAAGGCTGCAATTTCCAAATAAAATGTGAGAAATGAGATTACCTACAGTCGAACACGCTTAAACCGTAATCACGGCCTGTGTATATGATTTTGTCTTAGCACTATTTCGGTTTAGATGTTCCAGTGCAAAATCAAGGGAAGTAACCACCATCGCGGACTTTCTGAAATTGGTCACGTCAGGCCAATATGGTGGAGGGAGTGGAATTGGGAATTCCGTACTTGCGGCAAATTTCACTTTTCGACAGCTTCTTCTCATCAACTTCATCAATAAGTTTTAACTTGAATTCCAATGAGTGCGCTTGCTTTCTTTTCGACATTTTTCGGCAGTTCAGTGGCTCACGTGTAATCAGTATGAAGGTCAGGAATGAAGAGAGGTTTTATCTGATGCGCATGAGTGTTATCAATGTTACGAATCTCCCGTGGCCTTTCATCCAACATTATTTATTTCATCTCGCCCACGTCATGACCAATCGTTCTTGACCAGCCGCCTCACTCCTCTTTTTGGTCGCAAGCAAGTGAAGAGAGCTAAGAGATGGGGGGGGGGAAGCGTTATTAGACACTAAGCTGTTGCGCCGCAGGGCCCACCCACTATCCTTAGACCTACTCCTCACGTGGCTATTTCTTTTCCCCAGACAAAGACAGTGAAATGTAACAATCTCGGTTGATGCCGATCTGATAATGGGATGAGCAGGCTGGCTGAGAGATCGGGGATTTCAGTTCAGCCGTGTTACTGCATCTTGCGGTTTCGGTTCATCGCTTCTTCTGTTACTTGCGTAAAGAGGGAGAAAAGTTGGGGATTTATTTTTCTTTCGGCTTAGCCGTGGTTTCGGTTCAGCTGTGTTCGGTTAAAGTGTGTTCAACTGTATATGGCAGGTTCCACACCTGTGGTCACACACATTTCCCAAATTTGAGCAAAAATAAAGTATTGCGAATAGTGGAGTGTCATACATTTTATGAAAGGGTATTGAGTGGGAAGATGAAATATGACCATTTCATGAGCAGCAGACCTTTGTAGTCA
>JAWQUT010000058.1:647141-658034 GCA_033807755.1 Ellobium chinense
GGGGGGGGGGGGAGACTATACGACGGCTTTCGGCGCATTAGCATTATCGGACGGGCCAAGGCGATGATGCGTAGCATGGGACGAAGGGGGACAAGGGGAGGGGAAGGTGGAGAGGAAAGGCTTATCACACCTATTTCGGGGTGGCAGACCATCATTCAGTCAACCGGTCTGCCATCCGTCGCACAGTTCAACCGTCTGTGTACATTATCTGTTTGTCAACTGTAACCCTTCAACTGCTGATCTTTGAATTCATGGGCGCTGAAGAGTGGTCGATTATCCGGAGTGAGAGGCGATTATCCAGTGACATTTATATAGAAAAAATTCGGTTCCCTGGGAAACGAATTAAGTGGAAAAGGCGATTAAGCGGAGGGCGATTAAGCGGAGTCGACTGTATTGCAAAGATTTTATGATGTTAAATATATAGCTGTATCTGAATAAAAACTCTTCACTTAGGCCTACCCGTTTCTTGTTATAGACATGAATGACCCTAGGAGGCTTCCCAATCTCAGCTGCAGCTTTTCCTATGGCACTGTTATCAACAATTCTCATTCTGGATAGGAGACGGACTTCATTCAATTTTTGTGATGTGCTGAGAACAGAAAATTAAAAATAGGATGGAGAAAGGTGTCATCTATCCCATTCAACTTTTATAAAACATAAACACAAGATAAAATGGAATCTCCATACTATGTACATATTTTGGGACATATGTATGAGAATAAGTTATACACATAATACATTGTTTTTAGCTTACATGTGAACACAAAAAAAATGAGAACTCTGGTTTCTCTCTAACTTGATGGTGTGGAAGAGAGGCTGACCTGCCAATTTTTTACACAAGCCTATGAAAGCTGGTTTGATTCTTTTTTTTAAAATGTGTTTTATTTGATGCTGATGGATGGTATGATATTAAATATTTATGTTGATGGCAGTGTGGCAGTTTATAAGAAAAATTCTGGGATGACTCACTATTGCATAATTGCATTTATAAGAAGAGGTACGAATTCTGCACCATAGAATGAAAAAGGATGTTGCTGACTGGCATGTAGTTCATAAGCAATTTCTAGAAATGAAAATGGAGCAGAAGGAAGAGTGGGAGAATGGGTGTTAACTGCCACCCAAACCCAAAACAAAACTGCGCAACAACATACACATACACATGCATGCCTGTGCATGCACACACGCATAAGTGACCTTTAACCCATGAGTTAATCAAGAACTCTGAGTCCTTCCTACCAGCCTAATGGAATGACACTTCTGTTATAAGTGTTTGCAAGCTTATGATGACTTTTCATTGCAAAAAATCAAAGATCACTTACAAATTATGTCACAACTAAGCTCATTCCTTAAGTCAAGACTTCATGTCTACAAGATGCAAGTCTGCCTTTATCCAATTATCCCTCTATGTGTGGAAAAGATATCATATAATGCATGGACATATTTTGCTTCTATAGCTGTAAGTTAGGCTAAAATTCCACTAAGACTTGCTGAAAGTACTACATACTAGAATTACCTGAAGCAACAGCAAGTTGTGGCAGTTCTCATGATGGCTGGCATGAAGTGACTGATGGTTGGTAACGTTGTCAGGGCCATTTCATATCTGGAAATAAAATACACATAATGTAACATAGTGAATGTGTCGCACATCTACATTAAGAAGGATTTTATTAGGTAACATTTACCTTTAATGGCTACAGCTTATAGGTTTTCTGGATCCTGTGAAATGGGGACCTAGAACCCTCTCAAGACCAAAAGTAATTTTTTCCTTCAAAATGAGAAAAAAAAATGAGTAGACTAATGGGTGTTACTAGTATGAGATTTGTAACATTTTGTGACCTCATTTATAAGATAAGGGATTAAAAAGTGTGGCTGCCAAAGTTAAGTTGGATCTTTTACTGTATTTGCCTAATATAGTCAACTCTTTTAATTACATCTTCATGGAACCATGGAATTAGTTGCGATTATCCAGTGACTTTACAGAAACATGAAATTTTGTTAGGTGAAAAATGTTGCACTTAAACAAAGATGTGGACTCAGAATCGTGCCTCTAGACTAGCAGCTCACTGGTCCTGTAAAAAAGCAGAACTTCATTAATGGTAGCTGACCATGCACTTATGTAGCTCACTGGCTGTGTGACCTAGTTTTAATAATGCTATAGCCAGCTGAGCACAATGCCAATTGTAAGCTGACCAATGTAAACAATGCTTTGATATTGGACTGGCCTGCTTTTTTATTCAAGTTTTCGTTCAAAAAACGGCTGCGTATCTACTAAAAGCACAAAATTTTTTGTATAGGGAATCGCTCAAGGCATATGGGAAGGTATTTTTTTAGTGTTGTATGCACTTGCTTTTTTATGTTAGCAAAGGCTTAAATGCATAATGCAATCCCTATAAATTGTGGCACACATACATACAATAAGGCTGATGTAATTTAGAAAAGTCCAGTGGAGGAGGGTTGGGGGAGGAGAGGCAACTTGACCCACATGCAGACAAACACTCAGCTGTTACACTAGTCTTTTCATTTCGATTCTGGTATATTAGGTGCGGGATAGGAGGAGACAAGGGGAAACTGTGCATAGTACGGTAGTACCATCTATTCAGACCATGTGATGAACCATGAAATGTAAACAAGGGCATTAATGCTCCCTTTTATAGGCTGGCACAAAAAGGCCAGTTTCTCAACCCATCATATGTATTTCTTTGTTTCACATGCAATAATTGTAACATCTGACTTCCAGTTGAGGGAAACAGTTTCGCAGACCATAAAAGTAACGTAATACACTAGCGTAACAGTCAAGACAATGCTTCCAGACACTTTTCATTTCTCTGTCCCAGAGGATAATTGCATTTCAACCCCCCAAAATTTGCACCAAGAACTGCAAAATTTGCATGCAAATTGTGGTAAAAATTGCACCAAAATTTGCAAAGATGTTGCAAAAATAGCTTCGTAACTTCATTATATTTACCACCACATCGCATTGTTTACCAGTAAGATGATGCAAAATGTAGAAATGAAACATATTTTCTTTGTTCCTGTTCACGCAGTATTGAGACACTGGCAGAAAAAAATGCACTGTTTGGCAAAAATCAGCAAAATTTGCACAAAATGCTTAAATTTGCAGAAATTTGCAAAATTGCAACAATGTCTCAAGAATGCGGAATGCTGTGATAATTTGCGACTGCAATTTTCTAGGGGGACGGATTTCTTGCTTGCTCATAAGGATGTGTGTTTGGTTTCCAAAAAAACTGAGAATGACATTAAACAAGCATGCATGTTTGAAAGTTCCACTGGTTTTCACAATTTCTACAATGCATTAGGAGTTATGGGAGGAATTCCATATGTGTGCCAGAAAGATTTCTGCATGCAACACACCGATCCAACAACATACCCTAACCCTAACCATAACCCTAACCCAGGCTCAGGGTTAGGGTTAGGGTCAGAGTAGGGTTAGGGTTAGGGTTAGGGTATGTTGTTGGTTCGGTGTGTTGCCTGCGGAAATCTTTCTGGCACACATATGGAATTCCTCCCGGAGTGATAGTCAATGCTAGCAACTTCATTATGAGAAAAATTATTCATAAATAGTGTTCCAGCCATCCTAGTTATTAATGTCTTTTCCTGAATATCAATCATTCCTTTGAGTATCCTTTTGATTTTCTCTTGTATGTGAATGAATGAGATGTTTACATCACGAGCACAAGCACAGGAGCATCCCATTGTTTCAATAAGGGTATTAGTTTTCCTGCATAGCGAGAAGTGTTATGACCTGTTGCCAGGATACAGTACACGGCTGCATAAATTTGATAAATGCTGCAGGTAGAAGTTGGTTGAGCGATGTGTATAAATATTATTGCTGCATTCAATGGTAGCAAGCAGACAGTAGTATATGTACTATTACTGCATCACGAGGGTTAACATGATTCCTCCTGTCATAGTCTAGACTATTTTCTCTTCCAACTCAACCCGTCCCAATGCCCATGTCTCCATGATTCATGAATGGCAATTGTTGCTGCTATAACTAGTCTAGATTAAATATTGATTCAAGAGGAAGTTCCAGTTCAAAGATGCTCAATGAAGGTTGCCGAATCTTAGGCTTAGGACGTCGGGGCAAAATCGTGGGGCTCGCCCAAGCCCATGGGACCCTGATGCTAGACTACTGATAGTGATGGTGCTAAATAATCAAAAGACACTAGTCTAGAGTCTAGTCTAACAAACTTTTTTTAGATCTGAATACAGTTGTAATATTTTGCTAAGCCATATAAATCTAGAGCAGGCCAGATGATTATCAAAGTCTACCTAGTTGTTCAGCAGCTTTCCCAGGTAATAATTATATAGTATATAGACTAGTCTAGTCTATATCTGTTCACCTTGAGGCTTGAGAGCAACGTGATTGAAGGAAAGGTAACGAATAGATATAAATATATTCCACAATTTTAATTCGTTTCCTTGCTCTATGAAAACAATAATCTCCTAAGTAAACGAAAAGAAACATTATTCGCGGGGAGAGAAGGTGAAGGACCCTTGATGCCGATGGTTTATGCAGTGAGAGTTCCACAACAGGGTAATATTATATACGGTTGTTTTAGGTTGTCTAAAATGGGTCTAGATCTAGGTCTATGGGTGCACCCCGTTCAGTGCATGGAGGAATTCCATATGTGTGCCAGAAAAATTTCCGCATGGAACACATCGAACCAACAACATATCCTAATCCTAACCCTAACCCTACTCTAACCCTAACCCTAACCCTGACGGTATAATCCTGGAATAGCACCGATTTAGTTGATACCACCATTTATATTTGGTATCGCCGGTGCTGTTCCAGGAGTACAGTATATAGGCATGAGACTAAATGAAGCGCAGTTCAATATCGATACCCAATCGCAGTTCAATATCGATACCGAATCGGTGCTATTCCAGGATTATGCCACCCTGACACTGGGTTAGGGTTATGGTTAGGGTTAGGGTATGTTGTTGATTCGGTGTGTTGCATGCGGAAATCTTTCTGGCACACATATGGAATTCCTCACGTGCATTTTGCCACATATGGCATGAGTGAAATAAGTACGTTTAGGTCAGGCATATTAGGACTATGGTGTTTAAACCAGGGTTAGGGCTTGAGGGAAACATTAACTAGAGTCTAACTGTTAACCCCTTGTCATAAATTTGAATGATAGGNGGGGGGTAAGACTGAAAATTTTTGAAGGATTTTAGATTTTCTCAGATAATGCAAACCTTTGGAGTGCACAAAAGAAAGGGGAGATTGGCAAGCATCCAATGTATTTGTTTAAGGGGGATTTTGAAAATTAAGGGGCAAACAGTTGTAATTAGAGTCAACTGTTAGTTTATTTGGAGATGATGCTATATAGTGCCAGAGGCCATAGGCATAGTGGTGACTATGAAAAGCATGATGGGTTTTAGAGGGACACGTCTGCAGTTCATGCTGTTCATTCATATGCAGTGCATTGTTTTTCTCGTATTCTTTGTTTTTCTTTGTGTATTTGTGTTTGATGAAGTACGCTTCAGGATATATATAAAAAATCCAGCTAGTAAAAATGCAGAGAAAAAGAAATAGAGGTAAAATTAGGGTTGGTGGGTAGCCATAGACTTTGTTTTTATTTTTTGTTATTTCCCTATAAGTAAAGAGGTTACACATCATCAATCAGTACAGTGCATTCAGACTACTGCAAAACACTAGGAGCATCCCATCATATCACACACAGTGTCCAGTATGAAAGACACACTAGATCAACAGAATTGGTAAGTAATTTAAATATCAATATTTTCTGTTGCAGGTCCATGAGTTGGCAACCTCAGTAATATGATGATGGCCAGCAGCAGACTTTCACCTCAACTGAGGAATTTGTGGAAACTGGAAACCAGGTTCATTCATTCAAGTGGAGTCACGTACAAGAAGAAATATGATTATGATCTGGACAGTTTGATAACTTGGATGAAAGACACCAAACTGGTGTTTGGCTCCCCACGTAAGCCAACAAAGACTGGCAAATTAAGGAAGACAAAGAGGAATTTAGGTAGCCAAAATGAAGAATATTTGGAGACCCTTAGTGCTCTCTCTACAATCCAGACACACAGTGTAGACAGTTTTGACATTCCTTCAAGGAGTACTAACACCAAAAAGAAAAGGAACAATGGGGCTGTAGATTTTGATATACCTGATGAAGTTTTATCCCCTCACTTGCCTCCCCCAGAGGCTGTTCCTGTATATGGGAGAACAACACAGTTTTTAAGTATTGATTACACTGAGCCATCATCAAGCAGTATAGACATCAGTATTCCTGATGAGGTTATGGATCCATTTGTAATGCCTGCTGATGCGGTGCCGGTCTTTAATTCTTCTGCAGATACTGATGACAAATCTGAGCAGGATACATGTCATCCTGAGTATACCGAAGATAGAATTCACATTCCTAAAATTTCCCCAGTACCTGCTTTGAATTCCCAGTCTCCAAATAAGAGGAAAAAGAAGTCTTTGTCAGTAAGGGATGTAAATGATTCATATGGAGCGAGAAGGAGTCTAAAGGAAAACAGTGTTGAAGATACCAATGCCAAAGTGGATGATTCTGACGTGGGTGATAAAGTCTGTTTTTCTGAAATTTCAACTGTTGGAAACGCTAAGTCATCAAAATCAAATGATTATAAAAGGAAGAGTTTTGGGGGAAGCTCTGCATCAGGTAGTGAAGAAGAAGACAACACAAGGTTTGCAACAGATTCTGACAAAAAGACCAGGACTGGCACAAAGAAAGGAGACATATTTGAGAATGGGATTGTCATACCTAAAATAGCACCAGTTCCATCTTCAAAGTCACCATCAATACCCACCGATTTATCAACTTCACCTTCCCTGTCATCACAACTACCTATTGAAGCACCAGAATCATTTAATATAATCCCAAAGATTCCTTTGTGCCCTAAGGAGGCATCTGGCCGGCATGGAAACATTGACTCAGATGGATTAGCTGCCTTCAGAATGGATGTGGAACAGATGGGTCTCAGGGTCCTCCCATCAGTGAAGACTATTCTGAACAAAACCATGTCTGATCTGAATCGATATTTCTTGAATCGATGGCGAGAGGGAATGATTAATGAGTTGGGAGAGGAAGGCTTCAAGCAACACCAGGAGGGTAAGATAAAATAACTTTATTATTCACTGCAAATTTGACTTAATTATAGGGAGCCAGGGTTTAGCATTATTATAGCACTGCACATGCACACAAGACACAATATTAGCATGTACACAAAGAGCATGCACTCATCTGCTTAGGCCTAAAAATACTCTTTCAACAATCTGGTGTCATCACCATTGAAAGCACGAAACCAGCTGATGAATGTTTTATCCAAATGCATAGATGGTAGAATGCTGAAAATATTCAGAAAACTGATAATCAGATCTGAAAAAAAGGGCATTTTAGTAAGCAAACAAATAGAAAAAAATGACAAAACAACTTCTAAACTAAACAGGGACCCTTATGTTGATCTTGATGTCAAAAAAATTTGCTGCCATCCCTGGAGCTTTCACACTTTTCTTCTTTCTCACATGCGAGTTCAGTGTTTTATTGTACATCCATGAACACTACCACCTTCCACCACATGATCACATTTTCATAAATGAGAGAATTTGTACCGCTAGGTAAATATGGGACAAGGGAATCTTATTCCCATCTGTGTGTGAGGATTATGAAAGGAATACCATTTTGTTCTGATGTTATATATGTTATATGAAAAAGGTGATTTTCATTATAAAAAAAAAAGGATTATATCGTATGTAAATATGATAGTCAGTATTTGGGAATCGTCGCTTACAATCTAACCTGCAAAATAATGTATTTCTTGGGACTTATTAATATTAGTATCTGTTTTCCTGACAATAATTTTTTTTTTTTTATGGTGAAGGATCATCATCCATGTTTTAAGCCCTCAGGCTGACTTTCTTGTGTAATTGTGCTGAATCATTTCTTTATTCATGAAGCTTTGTAATATAATAATCTCACCATGTATTTGTGAGACATCTGTAGAAGAATTGTTGGATGAATACATTATGGGGTACAATTACACTTACAGTGTGTGGTCTACTGTTAACTAATGAAATAGTTTCAAAGAGTTGTGCAGATACAATTGTTATTTAATAGTGCAGCCCAAGTGATTTAGATATTCTATTACTAGTGTAGAACATCTCTGAGAATACTCCAAACTATCTTTCTCTGATCATCATGTGTAAATAGTTGTTTTGATATCTCTTCATTTTGCAGCCAATATCAAGAGAGGTGTGAACCTGCATGCCAATATCATGGAGTACTTGTCAGGCAAGCCAGTCTGTGAGCTACAGATCATGCCTGACAATGAGGGTCACTGGTCTAGTCTTCAGACAGCATTGGCTGCAGTGTCTGACGTTGGAGCTCTGGAAGAGGAAATTTACCATAGCATGCTTTTGTACCGGGGTGTCTTTGACTGTGTAGCTCAATACAAGTAAGTGATGATATTCAGCCAGGTAAATCAGGTAAATCATTCTGCTGTTGAATATTGCCTTCTTCTAATGTCTGATTGTTTTTGCCCAGAAAATGTATTTAAGCTAATTGGATTCCATGAAAACAAGAATGATTTACTTTAGAAATGGGAAAGAAACTGGATGCCTGGATGCCATACATCTGGGATCAATACTTAAATGTAGTGTGTGTTCAAGTGTAACATTTGTTATTCAAGTTAACTTTAACAAGACAGCAAAGCATGGTTCTGGAGGAACTGGGTTGTGCTTCCAATACTGTTCTAATATAATATGTATAGATCTGTTCTCTCTCTCGCTCTTTTTCTGGCTTCCCCCCGCCCCCCTTTCTCTCNTTCTCTCTCTCTCTCTCTCTCTCTCTCTCTGTGTGTCTCTCTCTCTCTCCCCCTCTCTCTCTCTCTCTCTCTCTCTCTTTCTCTCTCTCGAAAGTATTGACTCATTAAGATTTCCACTCATGGTTGTAGTCATTTTGCAAGGCACTTGTGACAATAACTCTAGACTTATGGTATCGTTCTTATTATTCTTTACCAGAGATCTTCTGTGCATTATTGACTGGAAAACATCAAAGAAGCCTCGGCCTCTCCTCAAGAATACTTATGATGATCCCATTCAGGTGGCAGCCTATGTTGGTGCCCTTAATGCAAGTGAAAGCTATGTGCACAAAGTGAGTTGTTTGCGTCTTGTTCTCTTTCACAAAGGAAAATCTCCAGTGAATATCTTGATCTCTTACAGTTTTACTTGCAAAAATCATTGGAGGAATAAAAAATCAGTGAAGGAATACAGTGGGAAAAAAATCCATTTAAGCAGCCTTATGCACATTTGTTCATGTGTGAGTGAGTCCGTGCATATTCATATATAAGTGGTTGTTGATCAATGCATAAGTTTGTGTAAGGAGATGTCTTTGTGCATGCAAGCATGCATGCAAGTGATTATAGTATTGTATGTTGCATTTGGCCACAACAAAATTCCTATGAAGGATTAGTAAAATGTGTCTAATCTCACCTTGTATCTTTTATTGTCTTATTGATTAATGGTACATGTTAAGACCTGAATTATAATAATTATTAAATATTGCGGGATTATATAACATCATATAATCTTGTTGCTTCATGAGTCTTGCTAATTTGCAGATCGGCTTCACTTGTGACTATTTTTAAGTGTATGGTTTACTGTGAGGTTAATATTGTCTCTATGCCACCAAAAGATTCTTTGCTTTTTGCAGTATGGCCAAGTCAACCATGGAATGATTGTAGTGGCCTACCCTGATGGCAGCCCTGCCCATGTTCATGTGATGAACAGAACACTGTGTGAGCAGTATTGGCAGGACTGGACTGACAGACTGTACAATTTCTACCAGCTAACCTACACAGAGAAGGCAGCCACCAAAAAAGAAGGTGTTGCAACTTCTGTTGGGGTCAAAAAACGAATTGGAAACATCTGAATTTAGTGCAAGTGCATTATGTTTAATCTTGTTAGAAAACTTTGCTAGAACAACAACATTTCAGAGCTTTTGTAATTCAGAATTCTTTAGCACTGAAGGTTGCTGTCTTTAACAAATTTTAGGATCTATTTTTTTCTGGCTTTCCAGAGCAAGTTTTTAGATGGAATTTTTTCATGTGTGGACATGCATTCACACAAATGTTTTCATTTTTTCCTCCTTCGTCTCTTGAAATATACATGGGCATTGCCAGGAGCTGATAAATAAGAGTTGTGAAGCTGTGGCTGTTATGTTCTGCCATCATCTATACAGAATAATTTTATGTTTACACATGATTTAATGTGTTCTGCGTATCCACTGCCGAGAAATGCTGTCCTTAAATTTTAATCCTAGTAGGCTAAGGCTATATTTTCTTAATGAGTTTGTTCATCTATAAGATATTAAGATCATTCTTCTCTCAGCTAGTTGTCTGTACTTGTACTTTATCAGGGATGTAAATCTTCTGGTTTTGGCCGGATTTTCCGGCCAACAGGCCTTTCCCGGCTTGGCCAGCCGGCTGGTCAGCCGGTCGCGCCGAGAAAGCAGTCGAGTGCCGGAAATAATAATTATTTTTCTCGCTTGATTGTGAACGTTTTTAACTACGGAGTTACCATTTAGAACTGGCCGGAAATTGCTTGCTTGTTGCCAGGCTGGACGATGAGACTAATGTTGGCCTGTTTTTGGCATATATATATATACATGTAGATCTAGTCTAGTATGCCGGAATGATCATTGTAACATACACACTAACTTGATTTGCCCTGGCAAGATTTCAAATTGATTTGGCTGCTTTGTGGTCGTCACCCTGGTACACTGATGCAAACTTATGAAGGCTCCAGACTGTCACTGTCTGTCTCGTTAAAGTAGCGTGGCTTTGCACAAGGCCCTAGGCTTGTCAGTA
>JAWQUT010000058.1:658068-808874 GCA_033807755.1 Ellobium chinense
GCCGGATTTTCCGGCCAACAGGCCTTTCCCGGCTTGGCCGGCCGGCTGGTCAGCCGGTCGCGCCGAGAAAGCAGTCGAGTGCCGGAAATAATAATTATTTTTCTCGCTTGATTGTGAACGTTTTTAACTACGGAGTTACCATTTAGAACTGGCCGGAAATTGCTTGCTTGTTGCCAGGCTGGACGATGAGACTAATGTTGGCCTGTTTTTGGCATATATATATATACATGTAGATCTAGTCTAGTATGCCGGAATGATCATTGTAACATACACACTAACTTGATTTGCCCTGGCAAGATTTCAAATTGATTTGGCTGCTTTGTGGTCGTCACCCTGGTACACTGATGCAAACTTATGAAGGCTCCAGACTGTAACTGTCTGTCTCGTTAAAGTAGCGTGGCTTTGCACAAGGCCCTAGGCTTGTCAGTAGATCAAGTGACGTCTTTTCAAGAAATTTGGATTTAGTTGTGGCAGTTTTCATCCTAACTTTCGTGAACCATGATGCGGGAAAGCGATTTTGTTTATCCGAGATCCAGTAGTGTGGACATCGACAAGTCTGTGAAAAATAAATTCCGGTGGCAATTGTTGGAGGAGATCGACTTGAATGGTGATGCATTATCTCGCTATATAAGGAAACTGAAAGAAGATGGATGTGCTTCGTGTTTATTCTGTGTCTCTCTTTACCATGTTCTTTTATGTCCTCTTTCTTGCAGTTCAGTAATGTATTTAACAATTTAAGTGTTGTACAAGATTTTTTACTATGAAACCTTATGTATGCGGAACACTGCATCCGCATTTTGAACCTCGGGGAAATTTTCCTGACTTTTTGCTCGTGGCCATTTACATCCCTGCTTTATACAGTACCATATTTCTGTCATTGAACTGTATTTCTGTCATGGAAGTGCATCATTTATTGCTCCTTTATTTCATTCCTTGTAAATACAGAAGAATGCAGTGGAACTCTGTTAACATTAGTGTTGCCTAATACACTGCCCTGCTTGGCACATTTCCAGTCAACAGTTCCAACTGCTTTGTTATGAGCACTCTGGATGATATATCCTCTATAGCTTGATCTGAAGGGNCCTGATTAAAAACATGGAACCAAGTAGTTTTGTTTCGTACAACCGATTAGAAATATGTTAGAGGTTAGACTTTTGTTTTGCAAAAACTGTCATCGGACGTTTTAATATTACAAGATCCAGTATGGAAGACGTGAACTCGCTTGTAAACAAAATAATGTCGATCGTTCGGAGACATTGATCATCTTCACTTTTTGCTCTTTTCTGTTTTGACTCACACGCCAGTCGGGCGTGTCAAATAATTAGCGTCACACGCCCGGACGACGATTTACATGCCTCGGGCTTCGGGCGTGTGGCTTTTTTCGAAGACTGCAGTAAAACTATCCCTGCTATTCCAACTCGGCATTGTGGGTTTATTTAATTTGAAAGGGCTAAGGCTGTCACGCCTGCAAATTTGCCATCGCCGTTCTTCTGCATCGTGCAAAATCACAGTAAATGGGCATGAAACAAAGAAGTTAGTGCCTGAGAGGGCAGGAGTTGTTAGGTAGATAGGGGTATGTATTGTACAGCATTACTCCATGACTGATAAAGAGTGATGTTGGGCAGAAGCACAGGGGTAAAAAAGTGATCGCGCGCTACAAAAAACATGTATCTGAGACGAAAGAAAACCTGGAAGACATTTGTCATTTATTGCTTGCAGACCGCAAAAAGACATTACAAGCAAAACTAATCTCGCCATATAGCAGAATAAGAGCAAGGAAAAACTTTTTGCGACTAAGAATAAACTGCAGCAGAGCAAACAATAACAGTAGACCTCTACTGGGTAGGCCGTATCGAGCTATTGACTGAAATGACAAACAACGCTGAAAGCATGCATCTAACTATCAAAATAAATGATTTGTAGGAAAATCAAATTTGAGAAAAGAAAGAGAGCATTAAACCACCCATGCGAGTCTTTACTCCAAATCTGTGTGCTTTTCTTCTAGTCTGAATTTACCCAGACTTACCAGTGCCACAAGGTGAGTACCGCTCAAGCTCAGCTCAGCAGCACAGGACTGAGGAGGGGGTGGGGATTACTCCAGAGAAAAGATGACGAGGCGACGTTTTTTTCCTAACAGCCCTCTTAATGGCTACCGCTACTCAAACACACTCAGTCCAAACAGGCTTTTACAGGACTCGCAATATTAGAGAAAAAAAAAAAACCAGCAAGGCAGGAACGGGTGACCTTATTAAAATTTCCACCTGTGATGGAGATGGTGTAACCATAAATCAAAATGCCATGGCTCTACGAGTACTTTCCTGGTTGAAGTCGTAAATCAAATTCTGGTAATCCAAATCCTCTATGACAGTGCCAGCGATTTTGACTCAAACGGACTCAACTTTATTTTATCTTAGCTTGATGAAAGCAATTCTGATTGGTTGAGATTGACAGTATCTGCATTTGTAGGAGAAATTTTATGGCTTTAAGATTTTTCTCAGATGTCATGAATGAGAAATATATCTAAGGGCATTGTTCATTTTACGTTTTTTTAAAATGCTGTTTGTACATATTACACAATTGCACATTGCTATCCTTTACACTGTGTTTCCTTGTTCTTATCAGTGGCAAGATTCATAACATCATAACAGTGGCAATGTTGCAGGGTCAGGTATAGCCTCATGTGTTCATTTCTTGCTTGCTGCCAAATTCAGCATGGGCATTAACTTTTTTTTTTCTATAGAATGAGAAGAAAGCTGTTCATTTGATTGGTCTTGACATGTTCACTGAATTTACAAGACCTCACTGCTCTTGTTAATTATTTTGGACCAGCAGTGTTTTGTTGCTGCAAATGAAAATACTGAAAATAAACATATTATTGCACTATATAAAGCTTTTTTTCTGGTCTTGTTGGGACAATTTATGGCATGATTTGGGATGGTTTCAAACTAGGTGAAAGTGAGAGATCACCATACAAACAGAGACAATAAAAGATTCATTTACACCTAGACATTAACATTTTATCTGACACTAAAATTTGAAGCTGATGGTTGATTACCATATTCAGCTTTTGACTTTTGACTTTTTTTTTCACTTTTGTCATTTGTATTGTTGTTTATTTTTAAGTAACTACAACAATACTATTGAGATGAATGTGACAAAAAATGATAAATGTGTGGTGTGAAATTAAATTTTGCAAGTTTTTTTGTAAGTGTGCAGGGCCACTGCTTGACTACACAACTGAACAGACTCATCAAAAGTAAACATGAGTGTCTGTGCATGTGCAGAGAAGGTGGTAGTCACACAGTGGATTCCCAGAAGAAATCAGACACATACTTGTGTGCATCCTCTAGTTAGCTATTGTATATTTAAAGAGTTACAAAGCCAAGAGTATGTCCCAATTAGGAGCTTGATCAGTTGCCCTCTACTATATATTAAAGAGAGAAGGTTAAGCCTACCATGGGCACATTTTTTTTTTAATAATGAGCAATTTAATATTGTGGAGTATGTCATGAAGATGTCTAACCCTGTGACCCATGAGTGGGACTTCTTCACATCACACACCACTTATGTCTTATTGCTGATGAGAAAACAAAAAGTAAGCGACCAGGTTTGCATTTACCAGTTTCTTTCAAAAGTGACATGCTGAAACTGACTGATTTATTGGAGACAGCTCACTGAAGGGTGCCAAAGATATATCTGTCCCCGCGGAATTTTGCAAGAACAAAATCAAAATTTTGCAACCAAAAAGGTAAATTTTGCAACCCCAAAAAGG
Source organism: Ellobium chinense (assembly GCA_033807755.1). Lineage (NCBI taxonomy): Eukaryota > Metazoa > Mollusca > Gastropoda > Ellobiida > Ellobiidae > Ellobium > Ellobium chinense. The sequence goes on from JAWQUT010000058.1 coordinate 661,841, forward strand.
CAAATTTTGCAAAAATTTTGCATTTGTTTTTTCCCTCCCCACAGCTACCTATTATTAAAAAGTCAATTGTAAACTTTATTTTAAGAACGTAAGACCTTACATGTGCACAACATCCTTCAAAACTCAATAAAACAAATCCATTATTTCCTTTAATAAAAAAGAAATGATTTCCATCCAAGTTGTTGAAATACAAAAGAAAAAAAAAATATCAGGCACCGAAGGGTGTCTTCACTAAGGCTTCTCCTTCTCTGTGAAAGAACCAGGTTGTAGAGGGAGAGGCTCCTCTCTACGTCGGCAGAAGTGACTGTTGCGAGCATAGTGGACCTCGACAACAAGCTCGGATTCAACGAGACCTCGAATTCAACGAGGGAAATGAAAATCCCCGTTTTTTTCCCCTTCCCACACCCTTTTCACCCACAATAAAACCGTCCGCAGCGAGCAACTCCTGAAGGTTTACATAACAACTGCTACCAACATTCTACAACTTACAGACTGAGTCAACATGAAAGGTTACCGGTAATACAGTAGTTGCGTGTGCGAAGGAGTGGAGTAGGGAGGGAGGGGATGGGGGAAAGAGATAGGACCATCTGAGCGATCAGTGGAGGGGAGTTTGAAGTCTCTGCAATGCAAGGGGCGAGGGGAAGGGAGGGGAATGGACAATGGAACGATGGAATAATAATAATATGCTTAGCTGATGATTTGCCAAAGCCTTTTGTTTGGACCAATCATTGCGCTAGGCGAAATTTTAATCACAGACTCAGAGATGGTGATTGAAACCATTCGTTTCTCAACATTTGCATTGCTTTGTCTACATTTTTTTTTTAAAAAATAAACTGGTACATGTATCAGCTCGCGATGTTGTCATGCCGATGGTGTCTGGAGTCAAGGATAGCAACCAGCGATATTTTGGAAGTGCGAAGTTAAGTACCCTTTTAGCTGAAGGTTCTCACTAGAGATAGAGATCAGTTTTCACATGACTTCAACGAGACCTCGGCTTCAAACGAGGACTGACGGTCGGTCCCGGCGACCTCGTTACTGTTGTTAGATCCGAGGTTCACTGTAATGCTTTGCACATCTAGCAAGCGATGGCACAGTCTTCTGGATGGAATTCCAGAACTGCACAATGTCCAATACTGATGTTGGAATCTGCTTTACAGCATCAGGTCCTAAATATTTTCTGCAGCGCAGAGTGAAATCAAACACTCAACGTGCTCGTCCTGCACTACAGTAGGCCTACGCAAACTGAACGGAAGACGCGCGAAGCAAAGGGAAATCACTGTCATTTACTTTAACGGTCTTAATAGTATTCGCTATTTTCATTGGTAAAACATATTTCCCTGCCATGCTTTTTTCATGCGGATTTTACAGTTTTTGCAACATTTTGCGGAAAATCACTAATTTTGCGGCCGCAGTGCGGAAAATGGCAAATTTTGCGGAGGCAATGCAAAATTCTACAGGGTCAGAAAGATATATATAGGAAAACACACATTGAAAGTATTCATTGTAAAATGCATTTTATTCTCATATTCATCACACATTCCAATCTCTAGAAACCTTCATAAATAATTTCATTATTCATATTGTTATCTTTGCTCTCACTAAATAATGAAAATCTCAATATGCAAAATAATTCACCAAATACATGTACTTTTTTGTCAATATCATGACTAAGGATGAATTGTATATCAAAACTAATCAGCAACTTGCATGAAATTCAGCTACTAGGATCATACAAGGTTTTGTAGTGAACATGAATTTATTGCTGTGATGGTGACACCATTAACAAGTCAGCTTAGAGCCAGTATATGTATTTGTTTCATGCCCCATCCTCAGTTTGTCCATCGGTTCAGTGGTTTTTCTGGACACTTAACACATCACTTCTGTTGCTTTTCCAGAAATCTTACTCTGTGCTTTCTAATACAAAGCTGTCTGTGACTTTTTTCTCTTTATTTGGTATTGGCTGAAATTTGGTCTTTGCAGTGACGCCAAGTATTACCTGCTGCACATGCCGCAGCAGAGGTTATTACTGGTAAGCATCAGATTCATGTTTGATTAGATACTAGAGCAAGGTGTTAATTCATATGAGGAAAAGAAATATAAACAGCCTGCTTGCCTCAGACAAGGAATGTTGGTCAGATCAGAGCTGCCACTCTTCACAGAATATTGTCTTTTACAGAAAACTTTTACGCTGGTCTGGAAAACTGGAACGTAAAACCACAGTTTTTATTTATTCGTCATTTTATGACTGGTTGCATAGGTATAATTTTTTTGTGTTGCATAACTGCATTTTGCACTCATAGATTATTCCTTTTTAAGTAATGCCAGTTGAAACTAGTAATAGTAACATTCTGTGTAAAATCTGTAAAGTTCAAAGAAGTTTATCAGAAGTGTTTGGAATCCCTGCATATAAATTAAATACTCTGAGGTGAGCTCAGTTATACATTGTGAATCCAAGAGTGGTATTGTAGTGTAATGCAAAATGTCATTTACAGAATTAGTATTTTGCATAGAGAAACAATGCCGATCACATAAAAATGCTGATATCAAAGTGAGACACGAATGAGGGATAAAATATAAATACAGTGTAACAGGCATCTGGAATGCTTTTTCCATCACAGCAGGTATCACAATGTTCATAAAAATCATTCTTGTATAATTAATAAAATATAATTATTTACAGGTGTAAAACAGTGTTAGGCATTAATACTGTGATAAAGCTGTGAAGACATGGCATTTGTGCATGAAGGCATAAACAGTGTAAAGTACAGCAGCAGAAGGGGAGGGATGGCTTTTCCTGTATAAAAACAATGGATTGTACTCTGCAGTAAATACACAGCCTTGAGAGGTAAATTTTGTTGTATAATGGAACTCATGCTTATCATATGGGCAGGATATTTTAAATTTAATATCCAAGAAGTAGTCATGTCACAGCATTTTCAAAATTTGTTTTGAATTATGACTGGATTGTGGTGCAGACATCACATACAATTTACAGATACAATGTCATTAATGTATAACCCACTCTTTTCTTGTATAACACATAATGTCATCTTCCAGTAACAAATTGCAAAAATGACAAAGAATAACAATGCAGAAATAATTATATGTAAACACAAACTACATAATCACTGAAGATTCAAACAAATACTGATCTAGCTAATTCTAAATGAACATTGCAGTCATGGGTAAACAATGGAAATTCACTTGCAAATCAACAAAATCAGAATGCTGATGGACTGGCTGAATATTATAAAATTAACATTCCACTCTGAATAACTTCCTCTGAATTACTTTAGGACTACACATCTTTCAAGCCTTGTGAAGATCCAGTTCCTAGCAACAAGCAACATAAATGCAGCTTAGAGGCAGACTGGTAAGTGACAAACTTGATGAAGTAAGAAGTGGAACATCGCTGCTATTTGTTTCTCAGTTGATGAAATGTGGGCATTTCTCTATGAGTAAGCATAGCATGAAGACAAGCAGAAAATGGATATCAGATCTACAAGTAGATGGTACCCTGACATCATTAATTCATATATGTCACTCAGTCATCTAATTGACATAACATAGCCACTCCTCTAAGGATCCAGAAATCTGGAGGGTGATCAGAAGGCAAGGTGACCGATGTAACAAAGTTGGTGGAATGTCCAGTGGATGACAATGTCCCTGCCCTGGCAGAGGTCCTGTAGAGTGGACACTCATATGTCCTTGCTCGACCAGTCTGCTTAGATTGCTGTGGCAGAGAAGGTTGACCCTCTGTGGGTCGCCCTGTTGATGAAGCTGAGACAATCTCTCGGTGCTGAAAAGCAGGAAAATATACAATTATGTATACATGTATATGGAAGTACAGTACAGTAGTAATAATGAGGGACATACATTTTTTATCTGAAGGCTACTTCAGATCATATAATTATCCCAGCAGATCAGATCACTCAATAACTTGTCATCTTCTTGCTTATAGAGTGCCACTGCCAATTTACAGCATGAGAACTTCTCAATAAATTTCACTGTCCACAACCAGATACAAATTTTTACAGGCAGATGTACAAGGCATCAAAGGACTGTGAATAAAATGCTATCACAATGTATTTACAACATAACTATGAGGTTTTCATTGTTAGTCCAGTGCTGCAAGCACTGCCCCATACTACTTGGTAAATAAATGTAAATATCTCTATATTCCTTATTTCCATGATGAGATCTTTGTCCTCAAATCATTACTGAAACTTCAGCCACTCTCCATACTATTACTTTTATATCTTTTGTTCTCATTCATTTCTGCCTGACTTATTCAAAGTAAGTCCTACATTAATATATCTGCTTCAACATTTTGTTGTTGCAGATGTAATGTTAGGTCCCTATCACAAAGAATGACCAAAGTTTGTGAATTAAACATATCTGTTATAAAGTGAATTAAAAGTGGCCCTAACCTCCACGGGCTCAAAGTGAATCTCAGGCAGGATACAGAATCTTTCATCTGTGGTGCAGTCCTGTAGGGAGTGCAGGTCTGGGTCCCATCGAGCTCCATCCAGAAACAGACCGTGGACCAACACGCCATCATCTGGTGATGCGCTCTGGGAATTGATAACGGTACAGTACCATAATAAGAATAGTGGGTACTCATCTTTAAAGAAAGCTCCACATTGGGGAGAGATGAGGGGTGAGGATGGAAGGGGGGATACAGTGAGATGAATTCACTCTCAATAAATAAATCATTCAAAGATGCCGCACAGTAAACAAAGTGCCTTCTATTCACAAGTTTAAAATAAAAACGTGTCCCATTACCATGTGTCTGTTACATAAACTATTTTTTTATCTCTATCTTCCGATCCAGCAGACCAGATTAAGAGCATCCTCTCTTGGTAACATTATAGAAAGCTATATTGAATAAACGAACACAACAGATTCAATCAGTTTCATTTTTCGTTTTGCCAAGGAATTTCTGCTTTGGAGAAGTGTGGTTGCAGAAGGGGTCAGATGTGTTTGTTCTGTAAGAACTCTTTTTTTTTTTTTTTTTTCAAAGTTGTTTTTATCACCAAACATGCTCAAAAATTTTGGTAGAAGTTGTATCTCTGAAGCAGCTATGAGACATGAGTTCCATGACTTACTGAGAAGGAGATCTCTCTCACACTTGATGTCCTGGTGCTGCTTTCCATACTGACTTCACTGACAAAGTCCTGGGGTGCCCTCATCACTTCAAATCTGAAGGTCAAGGAGTCCACAGAAATGGACATCTTACGGGCATGATTTTGAAGCACAGCAGTTAAGAAACCTAAGCAGTGAAAGAAAAAGTCATATAAGAAATGTATTCAAACTACCACTCCATTTCAACACATGGTTTCTCAAAGTCTGAGTAATAATAATGATAACCAAATATGATATGAAGTTGTAAACACTATTAATTATGTAAGTCTTATAGTTATACTTATGGATGGATTGACAGTGCATGTTTTCATTGTTTCTTATAGATATATGGTTATGAAGATAGCGCAGTGCTTGATTTGTCTTCAGACACCTATTTGCAGGTAATCTGTGATTCCTGAGTATTTTTTTTCTTTTTTATCTCTAACTTATATCTAAGTATTTAAGATGCTCTGTTAACATGATAATAAATGACAAAAGTCACACTGAATTCAAACGAGACTTGATCAGCTGATATAGTTTCCTTTGCTCATGAAGGGGATAGTGCTCAGACACTATTAACTGAACATTCAAGCACAGAATTATCAAACTAATTTTATGGACATTTTTAGTTTTTAACTTAACAGCATGGGCTATAGGCTGAGGTTACTTGGCATGCTGCATATGGAGTTATTCATACCTATTTCATTCTTGATATCACCTGATGGTTCACATTATACAAAAAGTAGACGAGACGGGAAAACCAAATCATAGGAAAACAAAATACCTTGAGGAAAGAAAAATGCTGACAACCAAAATGATCCCGGCTGAGTGACAGGAGCTGCGTCAGCATCACCCTCAGTATCCTTCAAATTCCGAACAATCTGTCGGAACTTCCTCTCGATGGTGGACGACAGCAGTTTGGCCCATCCGGCAAAGAATTCAACTCTCTGCTGCAGATCAGTCACCCATGATGACAGAGACTTTGTTGACTCATAGGCGGCATTCTGGGGAAAAGACAGTGCGTGACCAGTGTCCAGATGGCTGGGTGGGGTTGTCCATTCATAGCATAGGTTTAGACAAACTCAACAGGAAAATTAGAGGTATTTGGTTGTTAGCAATTCTCAGCAAGACCCCTGTATAAATGGAAAATTAGATCCTTGTGAAAGAAAAAAAAACAACACTTATACAGTATAAATTTATCAAACTGTTGGAAGGAGAGAAGACACTGAATTCTGACCATTACCTTCCAATGAGCTGGTACATGCTGTGTCAACAAAGCCTCATAGGCATCCTCCAGTTGCTCTGACATGACAATCTCTCCCTTGACTGCTAGGACCAGCAGGCTGAGTGAGTTGTGAACCACAGACAGCAAGTTATTGAAACGATCAATCTCCTGTCTCAGAACAGTCAGCAAGGCAGAATTACCTGCCAGATCTGAGGTCAAAGTCTCCAAGACTGAAATATAAAACATGGTGTGGAAGTGAACTCTTCAAACCAAAACCCAGAAACATAGTGTGAATTCTTCCTGACTGAAAAAAGAAAATATAATGTCTTTGGCTCAGTAATCTGTATCTGCATTCTTTTTTCAAATTTCATTATTGTGTATGATTTCATGCCGATTTTACATACAGGCATTGCCTCTAAAACCAGAAGGTTGTGTGCCAAATACTTTTGCAGCTGCACAAGCTCTGACTTTGATATATGTGTCGTCATATATAATGAATATGTGGGGCCAGAAATGAAAACTGAAACACTCTTTTTTTACACTCTCCTGTAAAATTTGAAAACTGTTAATTACAAGATATATTGCACTAAGGCAATGACATGTTCATGAGTGAATTCTCTATGATTAAAACACAGAAACAGGGTACATGAATGAAATTTTCAAGACTGCAACACAACAAGAGCATGGTGTGCTCAATGATCTCCAACACTGAATACGCAAACATGGGTGGAAAAGAACTCTTCAGGACTGAAATACGGAAGCATGACATGCAAGTGAACTTTCCATTAACTAAAGTACAAAAGCATGGTGTGCTAGCAAAGTCTCCAAGATTGAAACACAGAGACATGGTGATCATTTAGAGTGTTACTGTACTTTTGATCTTCTCCTTGTCCAACCCTCTTGTCTCCACATCTTTCTGCAGAATTGATTTCAGTGATCGCTGAGGTTCCATCAGACTAGGATTAGGGGACTCAGAGTTGTCTTCCACACATTGGGGCAAACGACGAATTATGTCCTCAGCAATTTCCAACACAACTGCATCACTGCTCTTCTGGGACCTGCCAATGTAAGAAACAGTACAGGTATTATCTCTAGACAGAACTGAAATGTTCACATCCTTATAAGAAACTATCACAGCTCTGAGTAAATCCTAAAGTATTGCCTGTTCTTGAACAGTGCTACTGATTATGCAAAATATGCTTATTACAAAAGATTAAAAAATTCCATGAATTTTCTAACATGCTTGTGGTTTTTAATGCATTCATCAATCTTTCATAAACAATCAAACCACCCATCACACAGTATGAGGTACAATTTTAGATGGTTAACTTTAAGATGGTTGAATAATTCATTTTTGCACAAGTATTTTCTAAAACTAAAATAATTTGTCATTATTAAGTATACATTCTTGAACACAGCTTCCGTTGAATGCATGAAAAGCAGAAAAGACAAAGAGAAGAATAATCAGAGGACCAAAAATATTGTACTCAGTATCCATATTCACATACTCAGTGTATCTGTATTAAGTGTGTTCCATTGTACTGTGTAGTAATTATAAGTAAGAATGTTGTATGCAAATGTCATTGTGTATTGAGTGAGTATGCTGCTGAGTCTTTCACAGATGTCTCTGAAAACATCAATACAGGAAAGGGTATTACATGTAATTACTGAAGTGGGAGTACATCTTCTTGTACAGTCAATTCCATTTAATCACAACTCCTTGGGGGCTTTGAAAAAGTTGAAATTAAACGAAGACGTGATGATCCATTTCCTATAGTTTAATATATATATAATTCTGTGATGTGGAAAATGTTGCTAATAAGCCAAGTTGTGATTATCTGAAACTGAGTCAACTGCAGTATGAGACTTCATTGATATTGTAATAGCCATGCTGTAATTATACTATGAAATCCTAAGTAATGAAACCAAGTTAGATTTGAGAGTGAATAAATCATCCTTATCTTTACCCTGACAAGCTCGTGGTTCTCCTTGGCTGTACACTGAGCACAACATTGATGATGCCTGTGGCCTGGAACTCCCTACAAGCTTTCTCTGCATTCTCAGTCATGCCAAACACATCTGCGGAGTCATAGCTAGGGAGTTCCTCCACAAGAGAGACCAGTGAGTTGAAATCCAGTGTCTCAGAGACAGGTAAATACACCTGAAAGAGAAAGACAAAATTATCAGTACACACACTGTCACTTCAGTTTACAAGTGTTGTATCATGGCCATTTGATCCTGTGACTTTCCAAAGATGTGTCTGGGTTACTGCTGTGACCGGGTTAGAGTCAAATTCCCTTGATATTGTCCAAGTACTTTCCCAAGGATGCTTTCTCTCCTCTAACCCTGCTCTTGGCAATAATCAACATACACCCGAGTGTCAATATGGGTGATATGTCGCTAAGCTAGGCTAAAAGCTGGCAAGTAAATTAGACTGCACAAAAGTCAACCTCTACATCTTTCCTCCCAAATCACTGCAAATTGTCATCTTCTTCACAGTGTTTATTCCAGGCCAGATGAGTTGGGGGACATTTTACTCTTTGTCATAGATTTAAAAGGGAGATTTGTAAATATTGAAAGGGATTTTGGATTCTTCTCAAGTAATGCAAACTTTGAAATGCAGGAATGAAGAGGATATCTGTGCATGTTCAAAGTAGTGTGTTTGGAAGGGAAGGGGAGAGGGGATGGCAGGGTGGTTTGAAATCTAAGGGGCAAATTACATGACCACATGGTCTGGAGAAAACACAACCTTCACTAATATGTGTTACCAAACCTTGTTTTCCTCAAAAGCACCACCATTAAGCACCAAAATGTAGCTTTAGACATGATTTACCTTATTAGAGTCATAGCTGTAATTTTCCTCAAAGAGAGCTGGAGTGTAAAATTTGCTGAGGAGAGAGACAAGACAACGACGGTCCCAGTCATCAGTAACGCGACCTCCATAGGTGACTGAGCTGGTCAGGTAGTTCAGAGCTGCCCACGGAACATCTTCTTGTTCCTCTAGTAACATCTGCAGCTTGAGAATGGATACCTGAAAAATGGCAGCAAAAAGCAGACTGAACCTGTTACAGCAAATATGAAAAGGTCCAACAATCTACAATGTGATCATGAAGAATAATACAGAGATTAGTAAGTTTAAAATCGAGGCCAATGCCCACTCACATGACTTCATTGTTTTACCCTGGCAAACCAGATCACTCAAGGACATTCGGATTCAGACACAGCTCATTCTAGACCCAGGCCCTAACAACCTTGCCCATTTCCTCCCTCCTCCACTGCATAAACATCTCTTTTGAGTCCCCCATCCCTATGATTCTTCTCCTCTTTGTTCTTTGTCCTGTTTTGCTCTTTTCTTAGGGAGCTCCCTGACCCTGAAGGACCACCACTAGCTGCAGCTCTGTGTTATATTCAACAGAAACAAAGCTAATTTCTGTGACAACTTGGGCATACAAATAATCTTGATGATGATGTTTGTCTACTGTTGTCAAGAATGATCATGTCTTCAAGCTTTGATGGCTTGTTGAGATGGCTGGTTAACTCTTTATAGATTGTGAAGGACCTTCCATATTTCCAACATGTACAAATCGAATCCTAGTGGCTTATACCATCTTTTTTTTATGAAATGGTAGTCCTGTCAAATGCTTGTAATCAGCAAATATGTGAACTATCACTGGTTAGCATAAATCATAAAAATATGACCTACCTCTAGATCAGAGTCATTGAATTCATATGGAATGTTCCAGCCCAGCCTTCCATACTTCTTCCTTTCATGAATGACACTGTTAAACAAACATAATCCATACAGCAAGGGGCGCCAGCCTGGTTTGGTGGAGCCTTCATTATATAGTTTCTCTGTGACTACACCTGCACCAGAACTTCCAAATGTTCTTAAGAGGCTGGCTTTGATCCCTTGGGGTGCTTCTACTGTCATCTGAAATATACAGGTAATTCTAGTTTAAAAATAGACAAAGAAAAATGAACAGCAAAGTCCAGTTAAATTTTCGACCTAAAGTCTACTTCTTCAGTAATCCGTTCATTATCAACGACAGTATAATTCATATATCTTACTGTAAATGCCTCAACAAGATTAGTAATATCATCAGTATTGTCATTTTTGGATTATTGAACGCTCTTCTGGCTGGTGTCACAAAGAATAAAATAACAGATTACAGAGAGTCCAAAATAATGCAGCCTGTTGGATCATTAAAATGTGTAAGCGAGAGCCCGATGAGCCTCTCTTAAAATTACTTCACTGGTTACCAGTCAGAGCCAGAATTGAGTATAAGATTGCCGCTTTCTGTTGTGAGACCATAACTGGTAGTTTGCCTGCATACATAGCAGATCTGGTAGCTGAGCACAAGCCCACTTGATCTTTACAATCTGAAACTGCTTGTTGTCTCCACGTACCAAAAGCAAACGTGAAAAAAATTTGGAGACAGGGCTTTTACATCCACGGGACCATTTGTTAGGAATAAAGTACCTAAAAATTTTCATAAAGCAAATAATCTAAGTAATTGTAAGACTATTCAAAATGCATTTCGTTTAAACAATATTTCAATTGACCGTGACAGTCTGCAAAACCAAATCTTTTTTATCATACAGTTGCATTGTATTATATATATGCAGAGTATAGTATAATTGGGTGTGTGAGCTGAATGTTATATAGTTTTTATTTACTTCTCTATGTAAAGTGCTCAGAGTCTGTATGTACAGCAATGGGTGCTATATAAATGCTATGTACTACATGTATTATTATTATTATTATTATTATATGACAATGTAACATATTCACACATACCAAGACAAACATTTGTCCCATTCATGATATGGTTAAAAAAAAAAGAAAGGAACAATGAATGGTGATAAAGTATTTTTACCTTGATACCAGTTTGAAGTATGGATACAGGGAATGATGGATCTGGCCTTGAACTTAGCCATAATCTGAACTGAGGGTCAAGGTTATCTTCATTAGGCTGATTGAATCTGCAACACAATGGAATCCATGAGAAAGAACATGTAATACACTGCTAATGGACAGTCATCTCACATCTCTAGTTTTCAAAAACATCTGAGTGATAATTGCTGAATTTGACTGTGGTCCTCTCAAGATGTAAAGAACTCACATTATGTTACTATTTATTACCTGCAATATTTTACATATGATAAAATATTGTATTTTCTATCTAAAAGTCACTAGGTAACTGATAATCATTTACAATGATCACTACCATTTACATACCTCTGAGGAATTGGGAATAAGCAGTGCCTTGGATAATTAATCATGGTGGGTTTCACCTACTGTGTTCAAGGGCAAAACCAAAGCTGTTTTGAGAAAATCAGGTTTTAGTAGTGTTCACTTTCCACCTCAGTCATATGGCACGTGATCATTTCTAAAAATTCACTTTTTCATTAACTACAGGGGACTACAAGGTAACATTTTGACATATATGATAGCCTTATTCTAGAAAGACTCAAAACAAACTTTCTAATCATTTTGTAGTAAACTGTGTTTCATGCCAGCAATCAAGTCTACTTTTCTCAATAACCACTAAAGCTACATTCATCAAATTTATGTCACTTAAGCATGTATGTGAGACAGTTCATTTGCAGTATCACTTCTGACAAACTGTTGTTTCTTCATAAAGTTATTGTCACTTAATGTTACGCAACAGAAGTAGGTAAGCTGCCTCTCTGCACCTTTAAGTTATGTTTTCTAGTTACAAGGTTTATAATGACTTGGGATGACTGATACAACTTATGTGTCTTACTTTACCCTACAATTTGATGGTTGACATGATGATGTAACTTCATAACTACCCTGCCAGCCTAGGTTAACCTTCCAGCACATTGTCCGTTTTTCCCACACCGATTCCAAATTTACGTCTTCAGTTGGGGAAGTCCAAGCATCTGACAAAGTAGCTCTTCACTATATCTGCATAACCTTGTTATTATATTTCACACCAGTTTCCCCCTTGAGTTAGTCTCAGTCCAAGTTTGAACCTGAGTCTGAGTCTACGTCTGTGTGCAGTCGAAGGCACATCTAACTCATGTGAGGCTCTTCAAGCTCATTCTCCCTAGAAGGCTGACTGGAAGCTGTGACTGATGCCAAAACATCCTTGCTACACTACAATGCTGATGTAAATAAACTTTGATGTAGTCCACTGTACATGGCTGCCTTACTGACGTCTGTTTGCAACTACCGCTGGTTAAGGCTTGAATTCGGCTAAAAGCCCATAACCAAGCTCGCCTCCTAGCAATCCTTCATCATTTATTACAAGACATCGACATCAGACAACAATAACCATTTCTTCATTTATTTACCACAATCTTTTGCCTCCATGTGGCTTTGTCAAGGTATAGCAGTTCTAATAGTCACACTCACTTTTCCACAATATTCTGCAGTTTTGGCATCCATGAAGCTGCTAAATGACAGTTCTGAAGGAACACCCATCTGCCCTTCAAGATTTGTGCCTTGGAGATGAGCTCTTCCGCTTTAGGACCTTGACCTCTGCCCAGAGAAATCATGTCCAGGTGCAAAGTGCTGCCTCGAAGTTCCTTGGCAAATCGCAACAGCTGATTGATAGGATCACAACCTAAGTGATGAAAATTAAATATATAACATCAGTCAGTTCCAGAGTGGTTCATGTCAGCTGCTTTTGTCCTATCACTAAAGCATCAATGATGTACTCTATCCATCTTTTCCAGCCACTGGTGTCCCACTTCACATATAAGCATTATATCATTATTATCCATATGAAAGATGCAATGACAGTTAATAATTAAAGCCGGTATTGAATATTTATACTCATATCATCTTAACACTGTCACAGTATGTTCGTGTAAATGTTTCAAGCTAATATCTTAAACTAATGTATCTTATACTTCAGAATAACTGATTCTGTTTTCTCCTTCTCTTTCCAGCCTCCAAAATTGCAGTTACAGGTGAAATCAGTAGGCTGATGGTGATTATATCTATTAATGAACGACCATGAAATCTGTATAAGAGGCCTACATATGTACTTACTCAAGCCAATATACTCTTACTACACTGATGTAAGCAGGGGTGGGTTACATTACAATGACAGAGAGATGATAAAGTGAATGTAATTCTGCAAATGTTTATGCACTTAAGTGAAAAACAACACAGAAAGCTCCTATTTTAGCAGCAATTTAATATTTGAAGCCATCAATATTCACTTGAAGGAAAAAAACATAATGTAAAACATTATTATATACTGCAAGGAAAATGTCATAGCTGAACAGCAAAGCCAGTTCATGGCATAATTCAGTAAAGTATAAGAATGATGATAAAATGTCAAAATATAAAATCTTCGAGCAACTATAAATTGATATTAGAATTGCAAAGTAGAGCAACAGACATGATGAAGCAATATGATGCTGAAGTAAAATGATTCTAAAAGCTTAGCCTTTGTGCCTGTGTTGTGTATAACTTGGTGGGTACAAAAGATAATTTGCATTTACACTCTGTGCTCTAAGATGCTAGGATTTGTGTAGATTAGAACTGTTTACAGGGACAAGAAGAATAATGAGGGTGGGTGAGTGAGTGAGTGAGTGAGTGGGTGAGTGAGTGAGTGAGTGAGTGAGTGAGTGAGTGAGTGAGTGAGTGAGTGAGTGAATGCATGAGTGAACAAATGGATGGGTAAAAGGATGAGTTAATGTATTTGTGCTTCATAAGCATGTGAATGAGTGACCAGTTGACAAGCAAGGTGGGTGAACAAAACCCTGAACTTATCTAAAATTAACAGAATGTGATGCTCATAATGCAGTCGTACAAAGCAGCAAGAATTTATGGAATTGGTTACTTTAATACATGTTTGCCTCTTTTAAGCCCTCAATCGAGTTGAATAAACTTGTTTGATTATTACCCAAATGTTCCTACTGTAAGATCACATATATGACCACCCCCTTCACTCAAAGATACACAATCATGTTGCCATGATTTCAACTTAAAAAATCTAGCATCCATCTCTCACTTTGATCTACACCATGTATAGTGAATTGAACACTGCAAGAAACTGGCCCACCCATTTCTTCATATCATCCCTGCAGGCTTTCTGCCCATTCTTTTCTTGTTGTAAAACAGAAGTGTCCATCAACTTTACAACATAATCTAAAGATTTGAATTCTTGCTTCATGTGGAAGTGAATGTTCTGATATGACTGGACATTTTTCTTATAACAACAAGAACAGACAGAAAAAAAAATAAAATTGCCAGGGTTAATTTTACTCTTATTATGATAAGCTTTGAGTTGGTCACCAAGACATCGATTTAAGACAAAAAAAAACAACAACAGTGAGTGTATACCTAATGCATGATGAAAGATAAATGTTATAGCTACCATACAGTTGTTTGAGAAAAAGATAATACAAAGGCCCGAATGAAAGGAGAAGAAGCAAGAGGATAGCAACATAAGTTGATGCAATATATAAGTGAAGCTTCAAATGAAAATAATTCTTTATTCTTATGAAGACCTGTCCCTTACCTTCCCCTTGATTAATATAGAGAAAAAAGTGACAGATAATATAAAAATATTATTTCATTAATACATGTACAATATATATAGATGGGACAGATGATATGTTGATGATCCCCAAAAGTTAATGAACAGAGAAGGGAATGATATATCAAGAGAGATAAATCCCTCTAGCTCCATTAACAAGGGAGAGCACAACTTCTGAGAGAAAATAAGCCAATCAAAAATGAGAGAATTCTGTACGAAAAAAGTATAGATATGTCTCCTCACTCCCCACTATTAACCGTGTTTTCAAATGGTTATGCCACCAAATTAAATACCAATGTCTCTTTTGTTTCTCTCATCTTTTAGTGCAAAGTGAAAATAAAACATCTTTGAAAACGGTACAAATATGGACTTGGCAAGTTCCCTCCTGTTTTCCATCTTGGATAAATAATGTATATTTTGGATTTTTTGGATCATTCAATGCAATTATGAGTTCTGTCAAATAATCAAACAACCAACCAACCAATTTCAGATGCTACAGTGTGCTCTACAGTATAATAGCACTGTCGTCCACAGCATGGATTTTGCTCTCTAATTGAGATACAGTTGCTTGAGGGAAAGTGGTCCTAGGGGCAAGCCAACCACCCAACAACTAACTCTGGTATTCTCTTTAACATAAGAAAAAGCACAGTGTAGATAAATGTTTAGAACACCCACTTACAATAGAACAATCCATAAACACATATAGAATAGCTGCCCTCTGAATCACTCTATTCAAGCCAAACTACCATGGTTCTTGATACCTTATTGCCCAACGAAGTGCAGGTCAGAGTATGTGGATTTGGGTTCTCAGGTGGAAAGCAGGGAGGGAGGAGGGAAAGTGTTGGATACCAAAAAGTCCATTGTACAGCAGGACATGACATAAAGATACTCATATTTGTATATTAATGGGGGAGATATTACACAAAATATATTAACTGACAACAGGAGGGTAATATAATAAACTATTCATGAAAGACACTGTTAGTGATATGATGATTTGTAAATACATCAAAGACTTTCATGCACCTGAGATGACAATAAATCAAGTTAGGAAAACACATGCTGATTATAATTATCATTCTCCCATTCATAGATACAATGTCTGCATGCTGTACATAATATTAATACCACATCTAATTATGTGTTAGTGCTGCTTAAACTTAAGACATTTGTAAGTCTGTTTGACTAGAGTAAACTTTATGGGTAAAGTATTCATACAAATCAGTCACATCCAACAGTATTGGGATCAAATCATAGCTGGAGAGAACTGCAACAGGTTTTACTATGAAAGACACAGAGTATGTTAAATTTCTTTGAATGTCTTACAAAATTTCTGAAAGAAATGAGCCATAAAGTAGGGATGACCTTAGAGTATGGTAAACACTATAATTTACAGTTATTTGCAAGTGTCATAGCTGCAACTGATGAATTTAAAACAAGAGAGTGTACTCTACATGGCATGTTTGGACTTCGTCTTTGAGCTATTGAAATATCTTTCATAATTCTGCAAATTTTACCGTTTTTTTTCAGGTCATTCTGTGTATTTGCTAATACTGTATTTGTGAAACACAACTCACTCTTCTCACAACAAAACGTGTAAATTATGCACACAATTAGTTCTGTAGTGTAAAAGCTTAGCCAAGTTACAATCCTCACATTTCAACAAGAGGGTTGAAAACATAAAAGATTTGAACATATCACAAAAGAAACAAACCTGGAGATAAGATGAAGATCAAAGGTGATTTGGCTCTTGATTCCTTATAAATCTCCCTAAGATCAAAGGTCCCAGTGGAAAGGTACTTGGCACCAAGTTGGTCTTGGATGAACTGAGCCGTGGATTCTGGAAGCACCTCTAGTCGTAGAGTTTTGATCAGGAGCAGACGCTGGAACTTAGTCAGTTTGCACCACTCAAACACCACTGCTGTATTAACAGCATCTGGGCCTGCAAAAAATTGTAGAAACAAATACCTAATTTGGCTCAAACTTTCAAAAGCTACAAGCTAGCACAGGAGATTTCCTTTTGCAGTCATCTGTAAATTGAGTTAAAGATATTACTAAACAGAATTTTAAGTATGATGTACTACATTCCTTGCAAACCATGAGTAGACTAGTAGATGAAATCAGCAGAGTCAGCACTATGTTACCTACTGAAAATGTGACAGGGTTTGTAAATGGAGACACTGATTTCCATAATATTGCAAAATAAGAAAACGAACAACAGTTCAAAGATATTAAATAGCCATACTGAGGTTAATAATTTGAGCTCGAAAGACTGATATCTTGGCCTGGCCTTTAGAAATATTTACCCTTAGAGACTGAAAACTTGGAGTGTAAGTTTATGGCTTTGCCAGGTGGGAAAAAGGACTT
Source organism: Ellobium chinense (assembly GCA_033807755.1). Taxonomy (NCBI): domain Eukaryota; kingdom Metazoa; phylum Mollusca; class Gastropoda; order Ellobiida; family Ellobiidae; genus Ellobium; species Ellobium chinense. The sequence goes on from JAWQUT010000058.1 coordinate 679,079, forward strand.
ACATGGTTAGGGGAGTGAAATCCATTTAAATGCAACATTTTTTCGTCAACTGAAAACTGGATTGCTTTTCAAATATTGGATAACTGCAATCCATCCCATGCTCCTGAAGGGTTAGAATTAAGCAGACAGACTGCTGGATTCATGAGTCTACTTACCAGGCACAAAAGACTTGCCCAATAAGGAAAATGGCTCCTCTGATGACTTAAACTCTGCCCACTGCTGGCGATTGGTTTTCAAACTCTGACAAAGAAGGTCAAAGGTTGGAATAGTGGCCTCCAGATACTGGCACTGCCTCCACTCTGATTCAGTTATCCAGCTGGGATATTTCTTCTTCTTCTTGGTCAGAGTAATCTTGCTTGCTCTCCTGCTCACTGGTTTTTCAGTCTTCACATCTAGAGTTTCAGCAGTTGGATCTCCTTCCTTTCCCTCCTCAGCCGTATCTATTTCTGGAGAGTCAAAACACATAAGTTGCAACCATCAACCACCTCATGCGCATTTTGAGAAAAACAACTGAGCAGATATTTCTCCAAGGAAATACCATTACCTATCTTCATGACTGCAACAAATAAATATGCATACCTTACTTCCTCTAATTGTCTCACCCTCTCTTTTAAACGCCCCCATATCCAGATCTCTTGATATTTCACAAGGAAGAAAACAAAGCACATCATTACAACACTATGAAGATAATCATTCTGGGCTCTCAATCTGCCAACATTGCGCTGCACTTGTAACCACTGTAATATCTGGCAAAAAAGTCCTATCCTATTTCCTCAACTTTCCATCTTCTCAGTATTCAAATAATGCTGCATTGTTATTTAACTTTCACAGTTCTGCCCTTGAATTCCATGCATTGGGCGTGCCAGTTAGACAGAATACAGTACACACTTGCTTTTGAATGACAGCTGTGAACCTGACCGATAAATAATGCCTAGTAATTTATATCTACAGGAATAAACATGCATGTTTGGTGTCTATAACACTGGTTGTGTAGCACAAGCAACTGGTAAGGTCATTATGAAAATGAAAATTTAAAATGAAAATTGGACTTTTATTGATTCCATAAAGATAATGTCTTACAATGCCATTCAGTGTTATACATCTCACCTATAACACATATATATAGAGCAGTATACCATGTACATGTATATAAAATTCATAACTCAAAAATCAAAATCAAACCTACAAATCTTAAACTTGAAAGTCTACAGACTGTGAGAACAATTCAAAAGCCACACAGCAATGCTGTGAACTGAAAAGTGCATGAGTTCATGTATAATTACCCTTGTCTTTACTCCCTGTTTCCTCCTTCATGAAGGCAGCTGCTACATTCCCATGCAAGAAGATGTCCCATTCATTTTCCTGAATTCCTTCCATCTCAGTGGATTCATCCACAAATCTAGCATTAGCCTGGAACAAACAAATACAAAGGTATGATAACTTCCATCAAGAATTTAAGTCTAAATCTGAGAGTGCAGTAGTTCACAATACATGTACAGTATTTGGAAATGGTCCTCTGACTTCTACAAACAGTGAAATTATTGTGACAATGTAATCCTGCAATGAAATACAACTGATTTTAAAACATGAAGAGGTATTAAAAGCTTCACGAACAACACAAAAATAACAATCAGTCATATCTGTAAAAGTGCATCCTTTATTAAAAAAATGAAAGGAAAATGCATGAGAAAAAATATGTGACAAAAGATATGAAAATATGAAACAATAGTGATGGCATTCAAGGAAAACCAAATAGTCAGGATGCTCTCTTGTCTTCACTACATTATATTTTTTTTTTTCTAATGCATTTTCATGAACAAGAAGTAACATAGAGATTTCTGTAATGCTCCCAACAATGCATTACAACTGCCCTCTGACTACAATATCCATGTTTATTGTTTTTTTTCCCTCCATATTCAACTCTTTTTGCGCCTGAATATGTGAAAATGAAAACTTGCTGGCTGCTGGACACAACAGTATATTAAAAAAATTCTCCATCTAAAACCTTCATATTTTAATAGCCTCTACTGATTCATCTTCGACCAATGATGGTGATACTGGTGATTATGGTGATGATGAGCAAGAATGGGGGATAGGTGGGAATACAAGAATGATAACTATTAGTCGTTTAGAGGTATTTACGACCTACCTGCATCACACTGGAACACAGCATGAAAGAAAAGATGAGCTGGTGATGTGAGAAGAGGCCTACAGACACAATTCTGTAGATGTTGTATGTGAGGAGCTCAATCATGCTGCGCAGGTGTTCCATCAGATCTTGAGAAGTCTGAGATACACTCAGCTCTGCCAGTGGTTTGGGCTCTGTAGATTCTGTGAAGCATTGAAGGGTCTCTGATATAGTCACAGAAGAGTGTGCCCCCTCATACATGGATGATAGGATTCAGTGTGGAGAGTGGAGATTGCAGACAGGGCAGACAGGAAAAGTTTAGTATTTAAAGAATCAATTTACTGTTGACAGAAATGGGAAACCTAAAGCAGCTGGTCAGTGACTATTTCAAGCAGTTTCTAACGGTCATATGAAGCAAAATAGAAAGTTGTATCTGCTAACATTTTCAATTTCGTATATCCTCTAACAACTAGCAAAAAGACTTTTGTAAGAAGGCTTGTAAAAATGTAAACAAAATTTGTAAATTGTAACATCAAAATCAATTCTATTATCAAAAGTTTTGACAGTCCACTGACTACTGCATCAAAAACTGTTCTGTTATCTACAGATAGTTGCAATCAAATGGATTGCAATTAAAACTGACTGTATCATTATCCACAATATGCAAGGCCAACCTTCTTCTTCTTCCTCCTCCTGCTCAGTCCGCATTGATCTTATACTCTTGGCGCTGGATGGACGTAAAACTCCACTGGCAAACATCTGACTAGAAGAAGGGCTGACAGTGCCATTGTCTTCCGTGGTCATCCCATGTGGACTCTCTGTGATGCACATAGAAAACATGGACTGGAACCAGGTGAGTGAATACTGGTACATGACGTCAATGTTGGCCAATCCGGCCAGCACGAAGTAGATCACAGAACCTCGGGTTGCCACCTATGAAATGAGAAAGGATGAGCAGATTATTGAATGTTTTATTTACAGTATGCACACGATGTCAATGAAGATCCTGTAAACACACAAATCATTAATGTTTTTCTACTCCAGACTATATAGGTGAAAATCTCAAGTCAAACATTAAAGTTACTAATAAGTTAATACCTACATAAATTTTACTTGTGAAAAGATACTGTGAACTGTGGAAACCTTATGGCACCTAGTCTAGTCACTGTGCTAAAGCTGGCATTATAATTCTGCAACAACAATGGTATCATATCAACAATGGTATCATATACAATGAATGTTAGCTCCACAATTTAAAAAATGATTCATTACCAAATGGGGATGAGGAAATGTGGTTACCTTAAGAATGATATAATTTCATGCTCATTTAAATGATTTAGTGACAAGTTTAACCCATCCTTCAAACAGCCATGATGAGCCACAATTTTTGCCAATTTGTGTACAAGCTAAATTGAATCCTTGATAGTCAAAAGTTCTGTGAGGCTCAGTAAAACCTATTTTCATAACTAAATCCATTTCAGAATTTATCAGATATTACCGGTAGATATCTCTTCCTAGCCACATTTAGTTTCTTCTCTGTCTCCTCTGATTCTGCCACTCTCTTGTAGATCTCCTGTGACTTTGCCTTGCTCTGCTGTAGAGTTTCAACAAGGTCCTGATCGTCCAGCAAGTGACCTACAATATGACAATGTCATTGATGGGTTGAAAGTTTATTTATGGGAGATTGGGGTAGAGGGGTTGGAAGTCAAAGTTACCCTGCCACGTTAAAGCCTTGCATGTACCAAGAGATCCCGTGAAAAGTCTTCCTTACATGTAGTGCAAGAGATTTTCAGTTTTCAGTTTTACTGCTAGAATGTACCTTTAATATCTGCCTCCATATTAGTTGAAAGGACACTGAAACAAAAGATGCATATATTCTGTGTAACTAGCTATCTCTTGAAAGATTAACAAGTTACTAGGCTTCCCTTAGTATATGGGACAAGATCTTATGCATACAGGTGAATGATGAAACTTTCAAAGCTATAAGGAACTTCATGTTAAGGGTATAGAATAAAAACAGAAAATTTACCAAGCTGTTTCTGTTGCAAATTTGAATTGAGAAATCTGTTTTACAAGTTGGTTCAAGTATTTGACATGGCATTAAAACTTGAACAGTATGCTGTTGGATTTTGTTAAGATGTTTTTTGTTTGTACACAGACCAGGAGAGCATACAACATACAACACAGAACTGCTTATGAGGAAGCCTACAGCATTGATACATTTGAAAACATGCACACTATGGAAAAATGCAAAGAAACTTGTCAAGTGAGAAATTTACTACAGCATATAATGATGGTAGTAGTGAGCTGGTATTGAGCTGATTTATAGTGATATTAATGCATAATCATCATCATCGTCAATATCATTCTTACCACTATCATCATCATGTGATACTGTGAGGACAAAACTATTATATCAGAGCGGCTGTAAGTAATAGTGAGATTACTGTTATAACACAACATCAGTTTATAGAGATGCTTTAGACATGTGCAAAGAATACAAAAATATCATGAAAGATGGTGATTTAGTGAGAAAAGCAAATGAAGTTTTGTTTCAGTAAGTCAAAAAAAACATGTACAAGGAAATAAATCACATTGATATTATGTTCTTTTCTATGCTACATGTAAAATGCAAAGCTGCAAAGATAAAGTCTACATTGTGATCACCAAACAATGATTTCAACTTTTGGTTTTTTTTTTAATTCATGACACAAAATTCAACAATCTTCACTGATGCTGGAAGATAAATGAACTAAGCTTACTTGCTTCCCAAGAAGAAGCTAGTTCTCATAAATCTTCCAGACAAAAAAAATAGTGCTGCAGTTACAGTGGAGCATAATTAATATGCACACACTCAATACATAAACATGGAGTTCGAGTACAGCATTTTTGCTCCCAATATTTTTCTCTCTAAGGGTATGTGTATGGTTAATATGTATTTCTGTTTTTAATGTGGGATGACGAGAAAATAGCAAGTGTATAAACTTCAACATTGATAGCCCCAGAAAGGGCAGTGCCCTTTTTACTGAATATCATTTGGAGGTTCAGCAAACTGTCATCATGAAAGCCAATTCCTTTCTTCGTCTCAACAAGAACTGCCTGTGTGGGGTCGCCTACTACTACCGGAGTTCACTGGCACGTGGAGGAAGTCACCCCGCCTCATCTGCACCCTCCTTGCCTTGCCACCCAATTACATTAAGTATATATTCAGTCGATCCTAGAGTGTACACATTATCAGTACTCCACTGTACTTTGATTTTACTGCCAGTCCCAAAGGGAATTTGGGCCATTTAAATATGAGGGGGTACCCAAAAATTCCCGGAATTGTGCTGTAATTCCGAAAATACTTGACTGATTAAACTTAAATTTTCGTCTCATAAACTTTAAAGTCTTGTAAAAAAAAATGCACTCAAGCATAATTTTTTTTCGTGAATGAGTTCATTGTGTTTGCTCTTATTTCAAGGGCTGTTGATGAGAACGTGTGATTTTCGACTGACCTGATTTTGACGAAAAAATGGCGGACTTGAATGAGCAGCACAGTAAAGTGAAATTCTGTTTTCTCCTTGGAAAAACTGCAGCAGAGACTGTGACAATGTTAAACAGAGCCTACAATGATCAAGCCATGAAAAAATCTCAAGTTTATGAATGGTACGCGCGATTCAAAAGTGGAGACATGACAACTGATGATGCACCACGTTCTAGCAGACCTTCAACCGCTCGGACTGATCAAAACATTCAGAAAATTAAAGAAGCCATAGACCAAGATCGTCGACGAACAATTGATGAGCTTGTTCAAGTTACTGGCGTTTCATGGAGCTTAGTACAACTTGTTTTAAGTGATGATTTGGGCATGAGGCGCATCTCTGCAAAATTCGTTCCCCGTCTTCTCACTGAAGTGCAGAAAGAAAATCGTTTCACTTGTTCTCAAGACATGAAGGAGCAGCTTGAACAGGATCCAGATTTTCTATCAACAATTATCACTGGTGATGAGACATGGATTTATGGCTATGATCCTGAAACAAAGCAGCAGTCAAGTCAGAAGGAGTCACCAGCATCTCCGAGACCCAAGAGAGCACGTCAGGTCAAGTCCAACATCAAGACCATGTTGATCCTGTTTTTTGACATTGAGGGAGTTGTTCACATGAAGTACGTTCCACAAGGACAGACTGTAAACCAGTGGCACTACATCGAAGTGCTGAGACGTCTACGAGAAAGCATCAGGCGTAAACGTCCAGACAAGTGGCGCACCAAGAAATGGCTTTTGCATCAGGACAACGCCCCCACTCACAATGCTTTGTCAGTCAGGCAGTTTTGCGCCAAAAACAACATGATTGTTGCTTCCCACCCTCCATACTCACTAGATCTTGTTCCATGTGACTTTTTTTTTGTTCCCCAAAATGAAATTAAAGCTGAAAGGGATGAGATTTGAGGGGATTGAGCAAATCCAGGAAGCAGCGGAAGAAGCCCTACAGGACGTCACTTTGGATGACTACCGGAATTGCTTCCAGGGCTGGTCCAAACGTTGGGACAAGTGCATTGAGTCTCATGGAGAGTACTTTGAAGGGGACTAAAGTTTGAAAAGTCTAGCTTGAAAAATATTTTTTTTACAACACAATTCCGGGAACTTTTGGGTACCCCCTCGTAACTTGGAAATGCAAGGCCTAAAACCCTCTCACTTCATAAAGAAAGGTCAAACATCTTCGCATCCTCTCTCTTCCTTTTTTATCTGTAGACTCAGGCAGTTTTCTTACACTGTTTTTGGACTGACTTAATCTTTCTGCTGACATGTTGTCTTATTTCAAAGAACATGTTTTCAGTGTGTTATATATAACAGAAAAGACAGAGTAAGACCAAGATCAGAGGTGCTCAAGGCATGTAATATGTCATGTTGTGCTTACTTTCTGTAAAGTAAATACATAAGAACAAATAGCATGGAAATTCCATGAGTGTACATGTTAATGTATAAGCACTCATCTTGCGACATTCATGTTTTTATAACAGTTGATTTCAGATACATGTTCAGCACATGACTGCTGTCACTTTTTGCTTAAATGACATAAAATCTATCCCTGAGGAAAGATATTTCTATCAAGGCCTGAGCTATCATGGCACAGAATCTGCAATGCAGACGAGTCCTGGAGGATTCAAGTATTTAAGGACAAGGCATATAATTATGCTGTCTCAGTGAAATGGCCTCATCCAAAACTTTAGCAGAAAGAGGAGGAAGGAAGGCTGCTGAGGTAGAAACAGTCTCAGTCCACATCTGGTGTGACCATGTAGAACAAGATTGTAAGTGCATGTTATGTTTCAGTAAATAAAACCTGATTAGCTGAGAACGTGGAAGAAATTCCAAATAAATACTGCTATGGTGCATCGTGCAGGCATATAAATCAAATGAATATTAAAACTGCAAAATGTATAAGGAATAAGGAATAAGTCTTTAAATTATGTGACACTATTCTGCAAATTTATGAAAGAAGACTGAATAAACTGCACTTTCATTAGTTCTGGGAAACTAACAGTCAAAGCTGTTGTCATGAAGTTCAAACATATTCAGATGACTGACTATGCAAATGAAGCAACTATATATAAGCAAAACAGATAAATGCACCCCAAGTCAATAGTTTCTTTCAGTTTTCTAGAACACATGAATGATCCAGATAAACATATATACAGTCTTCTTTCCAAGAAATGTCAGTAGTATCAGAGATATTACAAAATACAAGAAAAAAATACTGCGTCATGTGTGAGTCTGATCTAATTTATCAAAACATAGATATACAGCATATCTAGTCTTACCCGCTTGATCCTCATCATCCTCTATACATGAGATGTGTTAGGAAGGAGAGACATTAGTAAAAGCATGATGAAAGAGTCACAAAAAAAAAAACAGAAGAAAGACCTTAGTTTTGAAAGTTAGGCAAATGACATGCAAAATGTAAAGAAAATCATCAGTTTTGACTGACATGCAAAGTGTATTGAATGCAGTCATTCCCAGTTGACATGCAAAGTGTGGAGAAAGTTGTCAATAACTGTTAACATTCAAAGTGTGAAGAAAATAATCTCAACTGACATGCAGGGTATAGTAAAATTCATCAGTTCTAACTGGCATGCAAAGTCCAAAGAAAGTAGTGATTCTCAAACAAGGGTACAAACAAAGGAAGCCAGGAGAATCCCACGAAAACCAAGAAATATATTAAGGGCTTTAATTAAATGGTAGGACAAACATAATGTCACATAATAAAGATATTCCACAACATGAAAGTAATGGTCCTGGGTAAGACACTTCCCACAGAGTCATAAGAGACCAATGTTTCAGGAGTCAGTTACAGAACAGGGATTAGAATTAGGAGAGACAATGCATCACTTGGGTGAAAACAAAAAATCTGAGTCTGCATTTTCATAAAGCCAACAGTCTCTGAATTGTGTAATGAATGGATTTTTTTATGATGACAGCATTTCCATGTCTTGCCTGCATTATACTGAAAATGCATGCTGTGGAACTTTGATAATAAATAAACCTCAGTGATAATAACTTCATGCACACTTGCAAACTTAATATCAAGGTTTGACCATAGATGTTAGTCAGAGTGTCTTTGCTCATCTGTCACATAAACTGCATGCTTAACACAGATACTTTTGTACTGCATTTATTTGTCCAAGGATGATCTCTTTAAAATCCTCAGCCTGCGCAACATTTACTCTCAGAAATGAAGCAGCAAATTCAAGTCATAAAATTATTACATTCATGCTTATTATGTGGATATTACAATACTTTGTTGCTGGGATAGCATGTCAATATCTTTAAAGTCTGTTTGCTCAGAGGTCGCTGATGAAGTGCTGAAATCGTTCATCAAAGATGAACTGAAAATCCATGACACATTGCCCATCCAACGTGTTAATCGTCTTGGAAGGAAGAAGGAGGGTAATAATATCGGCAGCAGGAAGGATTGCCCGAGACCTATCATAGCCTTGTTTGTTATAGAGATTGGGAACGAGCAAGGGCAGCTAGATTCCTGCTACGTGCCCCTTTTGGGGTGGGGGAAGACTTCCCGTTGGTGACCACTTGCCTTACTAAGACAAAATAATTACAGAACACAACTGCTCCCATAAACAGAGCAGAGAGCTACAAAGTACAGTAGAGACCAACCTTCTGTGCTCTGCAGCATGGATAGAGACTTGTCCTCTAGGTCTCTCAGGGTCTGCTTGTCATCAGCAATGCTCTCCAGCAGCTCTGTGCGCTGTTTCTCTAGCGTTGGTCTCTCCTGATATGAACAAATCAGTTAAAGCAGCATTTCATATAAAATAAAAACATCCCCCACTGACATTGGGAGGATCAAGGGAAGCAACATCTCAAACTGAATATCCCACTTTTTTATCCATTTGATCAATTATTGATTTCAACAAAATTAGTGGTGAGGTGTGATAAACTTACAATTTCTATAGAGGTTAACAATTCTCTCCACTGTCTTTACTAACCAGTGAATGCATATCATATTCTTGAGAAATCTGTTTGCAGGAATTTACTATAGAATGAAGAATTTGTTATATTTTCACATTTGATAAGCAACAGGACCCCACAAACTCAAATTCCAGGGGACCAGTCCATAATTTTAAGTCTATGAGATGTCTGAGTTTGTGAGTATATAATGTTCATGACCGATGCATTACGAAGTGGCTGAGTGTTCCATTAAGTGAGGTTTGAGACTGTAAGATCCTGCTTAGGTTGAGAAATTTTTATTGCTGATGACTAAAAGAAATGACAGGTTGTACCTGCTTGACCACTACAGACAGCAGCTGTTCCTGGAGTCCATCAAAAGTGACCGTGAAGTTGATGATGTTGACTTGAAGAAAGATGCCAGGCAGGTAGTGAGGGTTGGCTAGTGATGTAGCCAGGTACAGTCTAAAGATAAAAGAGTGAAGTGTGCTTTTAAGCTCTGTATAACACACATTCTCTACAAGTTTCCCAACTTTATTATGCCCTTTGAAGGAAGTATGTGTAAAGTGAAGGCATATCCAGGAAAAGGCAGTAAATAATTATAAAGTGGATGCCATGTAAACTTTTCTTCTTTCAAAATGAATAAATACTCTGCTAAGAGAGATTGGAGAGATTGGGCTGAACAGCTTCATCCCAGTCAAGAGCCCAGCACAGGAAGGACACATATGGCTACCCAGACAAAGTGCAAGTTCTGTGAGAGAACAAACAACACAGGAACGACATAAGAAATGAATAATTAATCTGTTGATATAACTTTATAAATGAACAGTATACAGTACCTCTAGACGTCATATCATGATTGGCCTCTACATATTCATTACTTCACCTAGTACCTGATATGGTTTCTGGTACCTTGTCTGCTTTACCACAAGTCTAATACTTCATGAGATACCTAACACTGCATTAGGTTTACTTGCAGTTTGATACTCTATATGCTGTCTGGACAAGTTTAACAAGTTTATTTAACATATGCATAGGCCACAACGATGATACATGGGTGGACGATACATTGACAGGACATGAACAGATAATAAACTATCATGACATGTTATATTTTATGCGGAACAGTCTGTACAGATCATGGCAGATTTACCTGAAGTTTTTGTTGTACTCCAGTTCCACATCCCCAATTTTCATGCAGACTTGTCCACCCTTGTGGAAGGTCTCCTGTAACAGTACAGGTCTCAGGGCTGGGTCCAGCTCCTCTCCCAGATGCTGTGGAGAGTTCAGATGAAGTTCAATTTCAGGTTCATAACTTTCATGTGAATCTGAAATGCTACAGACTATCCACAACTAAACCTGCTCAAGCTCTTTTCTGTGCATTACATCATCACAGTCATAATCAGGTTGCCTATCTCAGCGATAGGTAAATATTTACAATACTGAGCCATTTTTGGGCTTGCTACAACCCAATACAGACAAAATGTCACAAAGTCATCAGTTTAAAAAGGGCACAAAAGCTTGAACAGGCCATTATTTTCTTGCATGGTGTGATAGTTTTTTTCCCCTTCCTGAAAAAACTCACTCATGTGAGATAGGGGAACTACCCATGACTGAGATGTTATACATTCCCCATGAAAACAGATGTATAAAGATAATAAATATGACAAACAAGAGAAACTGCTGGAGCATATGGAATAAGAAATTAATAACAGATTTATATAAACAAGATCTGGAAACAAACTGAATGAAAATTGTCCACATAAATCCCTTGGCAGAACATGAGTTTTGTGATCTTGTAAGTGATACCTGCACTATCGCAACACTGCTGTGAGAAACAGGGTGCACTTGCCAAATTACAAAGATATATCAGTTTTCTAGCAAATTGAATTTCAGAATGGTCTGAATAGCCCAAAATTGAAAGCTACATATATCTTTCACATTTCAGCATGTTTCATATACATAAAATAACACTACCTGAAAATATTAATTTTAAGACTAAATTTATTAATTTGGAGGGTACATTACTTCATTAACACAAGCAAGTTCTTTGCTCTGATTTGTCTTGCTTTCATCACTGACAGTTCTGTCTGCAAGATTTTGTCTTATACTTTACCATAAGAAGACAAGGGTCTCCCACTTTGATGGCAGTCTCAATGGTTCTCATTATGTTAGGGTCACTGCCAGCCACAATCTTGAGACGAGCACCTTCCATCTCTTTGATCCATCTGATACAGACATACAAATAAAAATGAGATGGTTAGCAATTTCTTAGTATTGTAGTCTCCACCTATCCACCCATCAAATGACACACAAAAGAGCTTTTCTGAAGAACATGTTCTTGTACAAAATGCAATGGACAAGTGATTTTTCCTAGATTGTCGAAATCCCTGATACTGTTATTTGATTATTATACAACTGCCTTCCATCTAGTAATGAAACTGACTTTTCCCATGCTTTTCATATCTTGTTAATCAACCAGCTGTTGAGCTAGTTTCCAAGAGAAGGCACAGTCTATATATATATGTTCAGTGACAGATTTTGATACAGAAAACTGACCAAGGAAGAAATGCAAGATTGCAGCAATATATCAGCTGAAGTTACTTGCACTCCGCAACTTCAGAGTTTGTTTTCTGTGCTCATGGATGCACACATCAGTTGTGCAGAGTTGAAAACTGATGCTTACCTAACTGCCTGTCCTTGAGGATCAACGAATAGTGGCCACTTTCTGGCTCTGCTGACAAAAGTTGCATTCTCTATAGACAGCTTGTCTCTGGGCAGGCCACTGTTGTGCCATTTCATTACCTAAGGATAGTGACCAAAAACATAAATATGGCATAAATTGGTGGTTGCATGATACACTGACACAACAATTATTCTAAAATACAGCTTTTTCTACTCAATGCCTTCTCTTATAACCCAATATTCTAATTCAACTCTTGCTACAGCCCCTGATCACACATTTTGCTATTCTCCTCATCATTGTTACAACCAGATCCTCTCCCATCTTCCCCACACCATTCAGCCATTTCACAGACCAGAGTCCACTATAAAAATATAATCTGACTTGTGTACACTAGTGTACACTCATGATGCTGATAGAAGGAGAGGCAAATGTCAGCAAGTACAGAGCTCAAGAACACAAAACTCATCAAATTTGAAACGAAATGCCAAAAAGCCTTGGTTACAAGTATTTCCACTGATCAACACATTTCCTGTGTTTCCACTTTGGGAAAAACAATGCATTTCTAGGCACATACAACTTTCTTTAAGGCTTTCAAACAAGTAAGGCTGACAATCTAAAAACTGACCTGGTTTGCATCAACCATGCTTTTAATCAAATCAAAATCCTTTGATATGGGCACATCTGTGTCTTTGCACATGCCGACCCACTGTTCCACCAAGGCAGCTCTGTAATGAGCTGTAAAGGCACCCAGGTAGGCCACAGAGGCAGCTGCGACCAATGTGTCACCCACAATTCCTTCCAGCTTCATGTCAAGAAACTTGACTGACTCAGACCAGCGTACCTGCAACGCAGAATGATTGTTAAAATATTCTGAGCAAAACTGCTGAAAGTTGTAGATCTTGGCTAAAAGCAGATTTTCTCATTTACATCACAGCTGCACTCTTGTAATTCATTCAGTTCAATCACTGTAGACCCCAAAATCCACATTTTCAAACAATATGAAAATTGACAGATACATATTAAACAAGTCTGACTGCCAATTTATGTGGTCGAAGTTTGGAGGAGAGAGACCCCTCAACTTTACGGTACATTACGACTTCATTACTTCAGACCTTGACACGTTTCTGTCTTGATATTTTAAAACTTGGATTAGGAGCACATTTTCTGTTGTGACTTGCATCTTGCATCAAAATGCCATCAAAAAGAGTGAAGGTGTTGAACAATCTTTCATTAGTCCAACTGATAAAAGCAATTCTACTGCAATGCTATTCAAAATTATTTTCAGAAACAGTTACAAAGGTACACATGATCATTTCTGAAACTCAGTTCGTTAATCTCACATTTGAAATTCAGGTGTTAGTAAATTAAGTAAATGCTTGCTGTATTCACTTATATATTATGTACCGGATGTCTCCAAAAGTTATGACATTCTGAGCTGCAGATTTAACATTTGATAGGCAGATTTCAGTTATGAAAATCAATAAAGCCAAAATGTTTTACAGTAGGATTTCTTGATCTCTGATTCCAGAACACCGGTTCATAATATCAAGTTAGTGTGACTTCTGTGTTCTTGGGGAACTCTGATAAAGAAAATGAGGGACTTAGGGTCAAAAGATTAGAAGTATGTGGATTTTCATTACATGAGATGTTAGGCATCTAAATAACAAAAACTTTATGTATCTCTTAGACATTTTGATGATGTTTACATATCATATGGTTACCATCACAATAGTTTAGCAATATACTGGGTGACACCTTAAACAGATTTTGTTCCCCAGATCACTGTGATGAGAAAAGTCTTCAAGGCATACCTCCTCATCAGCCAGAGCTGAGATCAATATGCCTGCCCGCTCAAGCCTGATGCCTGCTGTAATTTGTCGCTGTTGCAAAGCCTCCCTCTGGTTGACACTGTCTTGATACTGCTGCTGGATCATTGCCAGATGGTCTTGAATCTAACAAGAGGATGGAAGTTAGCATAAAGCCACATGGTTCTTGAATGCATGATAACATGACTGCTAAAAGCCGCCAGCAAATGAAATAATATTTTTGATGACTGCATAGTAAGAGTGTTCATGTACTATTCACAAAAGTCTATGTGTGACCAGGGGTAAGGCAACTAGTTGTTCTGGTATTAATCACTAAGGGTGAGAAATGCAGGCCTTATTGGAAACCTTTTCTCTTTGCCTTTCCACATTATCTTGGGAAATGTGTGACTGGGAATCTTATCAAATCACTGTGAAATACCAATATTGAGATGAAAGGCCAAAAAACTAACACTAGGGAATTGCCTGTCCCCACTGGGGATTGAACCCAGGGTCTCTCAGCCTGCAAAGTCTGAACAAAACAACCACCACATCTCAGGGGTGCCAGTTCACAACAATTTAAACCTTAAATACCTATCACCTGAATAGTGTTCTTTAACTTTCACATGCAAGCCTAGTGTTTACCCCTGACTGTAACACACTTCCCACATAAGTAACAGCATTCACTAAGATGCACTAGCCATTATGCTAGTCTGTCTTCACAACAGGTTCCTCATATTCAGTGACATATAGGTTGGCTAAGTTCACCCAAAGTAACAGTGTTTTCAGTGTAACACAAACATGTCTAAATTATTCCGAGATCACATAGCTGTTACATTCAAATAGGGTTTTACCTAGAAATGCTCAAAAATCATGAATGGTCAAGAACAGCCACTGCTGTGAAAGTCATGTTTTGCCACAAACCTTTTTCAAACTTGCTTGCTTCTTAGCTAAACTGTCCTGTGCCAGCTTGAGGGCCTCTCTAGCATCCTGCACCCGTTTCTGTTTGGGCTTTACCATCTACAAAGTGGTAAGAAAGACAATACAGGTGCAGGATATGGGTAAAAACTTCTGCACCAACGAAGATGCTAATTATTATTTTGCTGGGCAATGGGAGTAATTAAGATAATGGTGATGGCTGTCATAGTGGTGTATGTAAATGGAAAAGAAAAAGAAGACAACAGTAACAGAAATGAATATAAATATGAAGCTGTTTCAGCAACTTTTTGTGTTGAAATTATTTTGCTTGTCTACATGTTGCTATTTTAGGAGATTACTATTTTTGTACACAACAAAGATGTTTGCATAATGGCAGTCACCTTGAAAACAGTGTTGTAATTATCAATAGCCAACACCCAGCTACAGATACACTTGCAAGCAAGGGAGACTTTTCCTACAGTCTCTGGGTTGAAGTTAGGATCTTTGGTGTACTTCTTCAGCTTGGCATACACCTGAAAACAACAAAATCAGTAGTATTTTAGGAAACTCGACAAGTAATGCTAAAGACTAGACACTCACAAAGAGTTTCAAGACACTGAAAAGTACAGTGGCGTTTATGCTTAATATGAAATGCATGACAAATATCATACAAGAAAAGGCACTGTATATATGTAAAAGAATGGCGCTTTCTTGTGCTGTTGAAAGCAGTGAAGATAATTATGGACATACACCAAGTCAGAACGCATCCAGTTTTAAAACCAAAGTGGCAGTTTCAGGAATTCAACAGCAATGGATGTTGAAACTACCTTTCATATAACAAAACAGAAATCTGAACAAAAGTACTTAGAGAATGAATCTGATGCAAAACTTCAATGACATCATATTCAAGGATAGTAACCATGACCAAAAGGAAAGGCACAGTCTCAGTCTATGCTGGAGTAGGTGCAGCCATCTATAAACAATGTCATAAACATTTGCTTGCTATCCTTGATAAGATGCCAGTACAGGGACATGGCAATCGGGTGTATATGTTCATACGATATGATCAGCCCGCCCATCGGTCTACTTATGATTTTCTTAAAAGCCCCAGATATTATAATCTCATTGCTCTGAGAAGAATATGCATTCCCAAAGTTTCAGCAAAATATACAGTTTAATAAATGCAATACAATTCACCAAAGAGCTCTTCATTGTGGGTTTGTTAAGTATTTGAAGTATTCTTGTGACAATGGCTCTCAGCTTTAAAATCATGATACATAATCAAAGGTAAGCTGTGGCCTACAGTGATGTTAAAGAAGTGGACTTTGTATATCATGTGAAAGAGCTTACCTTATCTGGTTGGCTGTTTCTGTCATAGTTAAGGAGCATTTTCAGGAACTGGGGATCCCCTAAGAAGAGCTTCCCTGTGGCCCAGTCTGTTTTCTTCTGGAACAGCACACATACAGCAGCTACCACCGTGGCCACCAGCTGGGGAGGTTTGGTGTAGACTCTGGGTTGGGGAAAACAAGGAGACAGTATGCACTGTTGAGGTCAGCATAGATGACAGCCTGATCCTACGTTGTACTAAGTGTTAATATTACAGGCTTCAGATGAAAGGAATTCCTGTATTCTCCCTATCTGACACTTTTAGAATGTCCAATTAAATAGGGAGAAGTGAAAATTAGGATATGTTCAGTATTCTCTGAATATTAAAAGGAGTTGTTGAAGAGTTTGAAGTATGGTCATGGAAGAGTTTCTGACTGAATGAGCCAGAAAGATGTGTCCCAGTGACGACATCAATAATGTAATATCATTTTCAGTGAAGTAGAAGATGTTGAAATGTTTGTGTGATGCTAGAAGGCTCTTGCTTCAGTGGTGTGGGAATGACGTGCTTTGTAAATTTGTAAAATTTCAATCACATTAGTCCTTATTTTGCTAGATGGTGAGACATTAATTTGAGAGGGTATCACAATTAGGGGGAATAATGAATACTAGGACACATTCACACTTACCATGGACATGTAAAAACTGACCTGATTTCAGATATGGATGCTTTATCCAGAGTCTCTAGAGAGGCTATAGCATCTTGCAACACTGGCAGAACAGAGGCCAGATCGGACTCACATTCCTATGGGATAAGACGAAATACAAAAATGCAAAATACGTAAAGTAATGATTTAGCATCTCACACAGATCAAGAACAAAATATTGCATTATGCTATGAGAATACATCAACTCACTGTCTACAAGTATCAGATCTGCTGTGATGAATGACTGAATGCTTAACAGAATACTTAATGTAATCGGGTGGCAAGGCATGTAGTCTTCATTCTTTATTACTTTCTTTATTACAGTCTGATATTTTTTAAGGAAGTGTGTCACCGGAGGTTTTACCAAATTACTGTGAAGGACCAATACTGAGAAGAAGGGCCGAAAAATCTACACTAGAAACTTTCATCCCCTTCCAGGAATCGAATCCAGGGTCTCTCAGCTTTGAAGTCTGAACAAGCTACCACTACACCACAGGGACGCTAGCTTCACTGCAATTTTATTCTTAAATATCTACTGCCTGAATACGTTCCCTAACTTCCACATGTGAGTCTAGTGTTGACTTGTGATCCCGAGATACTTTCCAACTGCTCACAAAAATTCTAACACCACACACCTTCCAACCAGAAATACATACATTATATCAAATCCTGAATACATGTTATTAGTTTTGACATGTAATGTCCTATTCCAGAAAAACGCAGTCTGGAAAAAAAAACAACAGGTGACATACATGACATGCTTTTTCTCTGCATGAAGAAACAAAATTCCCCATAACACCATAAAATCTGTAGGTTATGTTTCTTGTCCCTATAATATGAATTATGATACTATCATCAAAACAGGCCCAAATCCTGAGCAGAAATGATACCAAACTTGCATGATCACCACCTTACATGTTGACAAAGACAGTGTGAGCCTATATTCTTCTGAGAAACATTAAGCATGGTGATATTGATATGAGTCAAAGTGTCTGCCTCTGTCAGAAAGAAAATTTCTCATTGGATAATGAAATTATCTTATCTTACATCAGCATAGTCTTGAACAAGCTGAGTCTCCTTGGTCATGATGCTTTCTTCCTGAGACACAATGTCCTCCACCTCTTTGGCTGCCAGCTGGTCCTCTTCCAACTGTTTCAGCAAAACTTCAGTGTCCTGAGGAAAACAATCATCATGATGCCCAAGTCACTAGAATGTCCTGAGGAAAACAATCATCATGATGCCCAAGTCACTAGAATGCTGGATGCGTATATGTCAAAGTCTTGCCAAGTGCACAACAGTAGAGATAAGTAAGGATTACACAAAATGATGAAGAGAAAAAGCACAGATGTGCAGCATCCTCAAGATGTGTGAAGGAGATAAAAAGATCATGTAGAATAAAAGTCCATCCAACTGAACCGCAAGGGGTAAGACATATTAAAAATGTAATGCAAATTTTTTAAAGCAAATGCTACCTTCTTCAGACTTACAATAACACAATACAATGAATGATAAAACTCATTTTATTGTATTGTTGTATGAAGGAGGAGGAAAGCATTTGCTTTTGAAAATTTGCTTCAAATATTAAATGTTCTTTACACCTTGAATTATTTCATAACCTTCTCAGGGTATAATACAAGGTTGAAACGGAGCACTAAGTAATAGAAATCAAGTAGGATAAAGTGGAAAGTGCTCAAGAAGACAAATGCAGAGAGAAAATGAAAGAAGGAAAGAAAGTGATGTGGTGGGAATCGAATCCGCGACCTCTGCGTCGGCACCCATCGCCTTGCCGTCAGTTCGGAATCAGGTAGACGTCTATACATTACCACGCCGCCACTCCCTATTAAGGTTGCAGGAGCCTAATTGGTCAAAAAAATTGGACTATCCGAGTCGATAGTAGCAGAGTATAAAATCTGTCCTTTGGATAGATTGTGTAGAAATAATCATATACAACATGAAACCACACCGCAAAAGTGGTGAAATTCAGTTTTGAATTTGTAAAAAAATAATTGTTGCAGGCAGTGTTTCCCAATGGCTTCAGCAGATTTCATTTGCGCGGACCTGTGATCTGCAAAAGAAGGCCAAATTTTTAACCCCTTTTCATGTAATTTAAAATTGTGAAAAATCTAACCAAAGGATCCCCACCGTAAACAGTATATAATTTGAGCACAGCGATGGCACCAGACCTGCAAACTAGTCTTGGCCATCTCAGAAAATTCCTGTGGTTAGAGAAGAAATTTTTATTAAATGGCTCAAAGAAGCTTTTACAATTTGGCTCCTGCAACTAAAAGTGGCTTAGTGGCCGGGGTCTTTCCCAAAGCCGAACAGAAGACTAGCAGTCATAGCGCTAGGCACGAGACTCACACACACCACGGTATCTTCTCAGGGTAGCTGGATGGACTCTTTGTCTCTTCTCCTTGCTGGATGTTCATTCCTTTCTTTGATACTCTCCATATGGAGATTTTCAGCTACTGAATCACCAAACAAAACAACTGAGAACAGGTTATTTCAATCTTATTTCCATTTACAAATTTTTGTCTGCAAGCTGTATCAGACAGGCACACTAAACCGACACTTAATGACTGACTGAAGCTCCCATGGAATTTTTAAAAAAATGGTTCAAAACTTTCACAAGCTAAACACTGACACCAGACAACAGTAGTCCATGAAAGTTGTATCCATAAGGAGAAAGAGAAGGAAAGAATAAATCAAGTATGTGAGGGCATTATAAACATGGCATTAAGTTTGGTTTTATTCTCTTCAGATCAAATCTGAGGGTTGTAGGGAGACTACACAATATGTTAGTTAATCTTAAGAACAAATTATCTACCTTGGCCTTGGCTACAATGACTGGTCCAAGATGCAGTATTTCATCTTGCATGATACCAACCATTGCTTTAGCATCGTGCAAGGTGGATAGACCTGTCTGGAGGCGATCTCTGTGAACATTTACAAGAGAAGCATGAAAAATTTCTGCATGGGAATGTATCATTTCTGTGTCTATGGGAAAATGATAATAAACTGCATTAATGTTGTACCCATTCATGAATGCTTCACACTGAAAGAAAGAAAGAAAGAAAGAAAGAAAGAAAGAAAGAAAGAAAGAAAGAAAGAAAGCTTTAACAAAATCTAAAAGAAATTTACCATGTATAGAGGCACAGCTTTATTTCTAAATACATATTCATGCCCACATACACACATTGGTACAATCAGAAATGAGAAAACCTACATAGTGGAGTATGTGTTGGAATAAGAACAGAAGAAGCTGCGGAGCAATCAATGCTTAAGACATTCCAAAACTTAATTTGCTTTCAGTAATGTCTTGGAAGTGTCTAAACTATCAGCATTATCACTTCACATTCTAGTACCTCTATTTGATGACAGCTCCTATTTTTTACACAAAAAGACCATAAACACCAAGTGAGGTCAAATTCACATTCTAGTGTCTCTATTTGATGACAGCTCTTCTTTTTTACACAAAAAGACCATAAACACCAAATGAGTTCAAATTCACATTCTAGTATCTCTACATGGATATCAGTGTCCTCTGTCTTTCTATTTAGGTTAATCTCTCATAGCTTTTATAGTTTTTGAGATAACTCATCGGATGTGCCACTGATTAACTGGTAAACAGAGACCCATTGCAAGAGTTTTTAGAATCTCAAGTAAAAAATGTGATTTAGGTGCTCAGAGCAGAACTATGAACTTATGCTTCAACCACAAAAATCAGGTTCCTCATCAAACAGAGGGGTTGCCATGGTCAGTTAAGGTAACAGTTAGCATCTGAAACCATTTTGATTAAATGTGCCTGCATGCTCTCTCATACATTTCCTCTTCTGTTCTGAATGTAGGCAAGCCACCAGTTGCTTTTCTTAGACATGACAAACTGAAAATTTTATGTAGAATAACACTAGCATATCATCATAAGTAGTTATCTTGAATTATGTTTGATTATTTGATGACTGTGATATTTCAATAATGTGAAGGATAATGCCTTTGAAAAAAAACAAGAAGTAAGGTTTCAGCAGGTCACCTAAGTTTATTTGATTACTTATTAACAAGAAACACATTATTGCAATCTGGACTAGTCTTTATGCTCTGCTCCCCTATTCAAAAACTAGTGATGAGTTTCCCTGCTGACTGTCTCTATTGTTGTCCGATTCTGTGGTCTTCTTGACCCTCCCGTGAGCCTGCAACTTCTTCCCTCATCCATACATCTATTCATTTTTTACTTTCTTTGTAGGTACTAGTGGCCTTTTCATGACTTCTCCTCCTCCCTCCCACTCCGTTTCAATGTCAGTTCTTTAAACATATCAGTTATGTCATATTTCATGGTTTTAAAAACTGAGCATTCTTGACGTATACTGTATACCTGCAATACAGTGAACCTCGAATACAACGAGCTCGGATCCAACCAGACCTCGCATTCAACGAGGGAAATAAAATCTCGGGTTTTTTTTTCTTATCTGTTAGTAAATGAATCTCTGATCCAATGAATACAAAATTATTCTAGCAGCCTCACCTCTAACAAGGTCATCGACCTGAAGTTAGGCCGTCGCACATCCTTTTCACCCGCAATAAAACTGTCAGCAGCGAACAACTCCCAAAGGTTTAGATAGCAATTGCTAACAACAGTCTACAAGACTGAGTCAACATGAAAGGTTACCGGTAATAGTTGCGTGTGCGAAGAAGCGGCGTAGGGAGGGGATGTAGGAAAGAGATAGGATCATCTGGGCGATCAGCAGAAGGGAGCGGAAGAGTAATTAAAGCCTTTGAGGTCTCTGCAATGCAAGGGCGAGAGGAAAGGAGGGGAAGGGACAATGGAATAATATGCTTCGCTGATGATTGGCCAAGCCTTTTGTTTGGACCAATCATTGCACTGACTCTGAGACAGTGACTGAAACCATTCGTTTCTCAACACTTAACTGCTTTGTCTACACATCTTTAAGATTTGAATTCTTCTAGCCCAGATTAGAGTTTTAGTGATGGAGTCAAATAAGAGAAAATGTTTATCCTTCAAAACAAAACTGAAAACAATCGAAGAAGTCGAGAAAAAGCAGAAGAGCAAGGCAGAAATTAGTCGTGAAGACAGCATTGCAACAAGCACACTTTCAACATTTTTAAAGGACAAAGACAAAATTAGAGTGGCAGTTGAGCAAGGCACCCTGAAACACAAGAGACAGCAAACAATGGCGTATGATGATGTCGATAAAGCGCTGCTTATCTGGTTCAAACAAGCCAGAAGTAAAGATGTTCTGATCTCAGGGCCAGTTTTAATCAAGAAAGGAGAGGAACTGGCCAAAACGTTTGGACATGCTGACTTTAAAATGAGTGGCGGGTGGCTGGACTGATTCAAACTTTGTTATATAGAATTGACATGAAAACATTGTGTGGAAAATAGGCATCAGCCAAGAACATAAACACAAATGAATGGGAGAGCAAGCTGCAATCCATTTTGAAGGAATCTGAGCCGTGCAATATTTTTAACATGGACAAAATGGGACTATTCTACAAGTGTTTGCCCAACAAATCACTGGGAGAAAATTGCAGGGGACAGATGGCGCCCAAAGGGTGACTTTCATTTCTCTGTGCTGCCAATATGGATGGCAGCGAGAAACTTTCACTAGTTGCCATCGGCAAATCTGAAAGGCCCAGATGTTTCAAGAACATTCGACACCTACCTGTCACCTACCGCTATAACAAAAAGGCGGGGATGACAGGTGTGATTTTTGAAGAATTGATGTGCACACTGGACCGCCCTTTTTTCCTCCAGGGTCGCTCTTTAGCCTTGATCCTGGATAACTGCAGTGCTCACCCTCGACTTGATGTTCTGAGAGTTATCACTCTCTTCTTCCTGCCACCCATACCATATCCCATTTTCAGCCTTGCGATCAAGGGATTATTAAAACTTTCAAAACTCTCTATCGCAAGAGATACTCCAGTGCTTCATCAACACATCTGATGAGACAGAGAGCACAGACTCTCATTTAAGGATGTCTCTCCTCGATGCACTTGTGATGGCAGCTACTGCATGGGGTAACATGGAGCAAGTCACCATCCAGAAATACTTCCGTCATGCAGCTTTTATTCTTAATGAGCAAACCTCCGACCACTCCACCAACGAGAGTTTATCATCACAACAGGGACTTAGTGAGGTCTCCAATCTATTTGAAAGACTCAGCGACCTCACCCCTTTGCAAAACTCTTATAGAGTTGCTCAATGTTGACAAAGACACTGACACATCAGAAGAACTGTTGCTGGCCTATACTGCTTCATCTATCCAGCCACCAACAGTAGAAGACAAACAGGAGGAAGAAGAAGAACCAGTAAATCCAACCGTATTGACGAAACTAGCACTATGATCATTGGAACAGGTCCGCTGGTATGTTGTGCAACACACCAATAAAATGCTTGGAACTTGCCATTAAATTTGTAAATGCTGTGCAGGATATGGCAACCCACATCAGGAAACAATCTATGATTGACTCATTTCTTCACCACACATAAATGAATTGGATTTAGATCACTCGGCGGTTGTAAGATGTGAGCGTTAGTGAGTAAAAAAGAAAATAATATGAACATGTGCATTTTTAAATACTGTATTTTATTTTTGTCTGTCCAAGACTGTACTCTATATACACTGATTATATTTGAAATGTTAAGTGAGAATAATGAGTTAAAGCGTGCAAGTGTATTGTCCTACTTAATTAAAACAAATCTCCTGTAATGAAATAAATGAAGGTATACATTTATAATAATCTATTATTATGATGACATTTCTCTTTTCTTACTTACTTTACAAAGAACTTATACTTTATTTTCTTTGTAATTCATTTCCTTTATAGTTTAACAATCTATGCATAAATGTACAATATTAGATTATTTTGAAATAAAATGTCTACTCCCCCCACCCCCCGCCTCTAAATTTTGTTTTTTTAAAAATAAATCGGTACATGTATCAGCTCGTGATGTCACGCCGATGGTGTCTGGAGTCTAGGGAAGCAACCAGTAATACTTTTGAAGTGCAAAGTTAAGTACCCTTTTACTTTTTAGCTATAGGTTCTCACTAAAGATAGACCAGTTTTCACATAACTTGCAGAGACCTTGCATTCAACGAGACCTCGGCTTCAATGAGGACTGAAGGTCGGTCCTGGCAACCTCGTTAGATCTGAGGTTCACTGTACTTTAGTTTGAAAATGAACCTCATGATTGTTTTACACATAAATTCCTTATATAAATATTGGTTCTCTTCTCTCACCTGTTATGCTTGAACTCTTGCTTGTTGTCCTTCAGCATACGTGAGTACAACTTGATGAGCTCCATGTACGAACTAGGAGTGGAGTAGTAGCGGCGCCGTGCCTCCTCCCAGAATTTCACACTCATGATAGAGATGGTCTTATGGATGTTCACACATATGTGAGCAGCACGCTCTTTCAGTTCCTACATGGGATCAGAATCAGAATTTGAAAAGATGAAGGACACAATTTACAGTCAACTGCACATACCCAGAACTCCTCATGAGCATACAGAAACTGTGATTCAAAGAAACTGCAATTTTTTTCAGTGACTTCAATGAAAAATACAGCATTCTTTTTAATCTCACAAAGTATTGTGATTAAGGGAAGACATGGCCCTTTCTCAGAAGTCATAATGCAGAAAACAGTGTGCAATGCACTACCATTATTGCATCGGAGGTTCTGTGCAAAATTGCACACTGAAGTGCTGTGTAGTGCATTTTTCTTCCCATAAGGATGATGATCTTGAAACATAAGTTATTGGTAAAAGCAGCAATTATCTGACACTAGACTTTCACCCATGTTTCTGAGATGCCTCTATGCTTGTTCAAACATGGGTATTTTTGGTTGATATAAAAGAACAAGGAACTATGAACACACACTTTAGAGTAAAATGAAGTAACTTTGTATCAAGACGGAAAATCCAAAAATGCCTGCGTGAGAACATTCATAAATATATCTAAGAGACACAGGTGAAATCTGGTGTGAGAAACAGGTCTTATTGCAAATAACAATGATCATCACCTGTAATGGAGAAAAATGCATCATTCAGCACTTTGGTGTGCAATTTTGCATTGATGCCAATACATTTATGGTGGTGAGTTGCACTCCATGTCTTTTGTATTACAACCTCTGGAAAAGGGCCATGTCTTCCTATAAACAGCCAGCAATAAAGAAAAGTCAGTTGTAATGACATCAGTCTCAAACCTGGAATCTGTTCTGCTGAATTTTCACACTATCACATGATTTCGCATGATCCCACAGACAAAGCTAAAAAAATAAGTGGAAAGTGTTTGCACTCGTGTGAATTCTGAGAACAGCTCAGGCTGTCTCTCCTTTCAGTTTGTTTCTCTCAATGATGCAGAATGAACAGCAAAGGTGCTGATGCAAAGATGATGATAAATAACAGTACAAACCTCCATGTCATAACGGGATTCATCAGCAATAAATTCAGTGTTGGCAAAGAAGACCCTGGCAACTCCTAGCATGGCTTCGTCTGTCCACTCATCAAACCAGTCAATGGTACAACAGCTGGTGAGGGCGGGGTTCATACGACATCTCTGACGAAACCTGTCACCTAATAAGGATAATGATACAAAGTTTAGATTATAAATTACCAAGCATAAGTATTTCTTCCATGTCCTCCTAGAACTACTCTGATGTACTAAAACTGGCGGGAATAAACTAGCTACACTGATCACAGGCTCTCAAGAACAAAGCAGAAGCAGTCAAAAAAATCTTCAGTTTGCTGTGGTTCATGGAGAATAAGCACAGGAATTTTGCTCCATGGGTTTATACACATAAATCAGTAACTTGCTGTAGTACCACTAAAGCTGAACAGTGTGGCAAGGCTGTGAATCAGAAAAGGAAAAGCAGACAGAAGGAAATTTCTCCAATTTCCAACAGAAATGGACTATGGATCATGACTTAGGTGTGGTCCAGAGCACAGGAAATAATGGACTGAAACATGTGTCTCTCAGGCTGGCTTGGCTTGTATGAAGGAGAAACTCATGGACTTGTCCTTTGTAGAGTGTCTCTATTGTTGTGCAATTCTACATTTCTCTTGACCTTTTTGGTTTACTTGGTTTCTGAACTGATATCTTAACACACTGGGCAATCTCATGTGTACTCTGTCCACCCTAGCAGAAAGCGCAGTGAGTGAAGTCTAACTGTTCCCATCATGTGGTGATTCTTGACCTACTTGTGAGCTTGTAGCTTCTTCTTTCACCCATATATCTATCCATTTTTGACTTTCTTTGTAGGTATTAGTGGTCTTTTCATTATTTCTCCTCCTATTTCCTCCTCAGTTTCAATGTCAGTTCTTTCAACTTATCAGCTTTGTTATATTTTATTGTCTTAAACACTGAGCATTTCCGGCTGTTGTTTCTCCAAGCAAAAAAGGATTCGTCTCTCATGGCAAATTTTACGGATGCCATGAATAGCATATGGGTCTCTATTTCAAAATGAAGCCCTTATATTATTCTTTATATTTGCTCCTTTATTAAGGTGTGCTTTTTTCTTAGAGTTTTTGGTTTTCCGAAAGTTTCTGACATTTTGCTATCCCTGAGTACATTTTCAGTAAAATCATTACAGTGTCCATGTTTATTTCACTGAATTCCAATGTCTTTCTGCATGAAAAATTTCCCCAACAGTGGTGAAAACTAATACTTGACTCTTTCCATCTCAGTTTACCACTCTTATCTCATTATCAAGGCTGTGTGGACTTAAAATAAATTCTCCATCGAGTTCCACCCAAGGGCAAGACCAACCTGCTGGGCTCATAGTCAACACGACATGCAATTTCTGTCTGATGCGCTGTATGAAGAAGGCATACACAGAGGCCCTTGTGTCTGGCACTCCAGCCTCACTAGCTGGTCCTTTCAGTTCCATGGTGATGCCATCAAGTTCTTCATTATCAAAGAGGTCCGGTACCTCTCCAGAGTTCAGAATGCAGTTGATATCTTCAAGGAAGGACTCCTAGAAAAACAGATGAAAATTAAAAAAAAAATAAAAGGACCCTGTAGACAACCTGGTTTACAATGCCATGCAATGTTATACAATTTATTTATAATACAAATACAGAACAGTACATATCATACACAACATAATATTACAAATAAAACATATAACAAAGACATTGCTGATTGTCCCCGGTGCAGCTCAATAGCCAGGAACTCATTTACACCTGAGTGGAGTAAGAAAAGAAGTCTTTCCCAAGGGCACTACAATATAAACTACCTGGCCCATGACTTGAATACACAAACCTTAGACTTAACAGTCTGCAGCTTCTAAATATGACTCATAAATCACACAGTCACGCTGCCTCCACAGATGAAACAGAACTATGTGAGTCTGTTAAAAGCCATAGGTTGAGATACACAAATATCAAAAACAGATAAAAAACCTGGAGAAATTGATACATTACTATCAAGTCTGGGACGAGGCAGAATGCCATTGAGTCAATTTTATAACATTCATAGACATTACAACTTTCTTAAGTGCAGTTCGGAATATGTGGGTGGAGATGAGCTAGATTACCTGTTATGCCAGAGATTGCTCAATTCATACAAGCAACATAATATATAAAATCTTTAAAAACAAAGCCCTCTTACCCTTTCTGTTGTAACTGAGTTTCAGCACACTGACAGCTCATCTGTGAGCCAAAATGTTTAATTAATATCAGTGTAAGAACTGAGAACAAATCCTTTCACAGATTGGCATGTTGCAGTCTAGGATTATTTGGGATGATAAGAAAGAGCTAAAATATACACAACATTGTAACCTGGGTGCAAGAACACTGCAACTAATTCACAGGAGAATGCAAAAACTTTTGATTTCTCAGTGCTTCACACTGGCACTGTGGTCATGTGGTTTGTGAGCTGAACTCAGAAACTGAAGACTGACAAGTCTAAGGTTTGTGTGTTCAACTCGCAGGTAGTGTCCTTAAAAAAAGATACTTCATTTCTCTTTTCTCACTTGACTCAGATGTAAATGAGTACCTGGCTTTAGAGTTGGGAGGACTACGACACTGCACTGTGGGTGTCCAGCAATAGCTTAGTTATATATTTCATTTGTAATATTATGTATTGACATGTATGATGTGTACTGATCTATGTATAACACTGTATGACACTGTAAACCAAATTCCTTATGGAGTAAATAAAAGTTGTATTTTCAGTTTTTCAAATTTTCAATATACCAAAGTGTTTGTGTTCGTAAATGTGAAAGTATGTGGAACAAGTGTGAAAAATCCATGCAATCAGGCAAAAATAGAAGCCATTTGATAAAATGCAGACACAGAATTACTGCACAAGGTGACAACAAACAGTCAGAAGACTTCACACACAATTCCAAAATGTAGATTTATCCTGAGATGTATCACCCCTTGAAATCTTGGAAAACAATTACATAAGCTGTAAAAGAAGAACCAACCTTCACAATGTCTGCATCAGTCAGAAGGAAAACTGTGGGTACACCCTTGACTCCTGCTCGCATGAACAAACTCTTGAGGTCATCTCTAAACTCTGGCATCCCATACTGGTTATGAAGCTTAAGACGGAACAGCTCACAGTTGCCAATATAACTGGCCAGATGAATCACAGTGGACTTGCCTGCCCCATCCATGCCAACCTAGATTGATAGCAGATAAAAATACAAAAGAAAATGATTACTTGCTGAGATGGACAAGCAGTACTGGCAAGGGATAAAGATACAAATACAGCAAATTAATTGCTAGGATAAATACAGTGCTATAACCATGACACACATGACCCTATCACCAAAAAGATACATTCAGCTAACCATCAGTACACACAGAACTGGTAAATTTCTCAATATTTTCATCCGTAACACTTATGTCTTAGTTTAAGGTACCATGAAGTAAGGTTCTCCCTAGCTAACTCTTTTGCCACTTATGATGTACATATATATATCTTAACTTTTGGCTCAAACATTGCTTGGACATTGATGTACATTCCCATTTAGCCCTTTGCTTTATTTCCCTATGTAATGCACTATTCCTATATACAGGGTCACAATATAGCTGTAATTTTGCTGAAATGCCATAAATCCAAAATTCAAACAAGTCTACGCACAGGCTCATGTGTCATGGTAACTTGCTGACATCAGGGCATGAAAAACATGCCATAAGGAGGGAGATAAATCTAAACAGTATGATTCTTCCCTGTGGCATTTTTCTCTCTCTGATGCTGATACTAATGCTAATGATGATGATGATGATGATGATGATGACAATGACGATAAAGATGATTAGATTGTGCATGACAAGAATGATAAACTGACCAGAAGCAAGTGTCCTCCTGGTTGCCTAAACACACGAGCAGCTCTCACCACATGCTCCACTGCGTCTTTGAAAAATACGAGCTGATCAGTCTATGGAAAAACAGAGAAAAATGACTGAGTAGCTATAGCACTGGACTCGGGATCTGAAATCAGTGGTTTAGGTCTTGCCCATGATCAAGTTCTAAATACTTTGAGAAAAACTTCCTTTCCTTGATCCATCCATGTGTAAAATGGATACCTGGCTACCAGCAGTGAAAGATACTGTCTGATCAGTGCCTGTAAATAGCTAAAGCACTGTATACTCCCAAAGCTGAGGATGTCCTTGAGAGATCTGGCCTGCTAGATAAAGTGAACTTGTATGACTGGATAAAAGCCTGGATACGAAACTTACAAGTCTCACTATTATTATTATTAGGAATCAAAACAGTAGTCTCGTTACATCTCCTATAGTGTGTTTTCCTCTTCTTAAAAAAAAAAAAATAAAATACTGGTATGTCTGTGAGAAGAAAGAACATGCCTCACGTTAATCTCCCTGCCCTTCTGCATTATTGTTTTCTATATCTCAATGCATGTTATAGTGTTTTTGAAAAGGTCTGAAACTTCACAATTCCTCATACATGCATGTGTTGAATCAGGAAGATTCAAACATAGATTTCCTAGAAATCCCTCATTTCTAATCAGAATTAAATCGTAAAACATCTTAAAATTGTTTTATTTGCCATATAGATTACTAAATTATAGAATTACCATTTCCCCCATGTTCAGCCTCATGTGGTACTCTTCCAGTATACGCACAAGTTTGTTGTGGTCTGCCAGAGGCCGGTAGATT
This sequence comes from Ellobium chinense, assembly GCA_033807755.1. Lineage (NCBI taxonomy): Eukaryota > Metazoa > Mollusca > Gastropoda > Ellobiida > Ellobiidae > Ellobium > Ellobium chinense. The sequence continues at coordinate 709,225 of JAWQUT010000058.1, forward strand.
TTTTGCTGAGACCCATGCTCACTTGTGTCATAGAAGTCTCCAAAGAGAACAGATTCTTCCATTAACATTTTTGGGGACCATTTGACCTGTAACAATAAGTAAAATATGATAATGACTGACAATGAGCATGATTACTGGGATGGGGGTATGCCAAGAGGTATTTAAAAGACATGGCTGAAATCTGATGAAAGATAACTGATTCTACATCTGTTCAAAAATCATCATTTTGATGTAGAAAAATGAACCATTCTGCATTCTGGAGTATGGTTTTGCACAGAAATTCCAATGCACTTATGGAAGTTAATTGTGCACCGTTTTCTGCATTATAACCTCTGGGAAAGGGAGGCATCTTCCTTAAACGTGGACATGCACATTAAAAGTAATTTTCTGTTCTCCAGTACTTTTTCTCTCTGAAAATTCTTTGATGCCCCTGAGCCAATTACGCAAAGAAAGAGCATTGTTCTGTTATCATAAGCGTGTGTAATACAATGCAATATGGACAGCTAGGGTGACCAGGAGTTGCCCTTGCGTCTAGAGTTATTCCCCTTCCCCAAGCAGCAGTGGCTTGAGGCAAAAATGAAAACCTCACTGAAGTTCCAGCAACTACAGACACTTCTATCTAACAATGTATTATTCAGCTTTTAATTGAGGTTTTGGCCATCCAAGCTTTCCTTTAAGAGTTGAAGCCTTTAAAATCAGAAAATTGTCACAGTGTGAGACTGAATGATTTTATGCTAGTAGGCAGCTTCCCACAAAAGTTGAAAGAACTGGCAGATCTAGATTAAACTAGCATAGGCAACTTGAAAAGTGAATTCACATCACTGACCTTGAAATAATCATGAAGATTCTCTGAAAGAATCTGGAAAAACGTTTCACGATCCTTGGTGTTGATGAGACGATCATGGAAGACTCGGGTGGCTTCATGGGCAAACAGCTGGGCACAGTTCTCCTTCCCCATGATCACAGACTCGTGGGCTTGCAGCATGCCTTGGATGACCTGAAAAAAAAAAAGATGTTGGAAAGAAATGATACCTGACAGTACATGTGATGTCAAAGATTTACATGAAAAATAAATAAATTTACATTAGAAATAAATAAGGGAAAGAAGAAAACCGAATTTTAATCTAAAATAAATAATGCATGGAAATGTATTGAGGACTTCCACTTCTACCTCATTTTTATAGCTCTCCTGTTAAAACAAAGCAACCTGCTAATGAATATACATCACTGCAAAAGCTTCAACTGTGAGCAATGCTTTTCTTCACAACCACCCCCATCCCCTCCCTTTTTTTCTTTGTCAAGAGCTCTTTGCTTGGAAAAAAGGAAGAAAGGTTAAGCTTTGCAGGTGGAAATGGCCAGCCTAAAACACCAGGTTATCTACAATTTTATAAATCAATGCCTTAAAAAGAAAATGTATACAGTATTCAATATTCTAGCCCATTAACCAGCACTCTTCACAACAACTTCACACAGACAAACAGGCAAGATGCAGTGTGGAATAGGAAGACCAAGTGTACCTCTTCAATGAAAAAAAAATGATGCTGAGATAAGAAACATGGCCAGTAGTGCAAGAAAAAGTGTCAACTGTGAGGTACAACTTTGAATATTTTCAGAACCATAATATGAGTTGAAAAGGACAGGAGATTTTCTGCTGTGTGGGCATGCTGAAAGACAAACAATTTGAAGAACATGCAGTACTGTCTCAAGTGTAACTATTTTGAAAAGGCTGGAAAATAAGGCAGTCTCAAGGAGTTCAAACATGGAAAACAAAGGAGGCAGTGATGGAAAGGAATTGTGATTGTTGTTCTGTTTTGGAGTTAAAAAGGCATTGATTTTGTCGTGCCAAGCCCCAACACTGTTGATATCTCATTGGATAACATGCTGACACAGGTTTACAGAATTTGGTGACTCATTCAGAAGATTACTGGAAAAAACCACTGTAACTGGAAAATGATAAGGAATGCAAAAAATCACAAACGCAAACTGCAAAGAATGCAGAGGAAAAATCAAAATATTTTAATCAGCATGCAAAAAATATGTGTGAAATCCTGGCACCCAGGAAAAACCTCTTACCTTGAGTTTACTGCCTGAGAATGTTGGTGACAGCACATTATCATGATTTAAGTAAACAATTTTTCAACATGTATAAATTTTAGTAATGTGCATCATTAACATATAGATTTTCACTTGCCTCTGCACTGATAGTTCAATAAAGCTATGACACACACAGTTCTCTACATTTGGCACAATAAATACAGTCCTGTCAGAAGTACATTTGATGACTGCATTCCATGTTTTTGCAGCCTCCTTCATTTGAATTATGTAAAGCGAGACCCACCTTAGACAAGTCCCTGATGTTGAATGTGTAGTGTGACTTTGTAGGTGTAGGAAGCATAACCATACACATATGGTAGTAAACAGCAATGCTAGCAGACACCAAGGGGAACAAGCAGTCTACCACTTCAGGCATGAACTCCCCTTCTTGTAGGAAACGTCCCAGCTGCACTTGGTAGATGTGCTGTAGAGACTTGGTGGACGGCTGAGGCAGGGTGAACAGACTAAGAGAATAATCAAAATGCATCAAAATCTGTTTCATTATTGTATTCATAAAGTCACATCCTGCTGCACATTCCCTTACAGCATCGTACTTTAGAAATAAAATTAGTTTAAAACATCAAGGAAGCCCTCTACTGGCTAATTCTTCAAGGGAAAGAACAGAGAAATGTGAAAGAAGACCTACAAATGGATTTCTGTCCTTCTGCCTTATCAACAATGTTTAAGAAGTTTGATTCGAAATCTTAGGTCACAACTGTGGTGCATATGAGGACAATATACATATATTTAAATACATGTAGTGATACAGAACACAAGAGAACTGGAGTCAGGCAAAAGCTAGAATTACCTGCGGGGCAATGAAAAAAAACGGCTAGAGATAGGAAGGCTTGGTGACTTTTTATTGATGGGCTCTGCTCCGTCAAGAGCTAAAAGCTTCAAAAGAAGAAGAGGACTGGCATGGGACAGCACATAACATGGGTATAATATTATTCACACAATGCCTACCAATTCATAGAGTTAAAGTTACATTTTACATTCATGTGAATATCTAAACTCAACACCTTTGTTCATGTTTGCATTTTATATGTTCTAGATTAGAGATGCATCCCGAGTATATACCTGAAATGTTTCAGAAGTCGAGGAGTTGTTGGGTTCCTACCGCCACCTGGAGGTCCACATGCAGCCACAATGGTGACATCTAGAATATCCTGAAAACACAGATTACCCAACATGAACTCTTGGAACAACTTAATCCTATGAGTCCTTGCCCCTTAGGTTATGCAACCTTCTTTGCCTGAGCATGAATATGTTTATATGTGTGAGCTTCATCCCTTTTGCCAGGAATCTGGCAGAATATTATTGTGAAACTTCCTAACTGTCCAGTTTCTTGAGGTTAGAAATGCTTTGAGCGCATGAGAGCACTGTTTTCACTCCCCTCCCCTGGCCCTCCACACACACACAAAAGACTCGTAATAATCATGAACAGATTTAAGTGAACTGCTATTTAGACTGATGGATGTATTAAAAAACTGAAACAAAGCAAAGATCTTTGAACATGTTTCAGTTTTCACATCCTATATTCATCAAACTTGCAGCTCAGTCAACAGAAAGATAATTGATAAAATTTTCACATTTTCAAAGCTTGCTCTGTGTTCATATACAAGCAAGTGTGGGGGATGCAGAGATAATACTTTCAAAGGCTTTTACTATAACCCTGAAAAGGCTTCACCTTCCAAACCATAGTCTTTGTGTCATAAAATCCTCCCATCTCTAAGAATTGTCTCAAGAGTTCCAGAGGTGGCTGGGCTTCAAATTCATCTGGCGCTGGCATGTTCAGATCATCTACAAACACCATCACCTGCACGCGGATTCAGCAGAAAGTTAAAATATTTTTAAACTACAATGATTTACCTCAAGAAATATTGTTGATATTTTGTCTATTGCCATCTACTCAAAAGTAATTTTTACGAAGAGTGGCACTGATTATAATACTGCAAAAATTGTGGTGTACTAATTTGTCTTAAAAAATGCTAACAGGAGATACCTAGGAGTTATGACCTTACTTATGTCACAGCTTTCTTTGAGTGTCAGGCAATAAAGGGCTGAAACACCTATTTCTCAGAGGTATCTTCTCTGTTCTTTAGAGCTTTGTTACAAACCTTAAGCACAATCACTATACTAACACTGCAACTCCTCAAGGCCAATCTCAAATTTCCCTGCCCTATCTCTCACCTTCCTGCCCTTAGGTGCTCCCATGGAAGTCCGACTCTTCTTGATCAGCTTGAGCATGATCTGTGCTTGCAGGCGCTTGGATGTGGTCTGAGCACTGCATTGTACCATCGTGCTGATTAGGCCTGCTTGCTTCCCTTTGGCTGAATAAACAAGGCAGTTGAGTCAAGAAGGAAACAAAGTTTCTCTACCACCATGATGTCAATGGTTGAAACTGACCTTAGTGACAAAAACCGTCCCTTCAATATTGCCCAGCAGTATCTATAAATTTAATCTATTTGTTTAGTTAGGCTAACCGAAGTATTTCATATATACAATTCTGGTAACATTTTTTTCTTAAGTTCATGAAAGTATCTGCACAGATTTTGAATAAAGTATGTATACACTGTGCTCACAACATTTTAAAATACGGAAAACCAAACCTCTATACTCAGTTTCCTTATAGACTGTTTGAATAACCCAGATCAGGATAATACTGAGGAGACAATATATACACAAATGCACATCTTCATTAATTCATTTATTATAAACTGAGTATAAAATTTGCCTCTGTTCAAAATGTGATAGCTTGAAATAGATGGGAAATCTTCAACATAGAGTAAATACCATTTATTTTGAAGCCTAGAAACTTCAACATATACAACAGTCATACAACTCAAAAATGGCTGAGTTGAATCAGGGTGTTAGAACAATTATAGAGGCAGCACTACCACTTACATCCTAGCAGAAGATCCATACTCTTATCATCATCATCATGGTGGAATGAAGTTAGGCTACTGATATTCTCCAGTAGGCTCGACTGTTTCTCGGAATACTGAAAAACTGATCCGAGAATGGTGGATGACTTTTCCGTAGATGTTCCTCCTTCTTTGCCCAACTCCTTCAACATATGGTTGATGATGGCTGTTTTCCCAACGCCTGACTCCCCTGGAGATTGACAGAAAAGAAAGTAGTATTACTACCCATAAAAAAGTAGATAAATAAATAAAATGCCTCAGTGAAACAATCCTAGAAGGCTCATCACAACCAGTGGGCAACTAAATTCTGAAACATGACCTGAGAAATTCTAATATGATACTGTGACCATTTTTCTGCTGGGAAAACAACAATGACTCTTCTAATTTATTTAAGTATTTTAAATTTCTTTATATATGCACTATGTGGATAAAGGATGTTAAGCATGATGGACAACCTCCCAGTCCCCCCCCCCCTTTCCAAAAAAAATAAATAAAAAAATAATTGATCCCCAAATCATCAATGCTTGTGTTGAAAGAACAGATGTCATAAGCAACAAAATACAAAATAGTGGTGGAAACAATTCTTACCTGCTGTCACAACAGAATCATCATCGTAAAGCTACCTACTGACAAACTGAATTAACAGAAACTACCTGATTAGACAAATTAAAAGTCAGGTTATAACTTTCACTTACCAGCAAGCAGCACTGGGTGTTTATTGAGCAAAAGCATGCTGGTTAGGAAAGTGAATCTCACAATATCAACTGTTGGGATAATCTCTGCCTCCTTCAGTTCATGTTTCTTTTTATCTGATGCCACTCCCATTGTCTCACCTGGACAAAGGTAAATATATCACATTGTTTAATAAGACATGATCAGAATGCCAGAAATCAACACCTTCAGACTGGTAGTTGCACTGAACACTCCATAGGGAGGATAACATTACTGAGTGACCTGGCATGCCAGGGAAAGCATAATTGGAGTTGTGTTGGATTTCATTAGCCTGGACACAAAATTTATAAATCTTCTTATTACTTTTCATTATATGTCATGTGTAAACAAGATTTGCTTGACAATTTTGAGAACTAAAATTGTCACATCACCAATGTTGTTCAGTATCATAAAGTTACTAGAACACAGTGGAAGTTCTCAAAATAAATACAGAGAAAGAGTCTTACTCAAAAGAAGAGACACAGATATCCACAGAAATATTCAAATGTCATTTGTTCTTGTTTATGCTCCAGTCTTGGCCTTATATACTCTCACCTAGAATGGCCGTCCTACTCAGCAACTGGTGAAGATTCCTCTAAGAGACCTTTCTGGTACCATGGTTGATCCCCTCTCCCCTCCTCCCCCCATCATAACTGGACTTGAAGATTCACCAACATGTCAGTTTTTATCAATTGTCAAACCATCTGTACTTGTCTGCAGTTTATACCTGCGCCACAAATGAACTGGGCTGGACCTAGGGACTGGTTAATACAGGATCAGGTCCCACACTGAAATACTCAATAGGCATTTGCATCAGCATCTTTCAATTCAACCCAGCAGCTGAACAGAGCTACACCTGGATTCTTACCAATGGTAATCACAGCTCCCTTCTCTATCAAGGACTTGGTGCTGGGGATGAGAATGTCCCAAGGCACAAAGCTGCCACCTTCCATGTCAACAAAGTAGCCATAAATACTGCGGTTACCTGCTGGAAGTCTTACACCTGAGGAGAAATGTATTGTGTTATTTGCTATGAAAACCTCTCAAACCTTTCTCAAAATGAAGGTTAATCTATTTTTGAAATAAACTCATCTGATTTAAGAGAATTATTTAGCTGTTGCATCTAAAAATAAGAATGGTGTGAACTTTTACATGCCCGTTACTTACCTACTAATAGTCGGCCTTTTTCAAGTCATAAGGGCCAGACTGATCTATGTTTTTTCTCAAAATTAATTACCTTGGTTTTTGTTGTGAATTGTGATTTATACACTTTTCATTTTCAGTAGGCCCCACTGGTAAAATTTCAAGGCATTGCAAGATGCTTGTGAGTGAAATTTCATACATATCCATTTTATATCATTTTGCTCATTCAAAGACCAAGGCAGGGATTATGTTGTATTAGCATTTCACATAGCACAGGTCACAGCTGTTGCCCCTCTACTAACTGCTCTTACTCTACAGTCTCCATTCCGAGTTTAATTCAGGTCTAAAAATGGTTATTTAACAAAATGTACCCAGTCTTCTGAAGGAAGTGGTGCAAATGGGTTGACAACAAACCACACTTTGTGTATCTGTTGTAGAGTGGGGCATGGCATGATGTGAAAACATTAATCCTTGAAATGTTATGGTTAAATCAGTTTTCACCTTCACATCACTTTGCTGGACATGACAGTCAAATAAATTTGCATATCAGCACCAACCATGTGAAGTGGCACTTGAATTCTGCAGTACAGTATCAGCTGATTGCTGGCAGACAACATGCGAAATACTTATCTGTAAAACTGGGTCATCCAGCCAGCGGGCAACTGAACTCAGGGTAGCTCTCACTAAGTTACGCTGTTTTTGGATATGGGAGAAATCAGGAGTAAACAATTTTACGCACCTAAAGGAGGCTCTGTATCAAAAAGCTCACGAGCAAAGTTGTCAAACTCATTGTTGATGTCCAGTCTCTCAGCTGCTCCAGCCCCTGCTCTCTTGATGCTGCTGTCATCTTCATCCATGAATTCTCTCCTCTTGAGAACACCGCCTATGCTCCATGTGTAAGCAAACACAAATAGTTTGCCCAACAGGTTGGTCAGCTGAGTTGGGTGGCGCTCTAAGAAAAACATTTTCCTGTCATGCCTGTGGGGATAAAATTTAAAAATAACACTAATTGTATTCAAATGTGTTTTGAACATTTTCAAATTTAAGACAAAATTTGTTTGCTTGAGTTGGAATTTTACAGCATGTCAGCATGATTACACCTATATTACACCTTTCTGATTGTATGTGAAACTACCGGGTAAAATTTCCCAGTCAGTGCTGGCTGTCTGAATAGTAACTGCTAGGCTTTCTCTTCTATGGTTTCAAAACTGTCAAAGAAGTATTGATGGGCACAGTAGTGTGTGCCCCTGGTGCACATATGGACCTCCTAGTTTTTCATCCTTATCGGAAGAGATGCGACATCAGTTCAAAACTAGACATCTGCTCTCCTATCCTGCAGCACTTACAAGGAAAATAATAGTAGGAAGTCCGAACAATTTAAAAGAAGGTGACGCATAATAATTAACACTGTAAGTTAAATGCTCCAACAAAGGAGCTGTGAATAAATTTTATAAAAAGCACGAATGAAAAAAACTTTCCAAATGCAAGACTGATTAAAATGGAATCTGGAGGTAAATAAGAATAAGGCTACTTTATAACACCAAAATTACTATAGTAAAAAAAGTTGGTGTAAAAGTTTACCCATCAGGTTGTTTGTCCCTTCTGGTATCTGAAGTCTCTGTGTCTTCTTTGACCCTGACTTGTTTCTTGGGGTGACGACGTTTAAGTTTTGATGCCCGGCTCCCTGTTCTTGAAGATGTTCGGCTGGTACTGCGATCATCTGGGCTGGCCACACGCAGGGATGATTCTTTTTCTCTCTCATCTTCATCACATGCATGAAGAGTAAGAATACAATAAACTTCTTGTACTGAGAATGTTCAAATACAATGATAGTAGGTTTGGGACTGACCTCAGTTTTGACTCTTACAGTAGTGACCTTCACATCACATGTCAAATGTACTATTAACAATGCTGCAACTCTTTTTCTTTTTAAATATTTTTCAAGTTTATAAGAATCCTGGCTGTCAGGTCTACCTGATCTCTATGTGCACACAGATTGTAATTGGTGATATTAGAGAATGGGCACTCAGTATTTCTTAGAATCAATCCTACTGAACATATCAGTTGGTACCATCTCTTGTAGAGCCATGAGACTGTTCTTTGGTTTGATTCCATTGAGCAATTACAACTGTAGTACTCTAGGAAAATGTCAGATCCTCCAGCTCTAAGATACATGATATCACTTATCAGCCTCATCTAATTATATATTATTATTCTCCCTTATAATAGGGGATCGTCCAGTAAAAATATCTCCTTTCTCTGTTCATGCATTGTTTCAGAAATTCTTAAACCAGTTTTGCAGTGTGGTGTGTACTGGGATGAATAATAGATAAATGCTGTAAATAAAGGTATTTAGTCATTAATCAATAAAGTAAAGAAGATCCAGACAAATATGCACAATGGCAGTTATAAAGGAGTCTCAGACAGGTAAAACATGGAATTATGCACATTTGAGAACTTGTTAAAGAATTGACTGGAAAAGGATTGTGTAATGTGTACGTTTTAAGCTCCCTGCAGGACAATAAACAACAGACGCAGTGGTATTTGATTATCAATACCAAAAACAGCAAGCTGAAATGGTAAATAGCTCACTCACCTGGTGCACCATATCCACCATGAGAGCCAATGAAATCAATGTAAGCTGTCAGAATATGACACAGGGTGCCAATAATGCTCAAATCAGGGGCCTGAACTGCCTGGTGCTCCTTAAATTTACGCAAGAAGTTCAGTCCCTTATCAATGCTGTTATCAAACATGGCGCTGAGATAACTCTTGCCAGATTCAGGCATGTCTCTGGGCAGGCGGTTCAACCATGTTTTTACATATGGTTTCCAACCCAGATCGACAGGATCCTGGAGGAAATACATACTGTATTAGCACCACTGCTTATATCATAGGGCACCCAGCACATGCTGAAAACATTCATATTCACTGTGCCAATTTATAGTTTGATCAGAATAACCCTTGGTTGCCATGTCTATGTCCCTTGTTAAATGAATTCCACATTATCCACCTCTGGTTCTTCTTCCATTCACATGGCTAAATAACAAATTCTAGGGTCTATATCCTTACACAAAATATCTTTACAATATGTTTGTATCTGACTTAGAACCAAACCAAAACATTTCTCAAGAATCAGTTTACTTTTCAGGTTCAACTAAAGAGGACAGCCCAGAGACAAATTCCTCTAAAATCTGTTTCTGACTAGAATTATTCTACAATCCTATTCTACAAAATTGGTAAATACATTTCCAATCACTAAGGCATGTGATAATTTTACACGGAAAGCTTTGCCACACAGTCAATTTCTAGGGACAATTTACATCTTTCATAGACCAGAAGAAGGCTGATTTACATGACTGTGGATCAACCAATCATGACAGCAACAACACATGATATAAATTTCAAGCATCCTATATCCTTTAGGCATAATCTTGGGACTTTTCCAACGTATTTTTCAGTTAGAAATAAGGACAAAATTAGGATTAAAAGCAACGTTAGGAAGGAGAAAGGATCCCTGGATACTGTCCAAGGACTCTTCCAAGGGTGCCGTCCTTTCCCTATCCCTGCTCCAAATATCCACCAAAATACACCATGGGAAAGTCCCGAGACATGAATAGTTGTAAATTTAGCTGACAAACTGGAAAGTCTTTGGCTCACCATATAGACCATAGCACATCTGCTGACTGTAGCTGGACTGGCCTTGGAGAGATTGTCCACCTCAAAGAGAAGTCTCATCCCTGGGGCCAGGGAAATTCGCTCACCACTTGCCAGGCAGAGAACCTGTACATAAACAGGAGTGAAAATTAAGAGACCAACAATCATGGTGGCAAAATCATTTTGAGGAAGCACATGGAAAGACCGTAAAGATGAGTGTGACCCATGATCATTAATCTCAAGATAGTGGAGTGGCAGAACTGAATGGCTATGGTGCTGGTTGTAAATGATCTGGGAAAATACTTCTCGCCCATCTTCCTTGGTCTGTTTGTTTGTAAGATGAAATTAGTATCTTGCTATATTCAGTGAAAGATACTGTCCAAATGTCAGCAATCAGTGTCTATAAAATAGTGACAAGACTGTACTCCTCAAGAAGTTCAGAATGTTGTTGAGTGATCTGGTCTGTAAGGGTTATAATAAAATGCAAGTATATGAGTAAATGTGGACAATGCCCGGAGCCCACAAGAATCATTCTTTATATGATATTATTATGAACTACCTGCTTCAACGCAATGTGGTTTGGAACACTTCAGTGACACATTAACTTTCAAATTTTTCTTCCTACCTTTGAGTCATCCAGTGCAGTGTTGAGGTTCTCCACCCACAAGGTGTCCACAGGCCCATCCAAGATAAGCCAGCGCCAGTCTGTAATGTTCCCTTCCTTATCCTCATCCTCTTTGGTTTCCTCCTTGTTCATGTCCATGGCTGATGGGGGAGCAGTCTCCATCTCTGTGCCCATCTGACTTGTGGTGCCAGTTTTAGAGGTGCCCTGCACAATGAAGGTGGCGGTGATATTTTATGTATGTCAGGGTTCGCATCCATATGTAGAAAAATGTCTGCATTTTTACTATGCTTAAATGCAGTTTTTGAAGCCCTGGCATTATGTAGAATTGTCTGCTTTCTGAAAGCTGAGGCTCTCATATCAAAGAACCTACAGCAATATTCACTCATCATTACTGCAATCACATGATGAGTTAGAACCATGTTTATTAGTCAATTCAAATGATATTATGTCCTCTTTTTTAATCACTGACTGTCTTAGTCTCTATTTTGTTTGTCCTTCTTAGGTGTTACTTTTGGTTCTTGCTTTCTAATATGTGTTTACACAAAAATGGTTGTGTGCGATGTGGTTTTAGAGCGTCACTGCATACACTCATGCAGAATGTGCAAATCCCGTGTGAAACTTGTACAGTAGAACTTCAAAAAATCAAATTCAGGAGACTGCATCAAAAATTTAAAACTGTGAAGAGTTGAATTTGTAAATTAAATTTAGTATAGCAAAATAAAATCAAGGACTGGGACTCTGTAGTGTGTAGGAATAAGTCAGTCAGGTCTTGTGGTTCCACTGTATTTGGATAATGTAATCATGTTATAAACATTGCTTCAGCCAGATGCAATGAGATAAGAGATGGGAGCTGCATCCCACTATATCCTTCCCATAGGAACTGCATTGTTGCTTTTGTTATTGTACTGCATTGATATTGTCACACTCTGTGATATAAACTGTAGTCCAAAACTCTTAAGCTCAAATTATAAGATTAGTTTCTGTACCAGCAATGAGAAAAATCTGCTGGCACCCTCTCTCCACAACAGGTGACCTGCCGTAACCCTTACTTAACACTGCATTTTCAGGGTGGGAATTTCAAAACTGTCAGTAAAGATCTACTTGATTTTGTAGGAACCTTATCATTATGGCACACGATTCAGGACCACAAAGTTTTTCACTTAGTGGGTACATCATTTCTCTTCTATAATGCTGAGTATGCCATAAATCAAAAAAAGATAAGGCATCAATGGCCTCAGTACCAAAAGAAAGCTGTCATACTACTATATATCTTGTTATTTATTACTGAATCAGAACTATAAACATGAGGGATTCTCACATAGTTCTCTCTCAACAATTGTGTAACTAGCTCTGCTAGACTTACAAGAGTTGTGTGGGATGTCACTGACACATCTGTCATGCTTGACACCGGGCGGTTAGCAGCCACAACATTCTTGACCTCTTCATCCATGCCAAGCACAGGGACAGGAGCAGACAGATCTTTGGAGAATTTGCGGGTGGCATTGGCAATGAGGCCATCTGACCACTCAAATGTATTGGGGTCTGTTTCACCATAGAGCTCTCCTAACTTCACACATTTTGGGTTCACAGTAAATGTCTCAACATGGCCTTTCTTTCCTCTGCTTGCCTGGAAAGGGAAAAAAAAACAACAAACTCTTAATGGCCCACCATATACAAGAGTATCTAAAACAGTTCTGAATATATACAGTTTTCATGCAGTATTATTTCATTCTTGTAAGCTCACCTTAACTTTAGATGAACCTACCCTCAGCACAGTGTAAGAAAAATATGCTATTTTGAAATAACTAATAAGCTTTGACAAATTTAAGGACAACTTATCCATAAAGCTTTGAAATCAAATGGATGTTTCATCACTCACATAAAAGATGCTGGGTCTTTTCATATTCACATCCCTTTGTTCTTGTTCTGCACCACCATGTGGGTGCATCATGGGTAAGAGGACCAGTGCTTTCTGAAGGATGTTCCTGACAGAGGTTTTACCACCACCAGTGGGTCCCACTAGCATGACACCATGTCGCACCATAATCTGGTTATACAGCTGCTTCACTTTATCAATCTGATTGGGCCAGTGCTGCAGACTGAGGTCTCTGATGGACATGCTGATGGCTTTCTACAATGAGACCAGAAGTTAAGGGTACGTCAGGACACACCATGAATTACGATCAAAGAGTTACGGTTACACAATGAGCGCAATAACCTATAGGGTGCAGTATCCACCACACTCTAAAAATATTCCTCATTAGATGAGTACTCGAAGGCCCACCTCCAATCAACAGACATGTACTTTTTGTCTAACCACAATATGAAAAAATAAATTCAGAAGTATAGTGTCTGTGACGAAATGACGGAAATACCAGAGCCATACTTTGGTAGCAATGAATGTACGAATTGGTTTTCAGACCAGTTTTTGGGGGAGGTTAATTGAAGGCCTTGTAGCTTGTCTTAAGGCATTAGAAATTCTGATATCACAGGTAAATTATGATCACTGAAAATTCACTCAGTATATAATTTTCAAAAGAGAAACTGAGAAAATTAAGCTGTGTGTTTCCCATATTGCTAATTACAATGACTGTTGCCCTGCATCTGAAATAGCTACATGAAATGCATTCAATCACTTTCAGAACATGTTTTTTAAAACAGTTTCCTTTCATGCCATGAGATGTTAAGGAATTTTTGAATTCCGTATCATATGTTCGAACAAAAGCACCAAACTGCATGAAGCTTAGTTACAGCTGGTTTATCATATTTGCTGGCAAAGTAAAATCTCCACTCTATACCTCTAAAGCACCATAGTCCTGATCAGGGGGAGTAATCCCAGGAAACAAATCGTCCAAAATGCTCTCAAATAGGGGCACATCCTCAGCAAGGAATTTGGGCATGTTGGCATCTCGCAAAGAGTGGATGAGAATGTAAGATTCATCATTTTCTGTTATCTCTCTAATTCCAAGAGGGTCCCTGGGAAAAGAGACAGAAAGTGAAAGAGAGTCATCAGATAATGCTAAAACATGAGTCATTTTACTTCAGACTTGGTAACAAACTTTTTTTCCTCTAGCTCCATCTGAACAATTTTGCATTTAATTTTGAACAGTTGATATCATCTTTTGTTGGTTCAGATTAAATCTTCACCCATTTGTTAACAGAACTGCAGCACTGATTTCTATCATATGTAACCCTTGTTAAGACTAAAAATTATGTCACCTAACACAAAGATCTTAATGAAGTCTTTGTGATATATGATCAATACCATGTACTAAATTGCCAAGGGCGTTTCAAAGTATACCACTGGAGCTGGCAGCTAAGTTCATTATAAAACTGTAAATTTTATTTCTTCTGGATGAAGAATGCAACAGGAGGGGATGGCAGGATGGCAGGCTTACTTCTGTAGAGCTGCACGTCGTCCATGGCCTGCCATGACTAGCACTGACTTGATGGCTCTCATTCCAAAGTCGTAATGGTCTTGTTGGGAGAGCTGTTTGCTGGCCAGCTGGTAGAGATTGACAATCTTCTGTGATAAGGACTTTGCGGCTGTGAAACCTTCTGAGAAGAGCATTATCTCAGCAATGAGGGTGTAGTCAGGCACCATCATGGCAACAGGTCTGAACAGGTATTTGAGATTGTCAGGCAGCTCCACACGACCGGCATAACTGTAGGATTGAGGCAATGCAAACATGTAAAACTGGCATAACTACAGGATTGAGGACATGCAAACATGTAAAACTGGCATAACTACAGGATTGAGGCAATGCAAACATGTCAGCATGCTGTACACACCTTGACTGCCCAATGCCCTTTTCCCTCTCTTTTTTTCTGTTTTCTCCCTTTTCTTTTCTTGAAAGTACAAATTTTGCCGAGAGGGTCATGTACAAAACTGCTCAAACAATGACATCTAGCTCACTGATGTTTCTCAGCATAGTATGTCAAAACAGGATGACAAGAAGACATGAACATTTTTAAACAAATACTATAAGGTAAATCAAAACTCATACTGACACACAGTTGGCATCAAATTAATTGTGGCATTTTCCCTGCATACTAAGTTTTTCTATGATATATGTTCATACCATTACTCAGTTACTAAGATTTGAAAATAGTTGATTCCTAATCATTCTTTACTTTAGTTTAACATTAGGCTGGCTTTAGAATTTTCAAAATGGCAGTAAGAGAAGCTGCTTGATGTCTCATAGGGGAATTATTTCAACACACATTTGTCACACATAGGCACAGTTTAACCAGGTGGCAAGGCATATATTCTAATATTCTCTTAGTATTAATCTCATTAAGGGGGAGAAATGTGAGCTCATTTTCAACATTTTTCAGATATTGTTATAAATTATCTAGGGAAGTGTGTCACCAGTGATTTTACCAAATTACTGTGAAGGATTGATTTTGAGAAGGGCTGAAAAAACCTACACCATAAAATTTCCTGTTCCTACTGGGAATCGAACCCAGGGTCTCTCAGCTTGCATGTCTGAACATGCTACCACTACACCACAGAGATGATAACTTCACAGCAGTTTTATTCTTAAATACCTACTGCCTGAATACGTTCCCTAATTTTCCATGTGTGAACCTAGTGTTCACCCATGATCTTAACACACTTTCCGACTGCTCACAACAACATAACTAAAGAAAGTTTTAAAGGTCATCTCATCCACTCTAAAACATCATTCGGTTCAGCAAAAAAGATAGTCTCAGCCACTGAACCATACTGAAAACATTAACTCACGTGGGGTTCATGGTGATGAAGTAGCCACAGGTTGGGTTAAGTTTGATGTCTCTGCCTTCAAACATGAATCTGAGAGACTGGGCATCTTTGGCAGACTTTATGGTATGGATCTGCATTGCTACCACTGAGAGGACTTCCACATCAATGCGGTTGAACTCATCAAAACAACACCAGGAACCTGACTGTGCCAGCCCAGAGAAGAACTTGCCCAGCATCTACAGCAAGGAGGAAATATGAAAACATAAAAACTGTAAACAGGAATTTTACTGATCCTTAAGGAAACTGATTTACAATGACATACATCTCATCCATAACAGAAGCACACAGAAGAGTATACATCATGCTTTGTAAATAAACTATATATCTTTTGACTATCAAGGTCTTTGCAAAGCCTTAATGGTCCATGTATTAAATTGTCAAGAGCTTTCTCAAAAACACTGAAAATAATCTAGGAGCTCAGTTCATAGTAAAACTATATTATATCGGCTGTCATCTCAGCATGGATATGGGGTGCATCATGAACAAATTATTATAATCTTTCAAGATTGAAATTTGTACAGCAATGAAGTACTCTAAATCATCCATTCATATTTCTATAGACATGCACCCAGAAGAGAACAAATCTTAGGAATTACATAATATAGCTTGTAACACATCTCTGCCAGCTCAGTGAACAGCAGAGTCTACAATCCACTGCATCATGTACCATGTGTTTTTGCCTACCATTTCTTACCTTGTAATCCAGACCCTCTGAGCAATTAAATACAACACACTGCTTGCCCATTGCCTGAAATGGAAATAAAATAAAGAGATGATAAACTGAACTTGTCAGACGCAAAAAAAAACCCGATTAAAAACAGATGACTCAAAGTTGTGTTGCTTGAGAAAGTCAGTTAAATAATTTGTTACACAGAGCTTCTTTTACCTTAGCCAGATCTTTCACAGTTTCTGTTTTCCCTGTGCCAGCTGGGCCTGCAGGTGACCCACCCAAGTGAAGATGCAGAGCTCCAGTCAGGGTCAAGTAACACCGGTCAGTGAGAGGAGTAATGACCAGGCGGGTGGAGCAGCCAAGGTACTCATAGCCGTACTGGAAGAAGGCATTGCTCTGCAGCACCTGGCAGTTGTTGGTGGTCTCGTCCCACTCGTAACGTAATTGTCTGATGATGGATTTACAATATGAGAGCTAGGACTATGAAACATGAAATAACAAAAGGAGACAAACAGAAATGCTGATGATATGGGAGAGAGTTGTGATAGTGGAATTGGGAAGAAATGGGCATTTTATCTATCCACATCTTGAGGCAGCTAATTTAACGGATGGCAATGAGTAGGCCCAACATGCAAATACAGTCGACTCCGCTTAATCGCCTTTTCCGTTTAATCGTCTTGTTTCCCAGGGAACCAAATTTTTTTCTACATAAAAGTCACTGGATAATCGCCTCTCACCCCTGATAATCGACCACTCTTCAGTGCCTGTGAATTCAAAGATCAGCGGTTGAAGGATTACAGTTGACAAATAATTATGTACACAGACGGTTTAACTGCAGACAGGTTGACTGAAACAGGTGTGATAAGCCTTTCCCACCATCTTAACCCCATTACCACTTTTATTTTCTCTTCACAAACAAATTCAGTAAGTGTGAGAGAAAAAACTGAATATATACTGAATATGCAAATACAGTGAACTTCAGGGAATAATAAGTGGCTTCAGGTGAATTATGCATTCAAATGCCACACCAATGAAAACTTATGACATGACAATACACTAACCTTTTCCATTCAAAATCTTCCTTCTTTCTGACTTTCATCAAGATCATGTCCATGATGATATCTCTGTTGTGAACTGTGATGGTCAGCAAAGCCTCAATGCTCATACGCTGGTAGCCATGCAGTCTGGCAGAGGTGAAACTAGCAAGCTGATTCAGCAAGTCAACCATACGTTCTTGTGCCTGCTTCAGAGCTGCTTTGGGGTCAGGAGACTCCAGGGACTTTGTGACCTCTTTGTTAAACATGATCTGGATCTGAAAATCAGATAAAGCATGGGCAATTACATGATAGGTGGCAAGAATTCACAATGTTTGAAAGCCTTCATTAAACAGCTAGTCCCAAAAACATTAAATAACAGATATTCCTTAATGTTGTGCTTTCAAACCATCTTACACAGCAAATTTAATTCACAGAATTCATGGATCAGAGAGATTTATTTGATTATTTCACATTAATTTAGTTTAACTTACCACTGTAAGCACCACCTGACCAGGATGTTTGAGTACCCAGTCCTTTAGATTGGTAGCTTGCCAGTCTGCAAGTCCAAGTTTCAGGTGCCTGAAAAGACAGAAGGAGCATTTTCACATAGAAACCTTCACTCAAGATCATTACCCTGCTACAGTGAAAAGAAGTCAGATGAATAAATAAATCATCACAGCTGTCTGCAGCATTTTCTTCAACATTTAAAATTTAACCCCTTGACTGCACATTTGATGTATGCTGTACGTTATGAAATCTGTGGTGGTCCAGTGCGCTAAATCACTGTTTTGTTTCGTCTATATCTGGACACAATCACACTTTTGAACAATGAAATTCAGTTCCTCTGAAAGCCAGTTGTTTCTGTTTTTGGGGACTGATAACATGAGGGGGAAATGCTTGTAGCAGCGAAGGGGTTAATATGTTACAACAAAGAAAACATACAAATAGAACTCTCATACATCCGTGCTTTCAGGGACAAATTACATAGACATACACGGACAATGTGTGTTTGCATTAAGAAGTAAAGAATCTTTTAACTTACTTCTTGACTGTTTCAAACATGCCAGCCTCCACAGTTCCCAGCCACTGCTCCACTGCACCTCTCGCTCTCACATTCCTGAGAAGAAGACATACAATCAGTTTTGTCATTTCAGTTACAGGATCTGAAGTATTACTGACTGCACAAGCCCACTATTTCATATTTCTAGGCCAGTCAATGACATCACATATGCTGCTGGTGTGAGAGGGATGAAACGGGTGCCATGCTTTCTATCATATAAAATTTCTCAAAGGTTTCTTCCAACCTGATAAACAATCTCTCACAATGCTTTAAAAGACAAAAAAATGTCTACAAATATTGTTCCAATTTAACCCCATTCCCCACAACCTACCTTGGTAGCATCCCTTAATCACAAATGTGAAGTTAGGAAACACATGCGGGTGTTAAGTAGACTTTGATTTCATATATGTATTCCACCATTATATATCTAGCAAGTGAAAAATCTTCCTCTTTCATAAATGGGAAACCCACATTATTTAGTCCAAATTCTTTTACATTGTCAGGAACGATAACTAAAGTCAACCAGTGCTGATACCTGGGCATGGCAATAATCTCCCTCTCAGAAGAGATGATGGACTTCACAGTGGGTGGCTGGCGAGGCAAGATGCGGATGTCCAGCTGCTTGATGTTACCAAAACACTTGCCAAGATGTGGCTGGAGGATAAAAAAAAAAAAGAGATTGCCAAGACTGTCATAGAAATTGAGAAGAACCAAATTTACTTTAGACTGTAAGCAACACAAATGCTCATCAAGCCCCCTTTTCCCATCATATGGTTACTTTCAGCACTCATAAGAAACTGACATGTACGCTCAAACATCCACCTACCTGCACAGCATTAGGGTCCTTAGACTGAGCCAGAATATCCAGCAGTTCATCATTACTAAGGAAGTAAAACCTTGGGAAAACGAACCGCTTGGTTTCTAGGTAGTCCTGTATCAGAAATATGACATCCATTATGGTAATGACCACATTTCTGTTTGACTAAAACATGTTTCTAAAAATCTCACTGTTACAACTCCACATGATAGGCACTCCAGGTCTGCCCTTGAAGACATAAATAAGGAAAATATATGTATCTTTCATAACATAATTATGCACAAAACTTTTCAGGATGATCTTGCCATAATTCACGAACTAAGGTTATGCTTTGCGCGTTGGCAAGATGTGCACAGATTTTGTTTTGTAAACTTAAGGATGATTAAACCACTATAAACTAAACATGTATCAAATTATGTTTAAGTCGGTATAATCCATC
Organism: Ellobium chinense; assembly: GCA_033807755.1. NCBI lineage: Eukaryota > Metazoa > Mollusca > Gastropoda > Ellobiida > Ellobiidae > Ellobium > Ellobium chinense. Next base: position 729,191 of record JAWQUT010000058.1, read on the forward strand.
CATATCAATTAAAGCAGACTGTGGTACTAGTCACAAAGTAATATCCCTTTTCAGTAACAAGTGGGCCCTCCTCTATGATTAATGAAAACAGCCTGAAGTGTAACCTTTCTCAGCTAGATCAACAGTTGTTGTTTCATATAACAGCATCACTCAGATCCCTTAATATAATACCGTTTCATTGTGACTGCTTCACAGAAGGTACATTTCACATAAATCTTGAAGTAAGGGACTGTTAACAGTAAAAAAACTTTAAGTTCCAGATTCAGCATCAGTCAGATTTCTCAGTATATTACAAACTCACTATACTTAGCACAGTCAGATGATGGTAGTGGTCAACTTGACATAAAAAAATTGAAAGTTCCAATTATTGCCCTAATTATGAAGCACATATCTTTAGAAAGCATTACTTCACATATTCACCACTTTACCTGTCGACAAATGTAACCTGGCTAGGCAGTGAAAAATATTATCTCAATGAAAGCTGCTCATCATTTGAATATGGCAGGGATCCTAAAAGAAACAACAGAGCTGAGAAAGCCATTCAGTAACTTTTATCTGCTGGCATAATGAAATATAATTTCTTGAAAAAGGGCATTGGCTGAATTTGGAGTTTGCGAACTATAAAATTATTAATTACTTACCTCTAAACATCTCTGCACCTTCTCCAGGTTAGCATTGCACATCTGCAGTGTGTCTAGTGTACCTGGTGTGATGGCCGACTTCAGAGCATTTGGACGATCCTCTGTTCTCCTCATGATGTCTTTCCATGCTCTGTCAACTGACATGAACAGCTTGTACTCTGCCGGGAGTTGCCTGAAGAAAGAATCATAGGTAAAAGTGAAGCATCTGTCCCAACAATTTTAAGATCAATAAACTGAGACCTTGAATTCAAGTAGACTCTATACTTTATCACTACTATTAATATTTATGACAAACTCTATGACATTCCAGCTTTTTCCAAACTCCTGTCCTGAAGAGTTGCAGTTAAGCAGAGTAGACTGTACCAGATGTGAAACAGGATGGATGGCAATAATCAAAGGCACAGGATCCCAACAGCACATGTTTTTTTCAAACCTGAAATTAATGAAGTGTTTGATCTTACCTTTGAATATCAGGTGTACTGAAGATTTGCTCCAAGTATAGCCAGTTTCTCTGACAATTCAGCCATTCATCCAGGGTGCGAGAAAACACTTGAAGCTTCCGCTCCCATTCCTCCACCAAGGCCTAAATGAAAAGATGACAAACACCTCTTCAGCTTCTTTCAGTTGTTGAATTTCGTGAACAGATGTACTTAAGATTTGCTTCTGCACCAACAAAGGTTTCTACACTGAATGCATACTGTTATATGGTGCTAGTTAAGTCAAGTGAAGAAATAGGTAATGCATACATATATTAGACACATGAATTTTATTCCTTTACACCCATTGCAATGCAGTTATTTTTTCTTCCAATGTTATTAAACTCATGAGACTTTGCCAAATCCCCAACCTTTTCATTTACAGCAGAACTGCAAAACTGTCATATATTTAGTGTTTCATATGAACAAATGATTACTTAACTTCAATGTGTTCTAAATTTGATTGTTGGCTATTGGTTAAAATAAACTATGACACACTTATAAACATACTGCTGGGTTTATCTGTGTTATATGTCCTCACCATTACAAAAGAAAGGTAGAAACTGTAACATTTAACAATCACAGATTTCAGCAAAGCCTACTACGTCAGCCTACCATCCTAAATGACAATTATCTAGCTCACCAGTTGTGACAGTGGAACAGACTATGCAGACATTAGGGTGACCCACCTTGATAGGTGTAACATATCTTGAGCCCCTGATGGTTCCAACTGTGACCTGACTCTCCTCCAGCTGTGCCATGATGTCATCAGCTCCATAGATCACCAGTGTGTCCCTTCCTGCATGTGGCACCAGGCGGAAGTCTGTACTCAACCACAGGTCAATCACCTGGTCAGTGCAGAACAGTTCATGATGAAGCAGTGATTAGAAAGGTGCTTGTGACTTCTGAGTAACATCTGACTGTATATATCTAGTTTACTTGTAGTGTTTCTTGGAAAATTAGGACCAAGTTAGGATCAAGCCCAAATAAATATCTTCTGGAAAGAAGATTGCCTAAACAAATTTGCAATTCCCTGTGAACGATTCCGTTCCATCCATTGCAGTGGCACATCCTTGCATTTAGGATGAGCTGAGAGATGATTTTGCTGAACATATAATTAATTCCAGGTAAAACTTGACAGCTTACTTGAAAGAACTGAAGCCCTGATATATTTCCTTGAAGATAAAGATGGTCTAAACTAATGTGTAGTTATTTGCAAAGGACTATTCTGTTCACCGCTGAGAACTGTCACATTCTTAGTGATCAGAGCCATGCAAATTTGCTCAACTCATTGTTGTCATAAATATAATATGCTGACTTCTATGTTGTATATATTCAGTATGTTAGACTCAATAAACCATAAATCACCTAAAGTTTTCTATGCTTTCCAACTAAGAGAACCCACCTTCTGCAGCATCTGCTCCAGTGTTGCCTCATTGCTGGCTGTAGTGGCAATCTCTTGGATTTTCTCCTTGTGCTTGAAAATCTGTTCAAAGCAAGCGAATAGATTCATATATTGTATATTCACGAAATGAGACAACTCACTCAAACTCAGTCTGCTTTTCTCTTGTAACTGTCACTAATTATTGTAAAGACATGACTACCTCACTGATCAACTAATATTGAACTTCAAACATTGAAGTTTCCATCATTTTTTTTTCCTCTCTGCTAAATGAAAAATGTCTGAAATTAGAGTTTTTGTGTTGTTCTTTTTAACATAATAATCCTTTGAATAAATTAAATGTCTCTCTTCGACCCTGAGTATCTTGATAGCTGCCATCTTATACAGAATGCCTACGATACACATGGGTACCTTAATAAAAACCAAATCAATGATGAGACAAAAGGGCACTCACATTCATCTCCAGCAAGTTGCCCAGTGTGAAGTTCTTGTCTCGACTGATGGATTTATTGATGATCCTCTGTATCTCCTCCCAGTGTCGCTGCCTGAGTGAGGGGTTACGAAGTGAGGTAATGACAGGCATGCCCTGCTTGAAGTCCATTACCTTCTCTTTCAGTCTTGGAACCACTTCATTGTGAGGGAGGCCTAGTGACAGAATATGGTGGAGAGAAGTTATATTCTGATTTCTAATCATGGAGGGTACTATGAATATTAACATATCAACTTTATCTATTCTGATAATATTGATATGGGGTGTAAGTCTTGTATCCATGCAATGTCCTCTCACAAGCCTTCACATTGTCACTACCCCTGCAGGTTAGATTACTCAGTAACTCTGAGCTCCTAAGGGCGCATATAAAGCCAATCCCACTTCATGGGCACGTTTTACCATCATCCAAACAACAGCATGTTTTATCAATAGCCAGAGATCCATTCTACAGGTGCACTGATGAAAATGTACATGAAATCTTTACCATGCCATTTACAATACAACTATAGTGGAAATCAAACCCTCTACCTATTAATCCTTAATCCGATATCATAACTAATCAACCATAGCAGATCTTGACAATATTACAGAGAAAGTAACAGCCAAACATACCTGTGCACCATACGCCCATCATAAATCCATAAACATTTACTAAGTTTGGTTCCTTATTTTCTCCTGAGATGCATGAAATCTTTACATGAACATGAGTGAAGACAGCATGCAAATATCTAGATCCAGACAAATTAACTTCTCTCAACTGCTATATAGAGCAAGAAAGAATAAGGGATACTCTGGGTACTTCTAATCTGTAATAGTTTTCACCTTTTTCCAGCATGTAAACTGTCTGTGTAAACTTGTTGACATTTTTCTGGAGACCTTCCACATTGATAGAATCAAAGGCTGTGGTGGTCCACTCCTCCACCAGTTTTGTCCATTCCTCTAGCGACTGCCACAAAAGTCCTCTCAGAGTCAAGTCTCTTTCAATCTCACTTAAGTCTGTTTGAATTTCCTGGACATCATTTTCTGATTTTTTTTCTGTAGTCTGCAATCTGCAAAGACAAAACATTTATTTCCAACTAACTCAACAATCCTGTCATCATCAAATCTATGTAAATTCCTTGCTAAATCAGGATCTTTATGGAAAACAGTAGCAGAATGAGCTTATCAGTGAGGAAGATGAGCCCAGTATGGTAAAAACTGAGATTCCATAGGACCTAACAGGCGAGGGGGCTTCATTCTGCTTGACATAATAACCCAGAGACTTTATGTGGTAACCATCACATCACAGTAACTTACAGTCATGATTTGTAGGTGAATTTGGTTGGACTTTTGGAAATATACTAGCACACAAGTCATGAAGTCATCACATCACTTTGGTAAGCACACAAGACTGAAAGGTTAAAGAGCAAAACCAAACTCACTCTCCATAGTAGCTTTTCTTTTTTTTGGACAAAGATGAGCCAAATCTATCCTGGTAACTGGCATAGCTGCGGGCTTTGACAGACATTGTTTGCACTTCCTCTTGCAGCAAACGTATGGCCTCAAGAGCAGATAGCGCATGAGTGTCTGCATGGAGGAGTTCAGGATCCTGCACTCTGGACTTGAGGTTCATCAGAGTGGAGCGGATGTTGCTAATGAGCGCGTCCAGCTGGGATGAGAACTTCCTGATGTTGTCATCCTTCTTGGCTTCACAGTAAAGGATGGTAGACTGAGGACAGATGCAGCAGTAAGCGTTAAGAATACCAGTAACACAAAAAGATAAAATGGTATTCATCCAAAAGTATGTAGAAGTCCAAGAACAAATCTGAATATCAGTTTCCTGTTAAAAAGGAAATGCAAGTCCTCCGTATTTCTGCCCATTATCTCTTTCGTATTTTTTCCTTCTTCCACGTGGCTAAGCTACATAACTTCTTGCATACACAACATATAATTTAGTCATGGTGAAGACAGTGCACAAAAATTAAACATAGGGAAACTAATAGACACACTTTATTTAAGGGCTAGAATAGGAAGTAAGCACTAAATAACTATGAGCTGTTTAGACTCAGAGGTGTCTAACTTTTTCAGGAGCCAGGCCAATTTGTACATTGTTCATCTTGTGAGGGCCATATTTTAAATGTGGATGCGTTTTTCATCATAATGCTAATTCTGAAAACTATACAGTATGGTAAGCTAAAGCATTTTATAGGCTATAGAAGCCTGAAGGCTTTATCTTCTTGGCAGACCATATTTTGGCTCGTTGGCACCCCCAACAAATGGAAATATGATTCTTTGTGCCAGAATAAACAACCAGGGTGAGACAAATCATCTCAGAATAGGGTTTTGCTGTTACGTCATGATAAACCAAGGATGAAAAGTGGATTTGACTACCTTCAAATGTTGGAAACTTGGAGATAAAGTCTGATACAGAGCCATCTCCTCAGGATGAATGCTGATGTTATAATCCTTGGCGATGGTGAACATTTTGTTCACAACATCATACTCCTTCTCAAGGGCAGGCAGCTCAGTGGACATGCGGCCCAAGAAAGACAGATGCTCTACAAATTCCTCCACAGTTGTGATGGTCCTGTCCAGGCGCTTTGATGCTCCCTGTGTGCAAAGAATATTTCAGTTATATACCATGAGTAATTACACCAATTTCAAGTGGAAACATTTTTGCAAAATGATAAACTATGCCTTAATCATGCACAATGTTCCTATTTAAAGCTTCCACATTATGACGGAATTTCATTGAGCCAAGAATTAAAGCGAAATAGAAATCTCACCCATTTCAAAAACTAGCTGTAAACTTGACCGTTAGTAAAATCAATGAACTCCTCTAGAACGTTAGCACAGAATCTCATAATCTTAGGTCTCACTTGTTCCAAATACTTCCATACTTGCCATGCTCGGGTCTCATGTCCCTGACTTTCTATATACTGTACCAGTGAATTCATTATGGATATCTAATTAATTGGTCATTTATTACCCTTTATAACTATTTATTTTAATTTACATGCATCCACTTTGTGGACTGAAGATTGCTACTGAAGTAATTAATACATCGTTAAAGTATTTTGAAAACTTTTGAATACTGAGCAATTATGTATTAATGTATCTATTTATTTATTTATTTTCTACTTCATTTACTTCATTATCTATGTTGGCACAATTATTGGAATGCATATCCTTCATACACAATCTGAACAATGAAAATAAAGCTCAAAATTATGGCCTAGTGTCCTGGGACCTGGGGTCAAGAGGTCTAGTTATATTTTATACATACACCCAGTGAAATCTGAAAACAGTAGGGAACATTTACCTTGATAATAGTGATGAGGTCATCATTATGCTTGTTGGCTATGACAGGCAAGGTTTTGTTAACAGCATCCAAAACTGCCTGAGGATAAGGCAGGCAGCAACTTTGGAAATCAAGTCCCTGTACCTGAACCATAGCAACTCGATGAGAAGTCATCATCTTGTTCATGCGCCGAACCTGACCATACCAGATGGGAAGGCAAAATGTATTTTACTTTACACCATTAGTGAATCTCCAAGCCTAACAAAAAAAGATGTTTAATCCCTTTCATCTAAATGTTGCTGCTTTGTGTCGAAAATTTACTGTCCTTTTCATCCACATGTCAATGATCAGTATTGGCCTTACATAGGAACATAATGACATTCTTTGCATTGTTTTCTTCAAAATGTGGATGTAAAGGTTTTAATATACAGTATATGTGCTACGTGGATGAAAAGTGTTAGGAGTCTTGTTAAGTTACTTCCTGATCTATTAAAAAGATTTTTTATTCTTTCCACCTGAATAATTATATTGGTGGCACTGGTCTTCAGCAATCTAAGGTCACACATGTAACTACAGAAAAAAGTGGCTTGTGAATCCAGCTGCCAATATTCACCTGACTCCACTCTCTTATGAAACTCGGAAAAACATTAGAAAAATTGGATAGACATAACTTAGATGACTGCCAAAACTCGTATCATATTCTAATGATCAAATGTTACCATAAATACTATCAGACACCACAATGAAATAAAACCGGTTCATGCATCAGTGTTTGTACCATTTCTGAATGTGTAGCCAGCACTTGATTGAACTCATCAGTTGTCCACGATTTTTTAGCAATGGATTCTTCCACATGCATCTTTCTGGACTGGTCCACCATTTGACAGAAGCTGTCATAGTTCTGAGAGACATGAAAAAAATGATGTGTGTTGGGAATTCTTAAAAAGGATAATTGTTGGAATTCATGGAGGGATCAAATGCAGAATGATCAAGGTAACATTCACCACCATCAACACCTCTGGTGAAATAAAATATAAAATCTTTTTGCAAGGAGTATGTACCCATGTGAGCTTCTTGACTTCTTCTTTAGATCAGTATATCAAAATACTCAAAGACGCTGATGATGAATTCTAATACTAAAACTCTATTTGAATCTATTAAAACTGTCACAAAAGCTGTTAACAGGACAACACAACAGAAAGATCTAAAACTTAATAGACATAACAAATGAACTGATCACCCTTTCTTAAATAATTTGTTAAGCTCACACTTATATCATATTAAATCTGTCATCAAATCTATGTAAACACAAATGCAATCTGAATTTGAAAATGTTGGTAAACTTTATCTCCTTGGAAAAATACTGTCAAATGACACGTTCAGTTTCTACTGCAAACTAACCAATGCGAAGATCACTAAACTGCTAGTTCTGTGGATATAAGCGAAATGAAACTTGCAACTTACATAATAAATTATGCCTTCTGTGTATGCCATTAAAAAATGAAGACTTACTGTGATGAATTGTTCTATCAGCTCCATCTCCATATCCATATAACTCAACATGCCTGTAAGAAGTCTTTGGTAGGCTGGATCGTCTCTCAAGATTAGGTCAAGGTCAGGCCACTCATGCATCATTTCCCGCCTCTCCTCAGCCTCCTCCTCATCAAATTTGAGGCGAAGATCATGTTTAGGTGGTGAGTAGAAAACAGCAAGCTTTGGCTCCCTCAGCATTGGAGTAACTTGCACTGTGGCAGACATAATGATGTGTATTTATGCTTTATTTTCCAATGTTCTTTTGAGTTTTAATACAGACAAAAATTTGTATTTCAGGTTTTGAATTGTAACCTGGACATTCAGATCAGCTGCTGGTTTTTAAGTTCCAAAGAAACTCTGGGATGACTGATATGTTCAAGGGGAAGAGTGAGGATGACAAAAGGTTATGAATTACAATTCCTGTGAACAAAGTGTGTTTGTGGTAGTCTACTGAATGTTAATAGAATGATTTTTTAAAAAATGGAAAATGTAGACATAGAGAGAAGTCAACAGGGTCCACAATACTTCAATGCAAACTGTTAATGGTAGACGAAACAAATGTCTGTGCTCTTGTTATCAATCATATTTTCCATTTTTTACTTCCTGCTTCCCTTCTTGTTCCAGCCACACCTGCATGTAAACAATGACCGAAGGCTCTGCTCTGTTTACAGAAACAACACAGTTTTTTGCGTACCTCACTAACACTTTCGGTTACATTATTCCTTTAAGTGATTTCATATGCTCTTCCTGCAACTTCCCTCCTCATCACAGCATTCTTCTTAAGACACAATCTTCCTTATATCACCTTTTTGTAACGAAATCAAGCCATCCACTTTCGCATTATTCTAACATAGAGGACACTGAACACCTTTAGCCTGCTCCATTAAGTCCATAACAATTTCATGATTATATGGGTATACAACTTCATTCACTTCCAAAGTAAAAAAACTCTGAGGAACAGAAAAGTATTTGTCACTTTATCCTTATACAGGATATGACTGGAAGTAACTTCACAAATACTTACAAACAATGTCTTCAAAGTAGCAAATCATTGACTGAATACTGGAATGAAAGTCCACTGCACTGGGAGAGAGACTGACAAATGATTTACGAGGCTGCTGTTGTGGGTCACTGAAATGTGAAAAACATACTGATGGATTACTCATACATAGCACTGATCATATGTTTGAAGAAAACAAGAGGTAAATCCATCCCTCAATTCCAGTAATTCATCAGTGCAGAGCAGGAAAGGAAATCAAAACTATGGAAAACACAGTATAGTGGTCCCAAGTAATTTACAGGAACAAGAACTTAGGTAAGCAAATGATGCTACATAATGCCATGTTTTTCAATAAAGTTTGACACGGGAAGAAAAGATATTTGTAGCACTGAGGCACTGTTGGAAAATATAAAATTTGTATTTTATCATGTGATAGAGGGATCTTGTATGTGGCAAAACTGTAACAAAACAGCAGAACAACCCGCCATAAACTGATATTAGAACAATGACCACTTATGATATGTGATTATGATAATAGTAACAAAAAAAAGGTTTACTTTTTTATCCTCACTGATCCGCACCACACTTACATCATTAAGGATCACAATTATTGTTTACTCCAAGGACACTGGTCACGTGAAAATTCCACCAGACTTGAATTTGAAAATTCCAAATTTTGACATTTTCTGAAGATATCTTGAAATACCTCATAAAGGTCACAGGTATCATGTAAAATTTGCAAATGATACTCAAATGACTTTCCATTATAAAAGCAGTAGTGATAAAAGTAACACGAAAGTTAGGACTATGCTGCCTCAAACCTCATGAGAAACACATTTACCAGTAGCAACGCTCCAATATGGATCCCTCTGATCTGCATCAGATTTTACTTGAGCACTTGACAACCTTAAAATAATGGACTGAGCCTTTGGGATTAGGTCTGTGAGGTTTTACTATAAATATAAATATCGTAGAACCTCACAACCTTCAACTCCAAAGAACAGCTTGAAAGTTCAAGATCACCGGATATTCAAGAGTATTACATAAATTTAATTTCGAAATATAGAGCTTCGGACTGAGGGGAATTCAAAATCATGAGCTTCAATTGCATTTTGATACTTACTCCTTTGGTAATTCAGGATAAGCATATTGGTCATGACTAGAGTCACCTGACTGATCACGTGACTCCTCTTCCTCGTATTCTGAGTCTCCAGTCTCATATTCACTCTCAGAACCTGTTTCTGAACCTGTGAAGAGCATACAGTTGTCACTTACGAAATTATGTCTACACAATTCCTCACAGGAACAGACTGAACACTACAGGGGGAAGAAATGAAGTTCCAAAGGAGTTAACAAAATACAATTACAATTTGAAAAGCATGAAAATGTATGGATATAAAAAGAAAGTGAATGCAGTGATGGGTTTGACTGAACTGATATCATCCCATATTGCCAGATGTTATTTCCAAACACACAGGAGTCTCCTAACCTCGGACCAAGAAACAGTATCATTATAATAGTTTGTGTACCAGATTTGCCCCAAACCCAGCCATTGCACCAAATTTCATTTCACCTGGTTGGCAATTTTTTTAGCAATCCTGCTGAAAAAACAAACAAACAATCCTGCTGAAAAACAAACAACCAAGCAAAGTTGGATGAATACAGAACTTCCTTAAAGTAAGCAGTAAGCCTGTTGAAAAAAACAAACAAGCAAAGTTTGATGAATACAGAACTTCCTTAAAGTAAGCAGAAAGTTTCAACTTTGCACATACCTGTCTCCTCATCTCTTTGCCCATCTGCTGAATCTACAGTTTGGTCAGCTGGAAGTGACCATTTGACCCTTCCTTTGCCTTTCTTGACACCATCAGGTGAGTGACCGCGGGACGACTTGGAGGATGTGATGGATGGCACATTAAGAACGAGGCTGATGGTAAATACTGGGTTGATCACTTCCTCGACAATGTCCCTGCGCTTAATTTCCTCCAGAACCTGCATTTAGAAAAGCTATTAAATATATATCAGTTTATTTCTTCCTCAAGATAAAATTATGATCTTGAAACAAATGATACAATACAAGAAATGAAATAAATGCATCTATTCCATTCAAGTTGATGACGACACTGAAATATCCAAATAGCAAAAGAAACGCTGTCATAGACAAATGTTCAGTCATAGGCACCTGTATTAAAATGTATACACAGTATTCCTTTCAAGACACCCTCATTCAAGAAATCTTGCCAGTCTAGTTAACTCACTGGTAGAAATAATGTCATTGCACTCCAGACAGTTCCATATGTGCTTTATTCCCTTATTCACATCCAATCAAAGAGTCTTTCAACTAACTATCCATGTTGCTATCAGATTATGAATCACTGCCTCGATTCCTGCAAGCTTACAACTTCTTCCTCATTCTTACATCCAACCATTTTTGATATTCATTTCAGACTGTAAACCTGTGGAAACGTAGGTAGGACACAGACGAGGTGGGACGACTTCTCCACGTACTAGTGAACTCTGGTAGTAAATTATCCCATGCAAGCCGAACAAAGTGCAGTTCTTGGTGAGGTGAAGAAAGGAGCTTGCTTTCGTGACTCATCAGTTTGCTAAAACCTTCAAATGATATTCACTATAAAAGTGCTGCCCTCACTGGGGCTATCCATTTTGAAGTTTATATGCTTACTGGATACTACCCCTTTCTTCGTCTTGTTGTTCAGCACAGCAAGGGACACCACTCCAGAAATTCCCAGACAATGGTTTAACGGGGATCGAGGGTGAAATTTTCAATTTCGAAATGTTCAATTTTGTTAGTCCTTAACCTAGAGGGCTGAAACTTAACAGTAAGGTCAGAAATATGACTAAACATAAAGATATTGATTTTTTTTTTTCTCATTTTTTTACTTGTTGAATATATGTAAGCCACAGAAAAATCTCAAAATTTCTAAAAGTGCTGCTTTTAGGTGCCCTATTTCAAACTTTATCATGAGTTGTGTATATTTCATAGGCACCTGGCTAGTTTATTTACTCCTGAAAGTGAAATTACCTGATCTGCAGGCCTTGAAAGATAATAATGAATTTTTTTTGTTCAAAATTAAGGATATTGCCTTAAAAATTTTTTTTTCTCAGATCTGACACATAATATATGTATTTTCACTAGCCAGGTACATACACATATGTCTACTTGCATGTCAAATTTGATGGGTATAAGACCATTTGTTGCTGAGATTTTGAGATTCTTGTGAACCAAACTAGACCAAAAAAAATATTTGAGAAAACTAACGTCAAAATCTGCCAAATCTTGTCATTTTCAGGACAGGGGGTCTCTTTAGGAGCGATTTACACCTTCTTAGAGATGGTTTTTGCATACTTGACCTATATCAGGATTTTCTAGGGATGTTACAATGTTCAAATTTGATGAAAATGAAAAATCGAAATTTGATGCAAAATTGATCAAATTCTCATCCGCGATCCCCCTTAAACTCAGTAATCTCTTGCTGTCCCAGAGGATAGTAATTTGTATGATTTTCTGTTTCTATTCCTCTTTCTCTCATTGCCATGTCAATTCTTTCAATACATCTGCTTTTGTCATATCTGATGATCTCAGTCACCAGACTACAACTCAGTATCACTAAGTATTTTTAGATCCTGTCCATAAAGAAGCAGAAGTATATTATATACTGTCCATAAAGAAGCAGAAGTATATTATATACTGTCCTAAAGAAGCAGAAGTATATTATATACTGTCCACAAAGAAGCAGAAGTATATTATATACTGTCCATAAAGAAGCAGAAGTATATTATATACTGTCCTAAAGAAGCAGAAGTATATTATATACTGTCCACAAAGAAGCAGAAGTATATTATATACTGTCCANATTAAATATATATCAGTTTATTTCTTCCTCAAGATAAAATTATGATCTTGAAACAAATGATACAATACAAGAAATGAAATAAATGCATCTATTCCATTCAAGTTAGTGACGACACTGAAATATCCAAATAGCAAAAGAAAAGCTGTCATAGATAATGTTCAGTCATAGGTACCTGTATTAAAATGTATACACAGTATTTTCTTCAAGACACCCTCATTCAAGAAATCTTGCCAGTCCAGTTAACTCACTGGTAGAAATAATGTCACTGCACTCCAGACAGTTCCATATGTGCTTTATTCCCTTACAAGACAAACACCCCATTTTACAAATGGGCAGGCAGGCAACGCACCAGCTGCGATAGAATACCTTGCGCACCGAAAGGTATCATAGACGAATGCATTAGACTCCGTGAAAAAGTTTGACGATTGGCGAATCGGGCGGATTGAAAAGATCTATCGGAGATTGTATTTTGTTGCTATACACATTCTTTTTTTTAAAAAAGGGTAAACAAAATAAAGAGGACTGATGTGTATAGTTACCTTTTGTGTATTTTTTTACGAACTTAGGTGAAAACCGCATGTTTTTACGTTACGTAGTTCTCAAGAAACCTGTGACACAAATTTGGCTGAAGCATTTTATTAATATAGATTCACATCCAATCAAAGAGTCTTTCAACTAACTATCCATGTTGCTATCAGATTATGAATCCGTGCCTAGATTCCTGCAAGCTTACAACTTCTTCCGCATTCTTACATCCAACCATTTTTGATATTCATTTCAGAATGTAAACCTGTGGAAACGTAGAGTGGATGCAGATGAGGTGGGATGACTTCTCCACGTGCTAGTGAACTCTGGTAGTAAATTATCCCATGCAGGCCGAACAAAGTGCAGTTCTTGGTGAGGTGAAGAAAGGTGTTTGCTTTCGTGACTCATCAGTTTGCTAAAACCTTCAAATGATATTCACTATAAAGGTGCTCCCTCACTGGGACTATCCATTTTGAAGTTTATATGCTTACTGGATACTACCCCTTTCTTCGTCACGTTGTTCAGCACAGCAAGGGACACCACTTCAGAAATTCCCAGGCAATGGTTTAAGGGGGACCGAGGGTGAAATTTTCAATTTTGTTAGTTCTCAACCTAGAGGGCTGAAACTTTACAGTAGTAAAAATATGTATTTTCACTAGCCAGGTACCTGTAATACACATGTCTACTTGCATGTCAAATTTGATGGGTATAAGACCATTTGTTGCTGAGATTTTGAAATTCTTGTGAACCAAACTAGACAAAAAAAATATTTAACTAACATCAAAATCTATCAAATCTTGTCATTTTCAGGACAGGGGGGTCTCTTTGAGAGCGATTTACACCTTCTTAGAGATGGTTTTTGCATACTTGACCTATATCAGGATTTTCTAGGGATGTTACAATGTTCAAATTTGATGGAAATGAAAAATCGAAATTTGATGCAAAATTGATCAAATTCTCACCCGCGATCCCCCTTAAACTCAGTAATCTCTTGCTGTCCCAGAGGATAGTAATTTGTATGATATTCTGTTTCTATTCCTCTTTCTCTCATTGCCATGTCAATTCTTTCAATACATCTGCTTTTGTCATATCTGATGATCTCAGTCACCAGACTACAACTCAGTATCACTAAGTATTTTTAGATACTACCCATAAAGAAGCAGAAGTATATTATATACTGTCCATAAAGAAGCAGAAGTATATTATATACTGTCCTAAAGAAGCAGAAGTATATTATATACTGTCCATAGAGAAATAGAGGTACATTACCTCATCTATATCAGGAGGTCCTTCAACTTCCTCTACCTTATCAAAATCATAGTGGGGTATGACATATGCCTGTGGAGTTTCCCCTTTCTTCTTAGCTTTATTCTTGTTCTCAGACAAGAAGCTCAGGTCAGAGTCTAGTTCTGTTTGTGTAGATGCCCTGAAACAGATATATAATACATATAAGCAGCTGCTCATGGTCAAAATCATCATGAGCAAAATTGCTGAATTTATCACCACTGTCATAATGGTCATCTTCATCTGACCTGTTTACTACTCCAAAATTACCCCTCCCCTCTTCCCCAACACCACTGGCAAAACATCACGAACATTTACATATTTAATTAAAGGTTACATACTAGGATTACTAGTTGATGCTAAAGCTGATACAAATACAAAGCCCACACAGAAATTGCGCACATGAGTCATAAGTCAGATCATTTTGATTAGAGTCACAACACAACGATTAATGTGTGAGAGAGCCAGGGGAATAATATAAGTTACCAGTGAAAGCATCACAGCAATACACACCTGATATTCCGTTGCCTTCAGAAGAAATAAAGAAAAAAAAAAGGGAAAACAAACAATAGGTGATTAGCAAGAAGATTATGTGGAGTGTTAAGAAATACATATATCACATGCCAGAGAAGACTATCATATGCAGTGGAATCTCTGTTCCTACCTGTGACTCTCCCATTCCAGTCTATTGCCTGAATTTCTAACCAGACTCAGCTCTGAGATGCTATATATAGACATCAATAATGATCTGGTATTCACCTCCAAATAATGGTCAGACCAAAGGAGGTGAGAAAAGGAGTTGCTTGCCAAGCAGTGAATTTTGTGAGGCATGCAAAGTTACAAGATCCATGCAATGTTTTGAGAAAATTATATAAGGGTTAAACATAAGAGCAGAAAGAATTCATAAAAATGACAGGGGTCCAAAACATTTCAAAGGAGAGCGCTGATGTTGTTAGATAAGGACAGAATAAGCAAGATAGTGTGTATAACATTATCACATCAGCATGCAGTTGCAAGACTTATTAAGAAGCAAGTGAAGATATCAATCTTTGATGTACACTCATCTCATGTGAATGAAGTGATATCAATAAGCAAATGAAAAATATACATCCACAACAGACTAGAATAAAAAGCTAACAGTGTTTTACACTGATCCTTAAGAACTACCTATGAATTGTGAAATGTACAATTACCACAGACTGCCAAAATCTATATTTAAGCAAGAGAAGTGCATATGAAGGTCACAAACAGGATAAAGAATGACTTTCATTAGCAGTCAACAGCTAAGCTTAAAATCAGCTTTTTAAAAATAAACTGCGGTAGTAT
The DNA here is from genome assembly GCA_033807755.1 of Ellobium chinense. Taxonomy (NCBI): domain Eukaryota; kingdom Metazoa; phylum Mollusca; class Gastropoda; order Ellobiida; family Ellobiidae; genus Ellobium; species Ellobium chinense. The sequence continues at coordinate 745,020 of JAWQUT010000058.1, forward strand.
TAAGTAATGATGATTGTCTTTGCCTTGTTTATTTAGGTTTGTTTTCCTCTTCTTCCATTCTTTACTCCCAGCCTTGGAAAATGGAAAAGATCACAGGGCATTTTGACAGAGAGCTTAAATCCAATTTACATTACTATGTCACGAAAAAAGCACAATCTGCATCAGTTACAGTTTTGTCCCTACTCTCACTAAAGCTCCTACTGCATATAATTAATCATTAGACAGCCTTTAGATGACCTGAAAGAGCTTTTATTTGCAAGCCTTCTATTGACATCCCCCCAAAAAAACTTGATTGTGCTCTTATAAGGTGATAGTTACTGCTGTTGTTACCTAGATGATGTAGCTGCTGGTGTCATGGACTTTCCACCGCTGTAGATTCTGTCCTAAAATAAAAAAAGAAATTAATGATGTACCGTCACAACTTCAAAAGGCAAACACCATCCTAAACATAAATATGCCTAAGTTAACATGAAATGCACAAGACCACACAGTCTTAAAGCTCACAACTGTTTACTCTCCTGAGATATTAACTTCACTTCTTGTTGGTTTCAAAGCATTAAAGATTAAAGAAACACACTCTTTTAGGGTGTGAGATCTAACATTCATCATATCATGCAACTAAAGGAATGGCACTGCCCTATGAAGGATTGACTTCCTGTGATTTATCACATCTGTCCTGATATTCTGCCTATCTTCTGTTTTCTTTGGTCTGGGCATGGCCAATAAACTTGATAAACTTGCTGCAAATAAAACTTCAACTCGGCACTGATTTTTACCAGTGACAGTAACTAAACATTCCTCATTCTTTCATGACCAATCTTATTTACACATCATTTATTGGTGGGAACACAAAACAAGATTTCTGTACTTAATACCAACTGTGTGCTTCCTCATAGCCAAAGTCTGATTTAGGTCAAAATGGAATAAAGATCCCATGTTGTTTATTAGATCAAGGTTACTTTTGACAACGTAAAACAAAAGACTGCATCAATCTTTTTCACCCAAAGTTACAGTTGCAAAGACACAAACTGTGTATTTTCATTTTGCCATAACCCCCCNTCTCAAAACCTCTAAAAATGACTTCGGTCATAATGGAAGCACATACATAAAACATTTTCAATGTCCACCTACATCATCATCCTCATCAACTTCATCAGAATCTTCATCATCCTGTGCATGGTAGGAGGTGACAAGATGATCCAACAGTCTCTGAGCAGCTGAGAACACCAGGTGGCGCAACAAGTCTTGCAAGATGTAGTCCACACACCGTAGGAAGCATGACAATCGAGCAAGGATTTTCCGCCACTCAGCAATCTCAGCATACAAAGGTTTGTTCTCTGTAGGCAAAAATACCATATAAAATAGCTTCTTATTTACAACATAGTAGTATAACTGAGACTCAAACCAATAGACAGGAAAGGGACTGAAATACATCTATATTTATATAAGAAAATATTGTGTTAAATGGTTTAATGCACAAAGACAATTTTTATCAGCAGGATAAAGTCCTAGCTAATTAACAAAGTTATTTATTGCTATATTTCTAAGCTTACTAGTTTAAACAGTGTTGCCTCAAGGTTGCAGGAGCCTAATTGGCTAAAACTGTGTCGATTATCAGAGTCAATAATAGCAGAGTATAAAATCGGGAATTATTGCATAACATGAAACTATACCGCAAAAGGCTTGAGATACATCAGTGTATTTGTTAAATTATGATTTTTGGCAGGCAGCTCTTTTCAAGGGTCTAAGCAGTTTCAGTTTGTGCGAGCAGCTGGTCTGTAAAAGAATCACAAATCTTGGATGCCCTTTTCATGTAAACTGAAATTACGAAAAATCTAAATGAAGGACCCCTACTGAAAACTGTATATAACTTGAGCACAGTGGTGGCTCCAAACCTACAGACTAGTCTTGGCTTTTTTGGAACGTTCATGCAGTCTGAGGAGTATATTTTCTCAAATGCTCGAAGAGGCATTTCCAGCTAGGCTCCTGCAACCTCAATGGAGCACCTCTACTGTAAACTATTACTTTTCTCATCTTCCTCCTTCTTAGACATATTTCCGTCTCCAAAGGTCTGCCGAATCTTCAGTCGAGTTTGTTGACTTGCTAGAAGTGCTGCTCTGACTGCTGGGGATTTGATCAGTACACGCCGATCGCCTTCATCTCTGATTCCCTGAGTTATGCCCTCCATCTCTGCAACAGTCTGTGGTGGAGGAATCACATGAAGTCACACAGAGAGGTATTTCATTATTTATGGAAGACAATTCTATAATTTTCAAAAGAGCTTCTGCTATCCTTTACAAAATAGTTAAAAACATTTTCACATTTTTGGCAAAACAGACCATACTGAATCAGGAAATAACAGAAAGCATGTTGGTATAAATTCAATACCTGTGACAAATTTTTTTTTAAACTTTAGCACTGCTAAAATTTCTTTTCATCAAATATGTTGCTTGATGCTTCTAATATGAGTGGTTGTGGGTTTGGTGTGTGCAGGAGGTGGAGGTGGGGAGGTGATCAAAATTATGATGTTTATTACTTACAGCACAAGATTCCCACACAATCTCAATAAGTTTTTCCCTGAGTGAGTTCAGCTGCTGTAAAGCCCTGTCACATCTGCCTTTTTGGATACTTTCAAATTCCTGCAAGGTCATAGTTGTTGCAGGGTCAAGTTCAACAAGGGAGATGATACTACTGGCATCACCATCCTTGACAATACTCCTTGCACTTTCACACAAGCTTTTGACATGGATCAAACAGCCTTGTAGGACTTCATTGGCAATGAAAAGAGAATGATACAGCTTCTCCCTGTAAACAAAATTTAAAAGTACATGTATTATTTAACAACTGGAGACTGGTTTCCTTTGTACACAACGCTTGTTTTACAGTCATTCATTATACTTTCCATAATCCACAGGCTTCATTTTTTTCTTTTTTTTTGTTTTTTGTCCTTAAGTTTCCTTTTTCCCTTTTNGGGGAGGATCTCTGCCGTAGGAGACAATAATTAAAGCCAACAGGTCTTTGGGTTATTGTGAATAACATTTATCAGTATTTCACAAGGTAAACAGTCTTTTTGTATGAGACATCAATAAAAACCTCAGCAGTTGAGTGAAACCTTGTTCTGGAATGTCTACAGTCTGTTTCTGCTTGCTAGTCCTCAAGAGTGCCAATGCAAATGCAGTCACCAGCATTCCTAGTCAATGTGAATATAGCACTTTATGCACAGATAAAACTCTCTTTTTCTGAAATCAAATATAGATAAAGTTTTATTCAACTCGTTAGCACAAAAGATGTTTTAATCCTGTCTTTTAACAGGCAACTCCTCCATCCCTCCACCACCAGCAAAAAAATTGCTAGAGTTGTGAGATCAAATCTTTCAACCAGAATATTACAGTTGGTGCTTCCAGTTTCGCAACAAAGCTACTTACTGCTGACCACTGTGTTTCTGATGATTTATCGCCTTCTTCCATTGCTTGAAAGCCTTCCACAACCTGCAAACATGGGACAGTGAAAGAAGAAAATATTCACACTAGCTCCAAATGTTGCATCTGAACTATTCACAGCTGCATTAGCACTTTTTCAGGACATTTAACCCTCATTATGAGGAAATCTAATAAAATCTTATCACTGTCATCCTCTTTCTCAGCACCAATTCACCTGAAACTCAGCTGGGCACAGTAAAAAGTAATACTTCAGCCTCATCATTCCAGTAGCAATAGTGAAATACGATCTCCTATAAAATTATTAAGTTTTACTTCAAGAATACCAGAATGGAATGCTCAATGAATCTACATCTCCTACTGATAAATTCACACTCTTATCCAAGCAATCATTTGTTCACACAGTCAAAAACTGTGTGCCACATTCTTCAAGGCTAGCAAATTCACATCACTTTCCTAGCAAATAATCATATCACACAAAATAAACTGCAATCACAAACAACCAAGGAAATATTTCTACCTAGACTGAGGATTTACAGAAAGTTAACTTTTTAATTTTAAAAAATATGAAGTAATGACCCATCTTTCATTCTGCACTTTTGTCATGGTTCACTGCTCTCTCTTATGAAACTTGCCTGAATTTCACAAACACAGGAAACTGGAATACCATGTGGAAGAGTCGCCTCTCCCACAGCCACCAGAGGGCAGGAGTAGCATTTGATTCACTCATTTTGCCATCTGTTTCATAGCACTGGATAAAAGAAACAAAATTCATTTATTCCACATAATTGTGACATATCTACATCTGTAAGTGTCGAAAGTGTCCATATAATTCAGTTTCAGCATGTCATGTACTCATCTGAAGCAAGAATCATACCACTTACGAAGTGAGAATCAGTACCACTAACAGAAATACTTGTGGCTAGTCCACCAGAAAATAATCACAAATACCCTCCACTCAGCAGGTTATTTGTGCCTGGGGACTTGTTGATCTAATATTTGGATTTAGACACATGTTTTAACAGATCAATCATCCTAAAAAACCCCACCAACAGAATGTATACTATATACTACTCTGGCCAAACGGTGTGACTCTTTTTAAGAAAATGCATATTACATGTGATGCAAAATTTCTATAAGCCATATTACCAAACTTGTAGAGAGTAATACAATAATAATATCATAAAACTTTTCTGATATTAAATTTAGGTTCCAGTTGAAATAAGTAAAATAAAGTCATGTGTGAGAGGTTTGGGTCATGAACTCCGTGACCAAGTTTATTTGATCATAGCACTAATAATGAAGACCAGTTAAGTCAGAAATTTCATTGATTAGTTACATAGGTCCCAAGCATATTCATGGCAAATGTTATCTTTGAAAATTGAGCATGTACACATAAATTGCAAAATATTTTTATAAAATAAGTAAATAGTAACTGAAATCAGTATACCTTATATGAAGCTTGGGGGTGTGAAGCAGTGCAATATTCTCAGACATAATGACACAAATACTGGTGAAATTTTGTGGAAAGAGGCTTCCTGTTTTCCTCCAGTTTTGTAATGATGGGTTACTGCATTTTTAAAGCCATTTTTCATCTGTGTTCTTCATTAGCCATCTATATTTAAGTTGACTTTTTTTCAACTACTTTTTGGCTCCTGAATGCCATTTTGCATGCATTTGGTATTGGTGCTTATGGAGAAAAAGCAATTGTAACTATCATTTTTTTGAGACTGTCATTGAATTTTCAGAAGGGAACCATCCTTATTCCAAAGTGCATCAATTTGTTTGATAGATGTCATTTTGGCCAACCCTGGTCCCATTTATAGAATGCATGTACATTCTATTGAAGCATATTGAATGCATTTATTGTTTTGATGACATGGTTCTATCAGACCAATGCCTTGTGAACAGCTGACCTACTCACCATGGTAACATATGATGCACTAATTGTGAAGTACATCTTCTTTGACCTCGCTGTGTTTGCAGACACCACTTCAAGGTCATATGGGTTGTAGCGGGATCGCAGATTGTTGCGATTGCGGGGTAAACAGTAGAAAAATTCCCCTGTGTCTTGTCCAGCTTGTTCTGCTTCCTAAATAAACATGTTGTATGCTTGTATGAAAACTTATCACAGAATTCAATAGCAAAATGGCAAAAGAAAACAAAGAAGGCAAGAAAGATTACGGTTTTAAGACTACTGCAATGAAAAATACTGAGTAAAAAGAAAGACCAAACACAGAAAGTAGATAAAACACAATATAATGTTATTAAAATGTTCACTCACAAAAGCAAAAAATCATCAACGCCATTTTAAACAGACCTTACCTTTTCACCCTCTGGGATGTCCTTCAATTTCACCATCTTTTCCCTTGTATCTGGTCCATGCCGTGGAATCTCCAATACCCAGCCCAACTTCCTGCGCATGTCCAGAAGTAACTCGTGTGCATTCCTGATTTCTGGCACTGCGTTATTGTAAGAGCAGTAAAATTATTCTCTTACAGACAGTACTGAATTACAAGAGAAGCTGCTTGAGAAGATGATTTTACCTAATAACCATGCAAATGGCAATGAAATCATGAATTGTACTCACAATTATACAGGAAGCTATGTTTCGCACAGCCACTTGATCAACAAATCGTATTGCAATTAGTGCCTCAGTTGTTGGCTTCCTCATATATCAGTATGTAACACTTTTCTCAGTTTGAGAATGTAAAAACAGTTTTGTCAGGGGTGGTAAAGAACCATCTTCATAGGAACTCTTTCTGAAATACCTGTTCAACGCTCATACTGTGATAATACAAAATCCTGTCAAAATAAATGGGGTGAAATGGACTGCAAAATTAAAAGCAAGAAGCCAAGTAGATGGGTAAGAGGTTGTTGGACATTCAAGACATTCTTGATTAACTGATGATCATGATCTTAAGAGGTAACAAATGATGCAAATGGGCACTGTCCTTACTGATACCCACACGCATGCTAGCTGATGATGCTTCCTCTGCCATCAGTATCATAATGGGATATGACTTGTCCATGACAGGATTAAGATATATATCCAATTAAAACTTCATGTGTGTGCTGTGTGCGTGACCCACAGCAGAAGAGCTACTGTTTTCAAAGCCCATACCTTTGTCATCATACTTGTTCCTCTTCAAATAGGACAGAACTTTGGTTGGATCAGGCTTAGAGGATACATATGATGTTGAATATGACTTCATAGTCTGCTTTGTCTTCTTTGAGTCCACTGACCGCTTCGTCTCAACACCAGCACTCTTTGATCTTTCTGTTGGCTTGTGGGATGCAGCATCTTGTTTATCCTTGATTGATTCCATTATTTGAATCTGTGAGAAAGAGGAAAAAAAAACACTATACAAGTTCTAAAGTTAACTCACTGATGTTGCTACTGCTGCAGTGCAGCTTGAATGAATTAGTAAAAAATATATCTGAACACTTATTTGTTTTGCTATAAAATGTTTGCTAGTTAATAAAGCAAACAAAGAGGGAATAACAAATAGAAATATCATTGTCTCTCTTCCAACTTCAGATTCAGACTGCTATCATTACCATCTAATTCAGTGATTCACAAATTTACATGCCATTCTTTATATAGGTTTTGTTCCTGTGTTCAATTTCTGACCACAGTCACATTGTAAGTGCCTGGGGAAAGCATTTCATCCACATTTTCCTCCACCCACCTGTCTGCAAAATATATACCCGGCTATAGACAGTGAGCAATATTGTAAAGATGATAGTGATCAGCGCCTGTATGGCAGTGGCACTATATGTTCTCCAGGGAGTTGAAAAAGACATAGAGTGATCAGGCCCGCCAAGGTAATAATAGTGTGAAGTCATGTTAATGGATATAAGCCTGGACAGGAGAATTATAAGCTGCATTATCATTATCATCATCATTATTATTATTACTCTGTTGACAAAACTACCAGTACAACACCCACATAGTAGAAATGTTCACACCAGGGAAAAAGAAACAAGATTACACAGTATTACCTGTTTTCCTTCACCATGAGTGGGCATATCATCTTCCTCTTCTTCGTCATCTTCACCTTCAGTCTCTTTATACTCTACATCTCCTTCTCTAGCCAAGTCTAGTTCCATATCTGCATTCTCTAGGAAATCTGTCCTGGTGTGAGACACCATTCCCTTGTACTTGACCATGCTTGTATCTGTGCCTCTCTTCAGTACACTGCTGTAATCTGTCTTGGATGGACTGACAGTCTCAGAGTAGGTTGTGGGTGAGAACAACTCTCCCATCATGTCTGCCTCCTGGATCTTAAGTCCATCATCTTATAGGAAAAAGGAATCTGATATATATCGCACCTGAGAGAATAATATCTCAGCGATGTTTAGAACCACGGGGAGGGTAGCACGTTTTTTTGGGGGTTAAGTGAAGGATCACAAGTATCATTTGTCAGTGTCATTTGTGCTTTCAATTGCACACTTTACAGAACACAATTTTCCTCTGTTATTCCTATCTTTATCTTCTTTATTCTTATGGTTTCACTCACTTATTTTATCATATCATACTGCATCTTCAGCACCTTCAAAATGATTAAGATCTCCTGAGCAGGGTAAGTAAGTGATTATAGTCCATTTGTGCAGAAGTAAAAAGTGACAAGGTTGCACTTTGTAACACTTCATCAAGCTCACACATACAAGACACTCCATAGACCACATGCTTCAATATCATTGTTCAGGTCTGTTAAAAACCTAAGTCTGTTTGATAACCCTCACATTATTCTTTTTGTTTCACATCACTGCATAATGTATATCAACAGTTCCTGGTTAAGTTAGGGGAGACAGATTTAATACCGAGGTTTTGAGCTATTTTCCACTTTGCATTTTACTAAAAATAGTGGTTAAAGTGACTGTTATATGTTGTTTTAGGTCAGCAAGGGATGAAAACAGTGCTAGACACAGGCGAAACCAGGGGAGGAAGAACCTCTATGATGGAGGGTAATAGTGCATGGAGGGTAATAGTACTATAACTAGACCTCTGTCATTTTTCAGCTTTGCAGATAGTTTAAATAAACAGTCTGTGTTTCTCATGGACACCATGAAAGCAATAACACTATGATGGCAATGATGTCTATTTATAGACAGCTAGATTTCCATTAGCAACAACCATCTAAATCTTCTAAAAAAAATACTCTGCACAGAATTACTCACTAAACATATCTAATATCTATTTAAATATTCATGTTACCTCAGTTAAAGGTGGAATGAGCTTGGCATCTTTGCAATTTATGGTTATGAAATCTCCAAACTAATAACACTCACCATTTGGATATAGTGTTTTTTGGATATTATGTTGACTTCACTGTTGTCATCTTTTACTGATTGGCACCAACTATGAATGATCTCAATGAGTATGGTTTGTGTTCTGTTGCATCCAAAAGTTTTATTTGTTTGCTTAATGAATACTGCTTGTATTTTCTGTTCATACAGGGATTACATATCAATAATCAATAGGCCCATATATCATTGTTAGCTTTATATATGCAATAAATTAAGGACTGGAACACAGTACAAACTCTGGTTCCCTGCCTTATGTTCTATTCAGCTGATTCTGGCATTCTGTTGTCCCCAGGACCCTCCATGAAACCTAACTCTAACAGCATCAACAAAACAAAAAACTTTACACTTACCATAGTCCAGCTCATCAAATTCAGTTTCAGCTGTGGAACTACTGAGATCAGGCGATGAGACTAGGGGCTCGAGCTGGTGAGGTTTTTTTCTGGTCAAACTGTGGAAGTTCATAAGCCATTTTAACAAATTTAAGTTAAGTTAAAAATATTTAGCAATTTATGTGTACATGCTCAGGTTTCAAAGATAACATTTACCATGAAGATGGCTGGAACCTATGTAACTAATTTATGAAATTTCAGACTTAACCGACCCTCATTATCAGTGCTACGATCAAATAAACTTTGTCATGGAGTTCATGACCCAAGCCTCTCACACACGACTTTTAAGCCACAATATATAACAACCACTTACATGTTTTGCAAAACCGACACTTCCTTGTTGCTCCAACCACCTGAGGCCTGAGATTGGTCTTTGAGTGAGGTAACATTCCTCTTTGGCACATTTGTTGGCAAAGGCTCTAGCACTGTGCTCCTCTTCATTGGGGTTGGGAGCTCAGCCTTTTTGTCATCCTTTGTAAGACAAGGACAGTACTCATCATAATTAACATCATATTTTATCAGAACTCCATTTCCAATGACACAAAAGCCTTTGATGCATTTTCAAGCAATACAATTCAAGAAGTTTGTTAAATAACCAACTCATCTGCCATAAAGACCATATGTGAGCAATAAACAACACCATTGTTAGACTCATGATAACCAGAACTGTTTCAGAATAAACAATCATTACAAATCATTCCCTTGCTAGTTTTCATTCTAAATATAGTTGTTATTCAATCGTGTTAAAAAAAAATTCCAGCCCACACATTTTGATCGAGACAGGTCCTTAACACAGCAAACAGATACAAATTTACAAGTTCATTCAAAACGTTGGCAGAGCAGGCTGGTCAACCTGCTGTTTTTCCATGCAAGATTCTGCTCTTAATGTTCACCAGAAGTGAAAGTTCTTAACTTACATATCTACAGTTAATAGCTGACAAAGGATAACTCAGAACCTGTAGATGTAGGTACATTTTGGTGTTGATCTAAACTCACCCCAGATGTAGGTCTCTTTCTCAGTGTCTGCAGACGGACATACTGCATTACACCTGAATTCTCAGGCTTATCATACAGACGTTCTCTAAGCTTTGCTTGAAGAGACAAGGGTTCTTGGACCTCCATTTTCTTTGCTTTGACATCAGAAAGTTCCATTTCAGGAAATGATGCTGAACTTAGGTTGAAGCGCGTTGATTTCACATTTGAAGCCTGACTCTGACCAAGCAGTTCTTGCTCAAGTGTTGACATGTCAGCAAAATCTTGATTCAAGACTGCAGATTCTGTGGACAGGCTCCTGCCACTAATCTGTGAGTCTCCTCGGACATCAGCCATGACTGTCTCGTCTTTAGGCTATGTCTGTACTGGCAAATACATTATCTGAGAATCTGAAATAAAAATAAAGTATCCAATGGACATACGTATTCAAGTTCCAAACTTAGGAGATGTCAGACTTTTATTTTAAAAATTCACAAAAATTATAACATCAGCATAATGACACTGAAATGCACGGTGGCATGAAGTACATATATTTATTTATTCTAGTTACTGTTACATTGCTACATGCTGGAGGAGGACATACATCAGTCTACACTAAAGGGGCTTCCCTGACCTTTAGCATAAGCATATATAGCCTGTGATGTTGTGATCAATGATGTGGCAGGTCAAAGGTCATATATTAGGTGCTTTAGAAAGCCGACCACTGAGACTGAGCTTATATTATGTTCTACGGGATAACAGATGAAAGACCAAACTGACACAAATGAAAAAAAAACAACAATTCTCCAATCCGTGATTAAAGTACAGCAAAATATCACATTTTAGATGACCGAACAGCCATATATAATGTGCTCCACTAATAGATTTATTCACAGCATATTGTGAAAGTTTATTGTTAATAATATTATTTCTGGACATTACCTTTGACAACTATCTACAGTCCTACTGAAAATAAAGCTTTTGAGTCAGGTCAGCTGAAGAGTATATTTTGTTTCTACCTCTACAAATCTTTTCATGAATAAGGAGGATTATTCATCTGACTCTAGAGTAGGTTAAATATGTCAGACCAATATATGCTGCACCTGCATCTATCTGTTATCCTTTTCAATCATTGAATCATGAAACTGACATTTGGTATTATTGTGTTTGATGATTAGAATTATGGCTGTCTCCAGGGACAGGACCACTCTTGTATCAGTACAGTTCATTTAGTCGTAGATTAGAAAAAAACCGGTCTTATTCCTTGATTATTCCATATTTGCTTGCCTAGAGAGTCATTGGATCTGAAAAAAAAATGCTCTAGACGTCTAAGTCTGTTTCACTGACTCAGACCACTAGACTAGTACTAGTCTGTCTAGTCTAGTTCAGGACTTATTCCGTGTCCTTCAACAATGACGATATATTATGCTGAAACAGACATACCAATCAGTATTATATTTTCGCACATCTTGATTAAAGGTGGCGCCATAAAGCTGCAAAATGCGGATAATGTTATAAGTTGGTTTTTTCACCTACCTCTCCAGGTCCATTATCGAATGCCCGGCGCCATTTTCTAGTTTACCTTAGCAATACCCATAATACCTTATAATCTATCGGCACGGTCAAAGATTGTCAGACATTCTAACTGACGGATTGGTTGAGGTCGACATCTCTGTAAAACATCCACATGTCTTAATTATAATTTAATAGATGGTTTCTTTAGGAAATGTTTTAGCCTAGTATTTAGATATAAAGCAGTTTTTTGTCACTCGATTTTCAAGTTCTGTAAAATTCTCAGATAATGAAGCATTATATTATTATATGATTAAGACAAAAAAGAAAGACCCAAATTTTAGACTGTGTGCCATGAAAGCCCTCGAATTTCGATGTTGCTGAAATTTATGACCATAAGATTTTGCTTGGTGCATCACCAAGCGAGTTAACGGGGTCGACTCTTCGGAAGCAACGTTTTGACATTTCAGTACGGCCTACACTGTTTATGTACAGAGTGTCTGTAAGGGAGGTTACTCAAAAAAAAAAATATCATCCGATCTGGATTGAACTTCGGATCTTCGCTTCGGAAATAGCATAGTAAGCTAGTCTAGACAAGACATAGAGTAGAAAGTGAACGGAGATCCGTGACCATCGCATTGGACTGGGAGTCTGCTTTGCTACTGTTAAATAGATCTAGGAATGTAAGTGCACGACGTGCATTTAAACTGTTAAGAAATGTGAACGGTTTCTTTTCATCACTAGACCAGACTTAAAGGAAGACTGAACCGTCCTACAGACCATATTAAATCAGACGGTACCCTATTATTTCAATAAAACAGTCTATCAAGTGTGTGTCATAATGATATGACGCCTCTGCTGGCCCCAGACAACTCATAGGATTACATTATCCAAAGTCCGAATTGTTACAACCACTGCGCGCGTGGCGGCCATAAGCTTACGTCAAATACGTTCTCGCCACATGGCCCAGCTGTCTAGCCAGTGCTGTGCGGACGGGTGATAGCATGTTGGTATGAATGTTTTAATTCCTCTGTGAACAGTAGATATGCCAAACAAAATCATGCTGAGGCAATAAAAATGCAGAATACTTTTTCTGGCTTACTCTATCAAACTTTACATTTGAATTTGGAATACCAGAACCTTAATTAAAAGCTGAATAATACATTGTCAGGTAGAGGTGTCTGCAGATGTTGGAACATAAGTGACGTCAGCGTTTTTGCCGCGGGCTTCTGCTGATCGGGGAAGGGGAATAATTCTGGACTTAAGGGCCAAACCCGGTAACTCTAGCTCTCCTTATTGCGTCATATTACATACGCGCACGATAACAGAACGATGCTCTTTTTTCGCAAAATTGACTCGGTGGGCACCATAGATAATTTTTAGAGAGAAAAGGTCTTGAAAAGTGGAAAATTATTTTTGATGTGCGTGTCCTACTTTAAGACTACGTTGTTGACACATGCAGCTGCGCATGCAATTAAAACATTAACTTGAACGACAATAAATGAATATATGGGTTCCAACGAAAGGTGAACCAGTTTCCAAATCATAATTCATAAGAAAGTAGTCTAATCACGACTATAATGTTGAATTAACTAAGAGCGACACTATCACTCATAGTCATATTAGTCATAAGTGCCTAGCCATTACATTGAAAATGCCTGTTCTACATGACAGTATACAGTTTGCTTTCTTAAAAGCATAGTCATCATTGAACTCCATCAGTTGATAATAGAAGGGACTCTCCCACTCTTTTTTTGGTTTAGAATCTTGGTGTAGACTAGTCGTAGTGTTAGGGATAGAGTAGAGTTAGGAGACGAAAAAGTATCCTTTAGACAGTCCCAAGGCATTTTTCATTCTCATTATTTGAGAATTCTCTCATGTGGGCATTTGCTTTCCTAACCAAGCCTACTCCTAATTTGAGAGCGTCTGGATTTGTGTATGGTAATTTTGAAAACAAAAATAGAAACACCACACGTGTAGGCAAATATATGTTTCAACAACACAATAATAGTCAAACAAGTTTCAGAGTTTGACAGAGGGGGAAAATTTAGTTTTAGGGTGGACCTCATAGGTTTAATTGGTTTGTGTAATAAAGTTGTCCAAGTACAGCTTTATTCTTACCTTTGTAATCCCCTTCGCAAATCACATCACAGCTAATGGCATCGGGTGGAGCAAGACAGCGCCATGCAGGAAAGCAGAGATTAAGATCTGACCAGCTGAAAGATGACATTTCAGAAGAACAGAGAGAAACTGAAGCAGTGGAAAAAGCCTCAAGAGGGTGAGAATACAGTTCAGTTTTATGCCAGGATAGCCCTTCTGCTTGTGAAAGTTTTTAAAATGTTTCTATAAATATCACTCAGCTTTTGTATCATTCAGTCATTTAATTATAAATGTTAATATGAAATTCTAAGTCAGAGGTGAAATGTTAACTAATCAGTGTACTTTCATCAGAATGCTTTACTTTCGTATGAAATGATGAAGAACACTTGTTGTATCGACCTCTTTCAAAGTCATTTAGTGTCTGGGTTTTTAACATATCTGTAACAAATAAAATAGCCTAAGAAAATTGTTTTTTTCATCAGAGACCTTTGGGCATGTTGATATTTTTAATTATATCAGAATATGTATATTGTGACTGTAGGGAAATGGACAAATATTTATTCTTTTTGCAGATGGATTAAAGCATTTTTCATAGCTTTGTGTATCACCATTGTCATTTCTGTTGGTGTGCTGCTCTTGCTACCGTCGCCAATCGAACCTGTGGAAATAACTGGGTGAGAGCTACTGGAATTCACAAAGTGCATAATCTTTGTTGATGTCTTGATCATAGAACTGCAGTACTATGATAGGATTTCCTCCATATGCATTCATCTGTTTACTCTCAACTTATAATTCCTTTCCTTATACAAAGGGGACCTTATTGAAAACCTTTGTGACTTAGCTTACCAAGTATCATCTTTCCATCAACATCAAGTTAAGAGTTTAAATGATTTGTAATGGATGCTGAATTTTTTATCATATAATAGATGTAGCTTTATGTTTTCTGTGAAACATATTAATTTACATTAGGACATACTGTTAGCATGAACATCCCATAAAAAGAATGACTAGTGATGTAGAAATCTTAAAATTTTTCTTTCATCTCACTTTTGTAAGATTCTTCACTTTCGTAACAGGCGCTTAGCAATACAAACAGGAAAGGAATATAAAATGCAGATTTGGAAAGCTATGGTAAAGGATTTTTCATGTTATTGTTTAACAAGGAAAAATCAGTTTACACAATGTCTCGAGTTACAGATCATGAGGGTTTTGACACAGTATAACAATTCTACATTTCTTAATGTGTTTTCAACAAGGTTTGTGCTTTCAGTTAATCTTACATATGGCAGACCTCACTTTATCCCACATATAGTATCGAGGAGAAGTATATATATGAACTAATATCCAGAGTACCAGGAGGGTTAAGGATTATTTGTTTTTATCTTTTGTTTTACTTTGTGATCTTTTGAAATAGATCTTTTTTTTTTTTGATTTGGTCCAGACTGTCAGAACCACCAGAATGGACTGGTCCACTTGAAGTTAATGATATTTTGAGCCATGCTGAAAGGATATACAGAGGCCAGGTGTCAGGCCCAGAGTCTATTGTTGTTGATGGAGGTTAGTGAATCAGTGGCACACTCCTGAGATATGTGGGAACTGAAAATCTAGGGTTCTTCAAGACCCTTTGGGACCATATTACATTCTCAGATAGAGCATAAACACATCCACATTCTCCCATGTACCAGTTTACACAAGGAAATAGGTATACAACAGAAACACATAAAGTGAGTTCAAAAATTCACATTGATGGTGCAGTGCTTTGGACCTAAGTCTGACCATTTACTTCCTGTATCAAATATACTCACAAACTTGACACTTAGGAGTGATGTCTTGGAATTCATGAGTGTATGGTTCTCTGCATAAAGTGTAAATTCTTCCCATCTGTTAAGTGTTGTCTTGTGTTATTGGAAGGGGAGGGATAAAGAGGAAAGATATTACATGTATGATTTCTACCAGCCAACTGCTACTTAGGATACTGTGAAAATCAATGGCTTAGAAACAGTTATACATGTACTTCTTATTTTTGTTATCAAAGATGTTATTGCCCAAGAGTCAAACTCAGCTTTAAACTGGAACTTTCACTTACGTTGTATGGTAAGTTTATTTCTGTTTGGAGTACAGGTAAGCATGGTAGGGGGATTCTCTGAGGAATTCACTAGTCACAATGAAACACTCTTGGAATCCTATGAACATATTGAAAACTGATATAACTGTGAAGTATGGTAAGGAGAACAAAGTTTTTTTCTTTTGGTTTCACAATTTAAAGTAGAGAATATAATGTTTTTGGTTTCAGAACACATCTATACTGGAACTGCTGATGGATGGGTGAACCACATTCACGAAGGTGTGGTGCAAAAGGTTGTTACTTTTGGCAAGGAACCCTGTGGTATGTAAATATATTTCTTTTCAAGATTATTAGATTGTATGCATTATTTGTATAAAGAGTTTTTACCCAGGCATCAAAGTATCTGTTTTTCACATTATCTATCAATACCATGCTTGTAATGGAGAAATTCAGTCATTAGTAAAAGGCCTATGGTTTTTCACATTGTCTGCCTTTTTTTTGCTTGCTTGTCACTTGTATTGCTGTTGTTTTTGGGTTTGTATTTTTGGTCAATCATCCCTCCAGTACTGAAAACTCCATCATTGTGAAGCTACATGAAATAAGATCAAGGCTAGACCAGATTAGGCATAAACTTCTGAGGAGATTCTTCCTGCTCTCTGAGTTTCCATTCTCTCTTGCTGTGACTTCTTCATTTTGTTATTTTGCTGCATCTTGTAAAGCTAGTGTTCTAGGGTTCCTTATGAGTATGGCTGTAGTAACAGCAGGCGTCTGTTTCAGAAAATGCTAAACATTTACTACTTGAAAAAATACATGCTTCAAATTCTGTAAGAGTTGAATACTGGTACACAATGATATACTTACTAATAATCCACAAAAACATTTTGCACTGAACATATTTCATACCATCCAACTACTACTTCAGGACTTGGATAGTATTTAAGACCAGCACTAATTTCGTTCAAGGTGTTTTCATGATAAGTGTTTTCATGGGCATCATGTCAGAAAATGCAGCATACTGTGTATACTTTGACAACGTGAAAGTGGAAGGGAGGCTGGTAGAGATTAAAAGGATTTGCTTGTGGATTATCAAAGGCTGGTGGCAGTATCAGAATTCTGCGTATAAAAGGTAAAATCAAGTTGAGGGCATTGTATATTATGTTGTCTGATATCTTGTTGTGCAGGTGGCTATGAGAATGAAAACACATGCGGCAGACCTCTAGGCATGAGAATGACCAAAGACGGGTTCCTTATTGTGGCAGATGCATATTATGGCTTGTTCAAAGTGAATGTGGTCACAGGTAAATTATTATCTTCCCTATCATGGAGTATGATTGCGTTCGAATGTAACAGTTGCCAACTGGAGATTGAGCTTACCCTGCCATACAATGATTTGTAACTTCATGTTAAGATATTTAACAAACAGCTAAGTCTTTAATTTGAATTCAGTATGACAAAATTTGAAATTAATATGGGCAGATGTAGTAAATGACATCCTGTTGAGTTCTAGATTTACGTATTTAAGAAGAAAAAAAAAAACAAATTCCCTGCAGACTGTATGTATATAAGCTTATCAGTGAGTATACAGTTGTTTCAGAAATGGTGACTGAAAACAAGTAAATATTTGGAAAAGGAGAAATTCTTCAAATTTTACTTTCATGTCTTTGTGAACACCTCGGAGTACAGTGATTTTGTTGCACAGTAAGGATAGACATGGAAGGATCTCAGACCTGTGTCTGTCCAAGAAACAGAGGTAAATGACCCCCCCCCTCCCCACCTCCCTCAAGAGAAAATAAAAACATAATTAGAAACCCACAACTTTCAGATCTGTGGTGACAAAGATGGTAAAGAGCATTATTTTCTATTTTGTTTCAGGTGATTACACCACTTTGTATTCATCCAGCACACCCATTAACGGGAAGGCAGCAAAGCTTGTTAATGACCTGGATATTGCTCCAGATGGAAAGATTTACTTCACTGACTCAAGTACCAGATGGCACAGAAATCAGTTTTCTAGAATTATTTGGGAGGGTATGGATGATGGAAGGTGAAGATCTGTTATGACCTATATTTACTAAACATGTCATCACTTCAGTTTACACATATGCTATGTCCATTTGGTGTAATATCCCAGTGTGTGCTTGGGTTTAGGTTAAATGCAGATTTACAACTAGGAGCAAGGTTAAGAAGAGAAAATCCCTTTAAATTGTTCAAGGACTCTCCCTTGTACTTTCTCTTTCCTAACCATACCCGCAGAACAGATCCAAATACACCTTACTAGAGTCTTAGGATTGTGCCAAATAGACTTGCAACATTTGAAAATGGAGGTGATGATATGTCTTATTAGGATTTCTTTGTATGTTAGTATTTATAGGGACTAGTTTGACTACCATAACATTTTCAGTGTTCGCAGCATCTCAGCTGGCGATGTTTTATATCTCAGGTCAAGCCTAATATTCCATTTTGACAATTTGGTTTTCATGTAACTAATTGGCGATGTTAGTATAAAACACTAACCAAAGCACATCCCATGGGGAATTTACTGAGAAGTGACTGAGATGCTTCGTTGTCTATAGCCAGGGATGAAACGCCAAACCTTTGCTACAGGTTTGTTGTTCTACTCTCTTCCACAGATTTTTTTAGGACACATCGATTAACAATTTCACTACTTTGTTGATAATTCTTCTGCAGGCTTCTGGTGTATGATCCTGCTACAGGCCAGACCACCCAGCTAATCAGTGGCTTTATTTTTGCCAATGGTGTTCAGCTGACCAAGGACAAGTCTGCTGTGCTTGTTGCTGAAACTTGCAGGGCAAGAATCATGAAGTAAGTCTTTGTGAAAAGTCAAGCTAGCATTAAGTGGGCACTGCATTGTAAAGTTGAAGCAAAATATACTCAGCATTTACAGCAAAAATCCATTGTGTTTCTAAGAATGTATTATTGATCATTATTTAGAATATGTGGTAAGGATGCTGCGTTGATGTTCTATAATTTCCTGTGGCACACAAATGTTGGAAGCATAAAGATATTTTTATATAGGATCTTGTAGACATTGATTATTTCCATGAACTTTGTAGTATCTAAACACTATTAGAAATTAACATATTGAGGTAGCATTCTTGGGATGTTGTAATATCATTTCAGGACAAAATATCATATGTAACTACTTGTATTGAAATCTTTAATAATTCAATGCAGCCCTGAAGAAGTTCTGGAGGAGCTGCAATCCTCAAGCAAAATATCAGAGAGCAGCATGTCTACATTTTGTAATGTTTAACCTGAATCATTTCCTCCAGAATTTTTTTCAAGATTTCTTTCATTGCATATTTTCCAGATATGACTTGACAACTGGAAAAGTGTCAGTTTGGGCAGAAAACTTACCTGGTACCCCAGATAACATCCGCTATAATAAAGTCACAGGCACCTACTGGGTTGGCATGGCCTTGCTAAGACAAAAGGGCAAATTTTCCACAATCGACTTTCTGTCCTCCCGCCCATGGATAAGAGGAATTATTGGCAAGGTAAGCATTTCCCTTTGACTCTTGAATTAACAGATTTAGATTACTCAAGAGGTTTGTCATCAATCTTGCACATGGTAGGTAATCAGTCTTGCACATGTTAGGCTAATTTGGAAACTATTGAAGCTACAAGAAAATAGGAGGATGGAGAACATTAGGTTCCATACAAAGATATCAAATGATGAAACTGCTAGAATTTAGCATATATGAGCATTTTCCTCATAAAAACAGCAGATATGCCTGTCTGTTCCTCTTTGATTTGATAAAATGGCATAGGTGTCTCCTGACTTTACTTAATAATGGTTGAAATATTGCAGCTGATGCACAGGTGATGACTTTGCCTTTGTCCTCAGATGGTATCTGTCAAGGGCATGCTACTAATGAAAAAGTACTTCACTTCAACGGATTCCGTGGCTCTGGCTGTGGAGCTGGATGACAATGGCAAAATTGTCCGAAGTATTCATGACAGGACAGGAGACGTCATCCAGAGCGTTAGTGAGGTGGAGAGTTCCGATGGGGTGCTGTACTTTGGGTCATTTCATGCTGGCTATATTGGGAGGCTATATAGAAAGAGGGTCCCAGGACTATAGCATTCTGTTCTGTTTTGTTCAATTTACTTTTAAGGCTTTCAAATCCAGAATTCCTTCTTATACCGCCAGCTCACAGACATTGTACTGAATGAGAGAGGCACATATCACAACACAGATGCTGACAGCTGGCCACAAATAACATGGAGTGTCAGTACATAAACAGTAACAGCAACTGAACACAAAGGGGTGACTCATCAGAAAGAAACAGATAACACATTGACATCTAGTGTCTCGAACCCTTCACATAGAACCTCACAATCTTGAATTCCAGGGAATCTGCTTGAGAATATAAGATTGTGAGGTATTTGAGACTGTATGATAAATTTGATATAGAGATATAGATATATAGCCAGGGACTGGATCTTTATAAGGTTGCAAACAATTTGAAATCTTTAGGTTTGAGGTTCCTCTGTGTTATGCATTGATGTTTTGAATACGTCATGAATCTTTCAGACTACCTCACCAAACATTACACACAACGGTCTGAACTTCATGATTTCTTTTCAAAACATGTTCCGCAAGTTATTCGCATACCTGATCCCTGGTTGCTTGATTCAGGAAGTATTATATTTATTCCAACATCCATACTCATTGTCGTAATTCTACATCAGGTACATCATAAACCATGATCCTCAAAGCTCAGTAAAAAGTCATTCAAATTACAGTTATCACCCATCTGATAATCTATTCACTAATTCATGGTCATCATGGGTAGGCATCCGATCTCTTCAGAACTTCATTTCCATCCTAACATTATGTATACCTGGAATGTACATACATACTATCACCAGAGTGGAGACTTCATCACACTCAAACACATTTATTACAAACATTGTCTGAAACCAGCACATGGATCAGTCCAGTTAAGTTGTGAAATAGGCTCTGTACAAACTCTTTTGAGCATCCTGATATCACATTTTACAGTATGTTGAAGTGGAAATGCAGTGTTGGTCGATCAACTATCATTCAACTGGTCAACAATACTGGTCATTTATGTATCACAACACCCATGTACATGTACCTTTACTGACATACACCAAGTGGTTGTTGTTGCAGTCATGGGAAAGGTGAAATAGTGATATGGCATCTTTTATTTGGTTCATGGTGATGACAGAGTGATAGTTTTATGTTCCACATCTAATTATGTCACTTGTGTTTGTTCATAGTGGGTGAACTTAATAAAAGTTTACTTGTTTCAAAGTCCAATAACTTCAAGGATGAAAAAGAAATTGAGATAAGATTTAGCACATTAACAAATCTATATAATCTACATTTGTGGCTAGTATTGTTTGATCTAGTGTTATATTTTTGTCAGAACAAAAATTAAAAACGTGTTAAAGGTGATGTGCCATGGCCAGTGTGTTAGAAGCATATTGGGCAAACTATCATTTGAGATGTGTTTTTAATTTTTCAGCTGTGACATAACCTTAGAATTTGCAATATTAGCACATAATCTCTAGCTGCTCATGTGTACCAAGCTTCATTTGTTAAATATTTAAATGATAAAAGTTATTAAACTTTGAAATAAACTTTTTCAGGGAAAGGGCAGGAGTCCACCCAGTATACTATCCCTCTTGATGTAAAAGATTATTTTCCAGAAGTTATGTCAAATGCAAAGTTTGGTGTGGTTGTATTCAGAATTTCAGACCCTTTTAATGACAGTACTGGACATCAAATACAAGCTCAGAGACTTAGGGATGTAGTTTAGCAAGGTTAACAAAAAAGTGATGTGCAATTCTGTATTTGTCTAACTTTCTATTGAATGGAATATGACACCATATATCAACATGGATATTATGTGAACCAGCCTGCATTGACAATGTAGCTTTAATTGACAGTGCTGTTATGTTTGTGAATAAAGGGATTGTGGCAGTATCAACTTATTTATAGTGATCATGGCTGGATCCATTAAGCTATCCAAGACGTGCAGGCATCAAAAGTAGTCACGACTTTTTGTAGTGATTTACCCCACACAACTGCAAAAACTGTCATGGATAGCAAGGTCACTATCATAAACTGGTGCTTGCAAGACTAGGTCTGCTGATGTTTTATACTTCAGCACATCATAAAGAGATTGAATTCCTGCTCAAAGTATTCTCAGTCAGATTAGTTCTATGTTAACATTACCATTCAGCTTTTGTATCACCTTTGTTCATTAGTTGCTCAGACTCTACTGACTTTCCTTCCTTTTCTCACCTCTGTTACCTCTGTCCTTTTTTTTTTTTTTTTCACATTCATCACTTTTTTTTCCACACCATTGTTACTTAGCTGTTCATTCTGCATTTTCACCACATTTCCACGTTCACACCCTGATTACCTGGGTGCTCAGTTTAGTTCTTTCTGCAGTTTTATTGCTTTTCATTTTTAACTCCCTTGTTACTTGGGTGCATAGCCAGTCTTCAGAATTTTCATTATCCTTTATTATTTAAATCTTCCTGCTTTTTCATGTTTGTTCTATTTAACATACACCTGTGTTACTTGATTGTCTCGGTTAAAATTTTATTGTGCTTGTTCACTGCCCTTATTTTTTAACGAGTTTTATTTGGTTGCTCAGTGAGAATCTTTCTACATTTTCAAAAGCTTTCCTTTTGAGCAATCGTGTTGCTTGAATGTACAGTTAGAATATTTTTGCTGTCTGGATAATTTCAGTCAAGACCCTTCTTTTATGCAGCCTGTCACTGGGCACTCCTCATTGCTCAGTAAGAATGTACGTTAAATAGGACCTCACAGTTTTGAAACTCAGTGCTCAAAAATCTCACAAGCTTGTGGTAATGCTTTGGTTCTGAGTTCCTTATTTTTTATGTCAAGTTATACTTGAGAACTCGCAGGCTTCGTCACCTCAATTGAGTATAGGTATAGTTTGTTTATGTGATATAATCCTGGGTCTTTCACAAAGTGTGCTTGAGTTGGGGTTAAGTGCAAGGGGCAGGTATAGGAACAAGATTAAGGAAGAAAGACAGTAAAGCAAAACCAAGTGGTGTGGGAAGGTCCAAAGTAAAATTTTTTAATGCAAGTATATTAAAATATCAAAGTATAATACGTAATATAAAACTGAGCTTTCGGGCAATGCCCACATCAGAGTATAAAAATATGTGAAATAAAACAGGACCAGCTCTACTAAAACACAAAATGATCAGCGACCAGAGAGGAGGTAAGAGAATGTGAAGCCAATTTATAAGTACAGGAAGAGAAAGCAAAGGAAATAAAAACAAGAAAGAAGAAATACGGCTATGGTGGGAAAGGATTTAAAGAAGGCATAAGATACCCAAGAGAACTGACAGAGAGGGGCTGAGGAAATGTGAGAAAACCAGCCCTATGTAGTTTATAGTTTTCGTTAATACCCCTAAGACAGTCCCAAGATACAGTTCGTTGACTCTGTCAAGGATACCTTGTCTTCCCTAAGCTCCCCCTTACATTAACCCAATTTCAATTTTACCTAGAGAGAGGCCCATAATTATACCAAATGCATGAAGAAGACATGTAAACTGATAGAGTATTATGACTTAATAAGGATTGGTTCTCTGGATTTCAAAGTTGTGAAATTTTACCGTAATTTGTATCTCATGGCCCAGCTTGCAATACTTTGCAGCCCATCAAGAGTTGTCACCATGCAGTATAAAATGTTTGGGTCTTATCAGGGGAAATTAATACAGTAGAACTTTTCAGTCTCAAATTCTCAGGGATGGGCTTGAAAATTTGTGATTATGAGGTAATTTAATACATGTTTAGAGCTACAGAGCAACATACCAGACCTTTGCTGTGAGAAAAGGGGGGGATTCAAAATTGTGAGGTTTCTCTGTAAAGTCAGGTCTTTTTCTGGGATGAGGTTCCATGCATCAAATTTTTAAGTAGAGGGTAATGATGATGCAGTGAAGTGAAACTGGCCTGGCCTCATGATGATGTTTGCAAAACTGGAGGTTGCATTGTGCCATATCTAACCCTGAGTACATTCACTCTCATTTTCACTGCAGGCCTCACAGCAATTTCAGTGAACAATGGCTTATAGGCTAAAATGAAGTCTTCATTCATACACTCAGCATAGACACCAGAACATATCTGCAAACATACACACGCGCAAATGTTTCCCATTTTGGTTCAGTAACTTTAACAATAATCAGTGGATATATTTTAAACTTTGCAACAGGAGATTTCATTATTTGAAGCATGAAGGCATAAAATTTCATTACTGAATAGCAATTATATATGCATAAAGTAACAAAATATTCAGAATATCATGTAATGAGTGTAAAAATTGCTCAGTATGATAAGAAAGGATTACAGGCTGCATGGAGTGAAGTGACTCAGAGATTCTCATCTGAAAATGAATGTCCTAAACACTAATTCATTACAGTTTCGGATTCACGTTTAGTTAGTTTCACAGTCCTCCTCATGCACCTACAAGCGATACTCATGGAATGAAGTGACTCAGAGATTCTCATCTGAAAAGTAATGTCCTAAACACTAATTCAATACAGTTTCAGATTCACGTTTAGTTAGTTTCACAGTTCTCCTCATGCACCTACAAGAGATACTGACACTAGTTTCCTTCCAAGTCATCAGACTGACACATCTGGAAAGCTGTCACATTTGTACAACACAGTGATATTTTCACTAGGGTATCACTAGCATTACTTCAGCTATATTATTACACCAGGTTACTTTATGATAAATTAAAAAAATTTGAATCCGTCATGCTTGTGCTATGCCTCAGTGATTGGTTTAAATAGGTTGTGTCCATGCCTAATCTTACTGTGATGTTAGAAATGACTGTATATGTATGCCACACCGTATTTTCTGGCTGTAGATGTTTAATTCTCAGGTCCACTGCACTTTTCTGGCCTTTATGTGCCATAGTAAGGAATGAGAGAGAAGAGAAGAGATGTAAATGAAAATTGGGCAATGAGAGATGGCAGAAGTGTGGAGCTCAGACTGAGAGAAACTGAAGGGCAGTGTACAAGATAGAAAGAACTGTCAGTCAGTGCCCAAGCGTGAGAGACAGTGTGTGATTACTTCACAGTTATGATGCAATCATTCATTTATAACCCATCCTCAAAATTCTGATTGATGTGGGTCACCAAATTTGCATTACATCAATGTTATTTTCTCCAATCTTTATATAGAGCACTGGAGGTTAAAAACTGTGAAACAAAATTTGAATCTGCTATACAGGAATGGGTTTATAAAAAGTACTCTGTCCAACTGCCATCATTAGAGAAGTTTGTGTCCAGCATATAATAGTGTTAGGGCTATTAATTTCATTATTGATGTTACGTAAAAAGAGACCCACATGACCCCATCATAGACAAAACATCATTTTGTGTTTCATAATTTTATGGCACGTAAATGAAATTTATTTAGAAATTTTATTTCAAGGTAAACTGCAGGGCTGTGTTTTACAACTTAAGTGCTCAACACTTGCCTTCATTTTTGAGTAGGAAATGGGCTAAATTTAGGTCTCCAATGAATTTCACAGCATTATAAGAAATTGCCTTCTTAGGCTCTGAAAAGCAGTCTTGTTAATGCTCACAATCCTTAATAAAAATGGACATTGAGATATTTACGAGCACATCTGTGGCCTGAGTTGTTTTTCAGAGTCTAAGAGAGTAGCTCTCACAGAGCTGCAAAATTTGTGGGATGTTTAATTTGAATCCACTTCCTTTGGAAAAGGGAACAAGTTCAATCGTTCAAGCCCAAGTGCTAAGAGGCAGCCCATTTTGTTCATTTTCTATTTTGAGAATATTCTTTCTTTTCTGAGTCACACATGCTGTGTCTGTGAAGTTTTTATTTATGAGTTATGCCAAGTTGTGAATGATATTCATTCAGATTTTCTTTATGAATGGCATCATGTGAAGGGATGCAAGGTTTTGCACCGTATGTGTATCTAGGGCCAGTCTTGTTGGTTATGATCATCTCTTCACATTTACATCCAATTTAACTTGCTTTAAACAGATAGCATGTTTTGTCGTGTTTATCGATGATGTTGTGTATCATGTCACTGCCTAGGAGTAATGCTGTTCTAAGTCCAATAATGACTTGAAGACCTTAACGACAGTATTTTTTCCACGCACCGTCATGACTGAATGGCATATAATCTTATATCACAACATTGTGGTGAGTTGGAAGATTTGGCTTTTTTATTACTCAGTGAATTTTGTTCCTTCTTTGCTGCCCAGTTTTAATGATTAAAGTAATATCAGGTTTATATCACTAGATGTCTTTAACACTTTTATTCTCCCAATTCACAACACAGTTATAGCCATTAGTTTGTATTTTGTTTATTATCTGCAGCAGATGCAGAATCTTAGCCTTCGCAGGATGGATGTATAATATTTTTAACTTTTGTAATATTGATGGTGCCCCCTCAGGAGTGTATTGACCATGATTGTTTTATCTAATGTAATGACATTAGGGATATCCATCTAATTTATAGGAATGCACTTTGAAGTTTTATTCTTCTTCTAGCGTTTAGATTATTTGCTCTATAGTGTTGTCTTTTTGCCTCTATGAGCCTCAGATTCTGTTACATTGGAGTAAAATTCGTTCCAGTTTGACTTACTTCATGAATTCACAATTTCTGTCTGTTCATACAATGGCTGGTTTGCTCCCAGAGAAGGAAATGCCAGAGAAGTCATTAATGTTAAATACAAGTTCAAGTTCAAGTACAGTTAACCCTGGCATCTTTCTTTTCATCGAACCTTGCGCTTTCTCCACGCTTTTGTTTCTTTCTCATATCAGATCTTTTTTGTTTTTGAATGCTAGCTTGGATATTGTAAAATTTTAGTAATTTATGCAGAATCACAGAGATTATTATATATGTTAAGACACTATGACCAGGAAGTCTTGCCATGCAAATTCATTACACTGTGTTTGTGAAACAGGGACTCTTTGTCAGTGTTTTTGTGTTATGGACTGATCCCAATCGTGGTTTAGACCAGAGCTCTTGTTCCTGATACTGGATTATCAATATCATATTGTTTCATTTTGAGTACATGAACAGCCACAAGTCAGAAAATCTGTGTACCCAGAACAGCTCAGACTGTTGTCAGGAACATTGGAGAAGGATTCTTCAGTCCAGAACAATCCTAAGTTTTTATAGATGGTTGGCAGGTCAGTGAAAGTAGTACATTTTGGTGACCTAGTTTAGTAGACAAATCATAGGGTCATATGGTTTAGTTGACAGTGGAATAATGTTATATCTTGCTGACAGTCTTGAGCTAAGGGAGAATTTCTGACACTCATGTAAGCGAAAATACTTATACCACATCTCTAACTGCTTAAAGTACAGCAGGTTAAATTACAGACGGGTTCATGTAACTACAGCTAGAGAACCTTCTGTAACAAGATTTCAGTTTACACAGTATACAGTGTTGCAAGCTAAACATTAGTCATATTCACTGATCATCAAGTTGCAACGACCAGCAACATGGATGTAATTACCCTATAATTTACTTGCATACAAGGTTTTTTAAACAAACACAACTTTTTTCCTGAATAACCCCCAGGAAACTTAAAGGAAAGTTGCACTGTCCTACAGACCATGTTAAATCATATGGTACCCTGTTATTCCAATTAAACAGTCTTTCAAGTGTCTGTCAACATGATATAATGCCTCTGCCTGCCTCAGACAACCTACAGGGTTATGTTCTGCAAAGTCCGAATTCTTACACCCACTGCACATGTGGTGGCTTATATCAAATACATTCTACCCGCACGGTCAAGCTGTCAAGCCAGTGTTTGGACGGTGATAACGTGAAGGTATGAATCTTTTCATTCCATTGTAAATGGCAGCTGTGTCAAACAAAATCATGCTGAAGCAATAAAAATGCAGAATACTTTACCTGGCTTACACTGTCAAACTTTACTTTTGAATTTGGATGATCTAAACCTTAATTGAAAGCTGAATAATACATTGTCAGATAGAGGTGTCTGTAGTTCTGGAACTTCAGTGACATCATCATTTTTGCCACATGCTGCCCTCAGGGAAGGGGAATAACTCTAGACGCAAGAGCAAATCCTGGTCACTCCAGTTCATTTTATTGTGTCATATTACACACGCGTGTGGCAACAGAAAGATGCTCTCGTTTTGCCAAATTGTCTCAGTATGCATCACAGATAATTTTCAGAGAGAAAATATACTGGAAAACAAAATTATTTTTGACATGCGTGTCCATGTTAAAGCAAAATTTCCAACATTTTACCTAACAAATTTAAAAGAAATTACTTTCGAATAAAAGTGGTAACAATTTTCCAAACATGTGACCAGGACAAAAATATTTGAAAAGACATGAAAATTGCTGCATGAATGACACTCTCCTATCAGATGGTGGATGCTTCACGTTGTCTGATGCAAGGGCAAAACGGTATTATTAAAATCTAACACTGGGTTGGCAAAAGCAACATGATAACCATATAATCAGTACAAAACGGTGGATTTGATATTCACATAAAAAATCTGCTCTAAATGATATCCTCTCTTTTGCCTACTAACACCTGTTATTAATGGAGGAGTTCCAACCTCTGGAGTCTTGCATGCACTAATATTAGTCCCCAGAATTTCAAGGGTGGGAAATCTCAAGTAACAATGTTATCCAAAAGTCGAGGGGATCTCCACACTGAAAGAGAGTCATTCTAATTGCCCTGGAAAGTGTATTTTTTATAGCAGTTGGACGCAAATGTGCCAATAAAGCCTGAATGGGGTGGGGGACATTTTGAGCTTGTGTTATGACCTGCAGATCCACTTTTGTTTGTATTGGCTACACAGGCACCGTTAATATGCTGCTGCTTCCACCAACCTAGGATTTAAAAATACTGATTTGCTGTTGTTTAAGACCATGTCAATCTTTGTCAATTTTGATGAATTTTTTTCTTAAAGTTGAGCATCATTTTGATGTGCTATTATCTTCATGTTTTTTCTAAATATATTTTTTCCTGGTCTCAGTTTTGGTTGATTGTTGACCATTTTAAATCAGCCATATTCCTTCTGTGTTTTTTTTTCCCTTAGGTTGCATGCTCAACTATATGCCAGTATATGAACTTTCATAAAGAATCAAACATGTCACAATATAAATTGCATATGGCACTGTTCCAGGATTCTGATCGCGTTTGAATTTGTTGTGCAATGTTGGCACCATAAATCAGATCCTTTAGCCAAAGCCATTAAGATCTGACATGTTTTCATCAAAGTCTATATTCATACTCTTACCAACACCATTTATATCTTGAGTTGTAGCTCAACATGGGTGTGTTGATGACAACAAAACACCAAATCTGCAACTTCTTAAAAGGAAAGAAGACCACAAAGAAAGAATTATTTAACATTTTTAATGGAACAAAACACATGAAAGTATCAGGGCATTTTGATGAGTGCAGTACCAGGCTCTCCCATCCCTTGGCCCATCCTCACCCCCCTTCCCCCCCCACTGTCACAAAATACAGAAATCATTCAGTTGCCAATACAATTCAGTTCAATATCGCAACATGTAAACAAAATATTCATTACACTGCACAAGCCACTATTTTAGGGGTTATAAAACATCAAAACCCTTCACAGAAAATGTTTATTTACTAGTGGATATCCCTCTTCAAAACTCCTTTGCATAATTGTAATCTGGTTGTTGAAAGAGTAGAAACCACAACAATAACAAACTCACAAGATGAGAGGGTAATGAAATAAGTGATTCAGATGAGAACATTATAAAGAAAGTGATAAATTCATAAACTTGATTGAGGAGGGGAGGGGGAAGAGGAGATGATTAGTACTTCACCCAACAACACAGTCAGTGGTGAGGCATCCTTCCATTCTTCACACAGCTGATACTATATCAAGTGATGAAAGCACAAACACTCAGCCCTACATAAGTCACATTTCGTTTCTCATTCATATTCTCCACTAATTATCGACAATGCCAATTGAAAATGTTAGATCAAAGCACATGTTAAAAGAATACAATCAATATAATAAAAAAGTATTGTCTCTGACGTGAAAACAGTGTACACAAAGTAATACTTCAAAGAAGTTACCCTTTATGCACACACGATCATAAACCTTAGCAAAATGTTATGAAAAGCAGTCACTGGCGAAGAGCCTCTTTAGCTAAACCACTATTATTATGAAGGGTCTTCTATTCAATATGTTTTGTCCTCTAGACCTGATGGGTACTGAAGTTGCATATATTCATACATAATTTTCATACATATGTAAGTGAAACTGACAGGGAAGTGGGATTTTGTAACTTGCGTCATAATTAAAACCAAATTAAATGGATCAATTATCCCAGAGGTAAGTAATCACATGCCATTTCATGTTTGGGGTAGTGGAGACTGTCAGATCTTAAAAACTGCCTTTTTATGCCTAAATAGCAGACTAACATTCCTACACCTAAACACACAGGAGTGGATGATCTGTTGAGGTATTGAAGTAGTTGCCTACAGAAAGAAGTCCCCTGGCAGCTCTGAATCTGATGAAGAAGGGTCATCATGAACTGCTGATCAACTTCATGTACTATAAATTATACTCAAAAGTGCATAGTTTTAGAACTCAATAATGAATCCTGAAATCAGAAGTGTGTTCATATACCATAACCACTTCTTCAATCTGAAAAAACCTGTCCACCACCTTCCCCAATCGAAGCAAACAAAAATTAAAAATGCCCAGAACTTTGAATGTATCAAAAACAAAGAGGGCATGTTGGTTGCCAATAAAGGTGATCATGCCGTTAATGAGTCCTTGCTATAAATTAGTTCAGCACTGACATGGACATTCTCAGTTCAAACAGGTACCCCATATTTCAAGGAAAAGCAATCCATACTCTTGATTAACTAACTTTGGCTTGAATCAGTCCTCTGAATAACTGCATACCATGCTTTGGCAATAAATCTTGAATATCTACAATGTAGCAGCCTTGATTATCTACAGTGTAGCATGCAACAATGGCCAAACAAAACAGGGTGAAAAATAAATCTCCTGGAAGAGAAATTTGTCTTGAAGCGGAACTCAATTTTGAATTCTAAATGCAAACAATCATCTATGGACTCGAGAGCTACACTGACGCCCCATTAAACAAAAAATACATGTACAAAGAACTTCTTAAAAATGCTCCTCAATTTAAAGAGTCATTCATGAAGTAAAGAATTCAAAAGTGGCTCCTGGCACTTGCATGCTGACATTCACTGCAACACTCCTATAAGTGCCACTGCTGTTTTCATCTCACATCACCTTCATAATGGTCAATAGGATAACTCTGTAATCATTTTAAATTTCACTGGTGCTATTTTTAAGTGTAGAAGTTTTAACATTCAATAAATGTGAGACTGAGCGTTTCATGCTGAATGTTTAAAAGATAAGTTTCGACCAACGTGTACTGAACAGGAGCATTGCAGGAATTTGTACACCTAAGGTCAATAAAAGTACCCCCTTCTCTTCACCTACTCCTCTTTCAGTCTGAAATGCTGATACCTGTACAGCAATATCATCTCTAACATTTAAACTGTTGAAGCAACAACTGCCCAAAAATAATCACTAGAGCCACAAAGATGTCTGTACACATGTTTGCATCATCACAAAACAACCAAAAGTATAGAGTATGATCAAAGTTGACAGCATGACAGACAGTATGAATATATTATTGTTTCATTTACATGAAAAATCATGGAAGGATAGCAGCATGACAATACAATAAGCAAGGTAGAGATAATACAAACACCACTTACTCATCTGCCAGCAAGTGTACAAACAAATCCACATCATGAGAAGAGCGACCATTTAAATCTATTTTAGCCATTTCTCTATCAAGCACAAAAACAATCAACATAAAACGGTTTCATCTTGACAATTCTTTGTGTTAGCACATCAGACAGAATAGATGAAACAAGACAAATAAAACAGTGGGCCAACCTTCCAGAGAACATGAATCTTCCATTTGATTCTGCAGGAACTGTCAAAATTGTTAATTATTTTATCATCTATCCATTATGCAATCTACTACAACTGATGAATGCCAAAACAAGCAAGAGGACTATGCAGAATAATTATGCTCATGGCTAGTCACCATGGTTTCTTGGGTTATGAATGACCACAACAAAAATTCTGGCTAGAGGATTTTTTAATGTGGCGCAAACAGTCCTATTACCTACAACAAATTCAGATGCCTCTCACAGGAAGTTGCATCACGCCAACAATCTGTTTAACCTTCATGGTGTAGGGATAGAATTTTTTCTACTGTTTGCTTGCTTTGCTTGAGTGTGGCAGTAAAATATATACACATCTCCTTGCCTAGCTTCAAGCGCAACGGTAGAATTTTGCACCCCAGTGTCACCTGACCAAGTGTCAGACAACATGTGTAATGGTCATTATCTGTAACAATGGCCAGGCAGCAAGAACATGGACACAGGAAGCCTCGCTCTACAAGGGTTAAAAATTATGTTGAGTTTGTACATGTTCCAGGGCAAAGGAGGTAAAAGCCTCATCTTCAGCAATACTAAAATCATTTAGGTGCCTGACAATTTCATCTATACTTTTGATACTACACCTGTAAATCTAACAGAGGAGCAGTTCTCATATGCAATAAAAATCATGGTCAAATTTTGTCAGATGCTGAATTTGCCTATTCCTGCCCCTGCAACACCACACTTCCTGTAAGGAAACTTATAAAGTCTCCAACATAACTTGAATGTAAGGACTTCACATACAAGATTTGGCCCGTAAGCCTGAAGAGTATATTTTCTGACAAAACCTGTGATCATCACAAACAATAAGGAAAACTCTAAATCCTTCATCAAGTCATAATTGCTCATCATGAAAATGCAGTTGAAAATTTGACATTCATACAATCACCACCAGAATATGAAG
The DNA here is from genome assembly GCA_033807755.1 of Ellobium chinense. Lineage (NCBI taxonomy): Eukaryota > Metazoa > Mollusca > Gastropoda > Ellobiida > Ellobiidae > Ellobium > Ellobium chinense. The sequence goes on from JAWQUT010000058.1 coordinate 777,760, forward strand.
ATCCCAACAAAAGAATTATCAAAAGCAAATGAAAGCAACAGACAGACACAGACCTGTATTCAGTATGCTGTCAGTATAGGGCTGTCTCTGGCACTGCATTCTTATTGGTCAAAACACATCTTTGACAACCATACGTAACATCACAAATTTATGAAAAAATGCATCAATAAATTATTGGACAAAATGCATGGGATCAATCTTGTTAAAGAAGTTTATTACTGACAACTTTTCTTATAAGCAATACATTACTTTTTCAGCTAAAGAAAATCAACCTCATTACATGCAGCATCCTGATAGTTATTTCCTGTAAACAGTCTAATGTCCTCAGACAACCAAATCCTCAAGAAGACCCTTCCTTTATTCACACCAGTCATGATGTAATGAGAGACCTTTAGGTCTTTGAGGAAATATCTTAGATACTGAGGCGCTGACTTGGTATAGCATCCAACACAATGTTATGACACCATCTCAGGCCAAATGGCTCTCATAATACACCTTGTCAAGAATGATTCAAATGTGCATCCTCCTCTGTCAGTTACAAACCATCTACCAAAGCTGAAGGAACATCAAATGTTGATAAAATGTATTGAAACTTTCACAAAAATGACATCACCTCAACCTATCTCAATAGTCATTTCTTTGTCACACAGCCGAATTCAAATATGAATGGTAATTTGGAGTCTGAGAAATGCACTGAGTAAAGATGAACAAGAACAGTTTCTCAGTCTCGTCTTAAAAAGCTTGAAAATCAAAGCATAAAACATGACTGATATCACATGTCTTGAATTATATACATAATCTGAATGCCTTTTGGCCATCCACTATATGACTGAGAGCAACAAATTATTCCTATCTAATTGTCACTCGGCTGGGAGGCATTATGAACAAACTTCTAGTAATGTCCATTTATGTCATCAAATTTGGAGCGTGTGGCAGCAGCTTGAAAACTACACTGCCGGTCCGTACTGCCCTAAGGGGAAAACCTCATGAATGTGCAGTAATTTAAGTGCTGACCAGAATACAGAATACTGCATGTTTCTGAAGTCCTCCCAAAGCTTTCTGTAAGTCAGACACTGGGGTTCACAGCTCTGTCCTCACACTGCAATCCCAGAAGCTGTAGTTGAAACATACAGGCTTTTGCTGTTGTGTCATCAAGTCAGGAGGAAATGTGAAATTGAAAGACTTCTCAGCTTTTCCATGATCTTCCATGTTTGAGCTGAAAGAGCCCACGGGAGAAACTCTTTCCATCTTCCAAACAGAAAGGCTTCAAGTCAGCTTGAGTTTAAAAAAACTTCCTTCTCACTTGTGTTTTCATTTCAGATGAAGATATCAAAGATATCTCATGTGACCTGTCATGCATACAGCCATAACTCAGAATGACTTGGGTTCAGTTATAATACATAACTGTCAGTCTGCTTAACAGTCAGGCTCAGTCAGTGAGTTAACATCATCCTCTGAAATGATCATGGCGGGGGGCTGCTCCTCTTCAAGCTGTTGGTCATTGTGCATGTCCAGAGTAAAGGATGCGCCATCAAGATACATATCTTGGGCATTTTCTATGGGGAAATACATCTCACCACCCATTTCTCCAAGATTGCTAGGCAGCTCTGAGGTGGAGTCTACAGAGGCTTGTTCAGGGGCAGAAGTTGTGGCATACTGCTTGGCTTCTGGATCAATCTGACTAGATTCTTCCTCTTCTTCCTCCACCTCCAAGTCAGGAGGGGGTTTCAGCTTGGATAGCTCTTCTCTAAGTTGATTGTAATGACGCTGAAAATAAAGAGGAAAGGCATTGATGACACCTTCTTGGTGTAATTTCAAACCAATGATTTTAAAATCAGTGCAGCTAATAAAGTTTCTCTAAATTTAAATGTTTCAAGAATTCTAGAAGGACATAAAAAAAAAACAAAAAACCAAAAGCTATGCTGAAATTGCATTTACCAAGCTAAAGCTACATTTTACATAGGATCTTGACAAATCAATTTAAACTTTAGCTAGCTCAAAATAAAAATCATCCCAAGTCCAAATATCAGTCTTGATTCACACTAAAATGCTCTGGTGAGAACAAATTAATGAAATAAATTCACAGACAGCACTTGCCATGGCACAAAGTCAAAGAATGCGATCAGTTAAATGTGGAAACGAGCATACAATTATTTTGTGTTTGAAAGGATAAACTGGATCCAGTTTCTGGAGTGTATTCAGTGTTTTATAACAGTAAATAAACACTGCAATAAATTCTGCATAAAGACACAACAGGTCATGCCTGCATTTAACTCTTCTGTACTAGCAGGATTTCGCTCACACGGTGCCATCATAGTAAGATAAGATAAGATATAATTTTATTATCCAATTACTGGAAATTCGCTCTCTCAGTATGTTTGACAATAACACACTACATCATTATGATTATTGTCAGTGTATAATTCAGGTCTAGACTTGTCTACTGTTCATGTCCTGTTGTAGGTTACAATTTACAAACAGCTTTTGCATCATGAACAATATTGTTTTTAAATACATTACACACTAGATCTCCCACTTATAAAATTTAGTGGATGTTCCCTGACTTGAACTCTCTAAAAGCTCTTTATTCACTGAAACCTTATTAATGTGTTTACATATTTGTAAGAGATGCAAAAACCAGTTTTTGAAATCTCTTTCAAATTTGTGAATGAAAGTATGAATTGTCTGAGAAGGTGAGATCAGAGACCAGGACTAAAATCATCACCATTCATTTTCTTAGTTAACCATTTACCAGCCATAGTCGCCGGGCGTCGCCTCTATCGATTACCATCCACAGTCGCCGCGCGTCGCCGATTTTACTTGTTCCGTTGTCAAGCACCAACGGCATTTTTAAACACCGCTGTATGGAATACAAATTGCGGATTTCGAAAGTATGAAAAATGAACTTCCTAACAGTCCTTGTTTGATTGAAATCGGACGTGTGGTTGGTTTTTGAGCAAATTTTGAAGTGAGGTAATTATTTCATGATCATCTGAAGTGATGGATGAAGTCTTACGTCTATTTCGTGAGGTAACAGGCCAAATCTATGATGGAGATATGCACGATTTGGACGAATTACGTGACGTAGATGAAAATGAGAGTGATGTAGAGGTTCCTGTGGTGAATTTCGAAAGTAGTGATGATGCAGATAGTGACAGTGGTGATAGGCCTAGTGACTCAGAGGAGGACAATCATTCTGAAGCTAGTGCTGATGAGGAAGATCCCAGAACCAGAGCTAGACTTGCTGATGGCTGGACTGGTAACACTACTGATGTTACCACTGATACCTTTCAAGAGGACTGTGGTCCTAAACATGACCTATGTCCATTTCTCCTCTTTTATGCAAAATTTAAAGTGTGTGCAATGAATAGTTTTTTTTCTATAAAATTTTAAAAAATGTGTACTCTATTTTTGTCAAGAGTTACTTCCCTTTAGGTGGAATTTGGCACTGGGCCATAGGCCCGGGCCATGGCAGGTAAATGGTTAAAAAGGTACTCCCCAATTCCACGTGCCAAATCTACATAACAGTACACCATAAACTAACCTTGAGAGCTAATGTGCTCTGGGCTATGGACCTGCCAGTGCGCTTGTCACTGCTGTAACTCTCCATTTCTGCAATCCACTTCTCACACTGCTGGAGGATCTCGTGACGCTTCAACCAGAAGTGGGTGTGGATGATCTAAAGGAATAGGAAGTAGTTTGTGGAACAATGCCAAGGGAAATGATTTGATGTAAATCATCTTACAGGACAACAAAAACCAGGTAAGAATGATCTACTGCAAAAATGAATATTCTTGGATGAACAAGAAGAGACAGTGAATAATCTAACTGAAAAGAATGGGTGGATGATATGATCAAAGGGTAGTTCAGAGCAAAGGGGAGTCAACTCAGATTAATTAAGGAGAATGGAACAAGTTGCACTTAGAGGAACTGTAAGCAACACTAATTATTTCTGACATACATATATGGTTTCTAAAAAAATATTTGCAATTAAGCAAAGGAAAGACAGCTCAACACATGAGTTGAACACTACTGAACATTTTTCATCAAACATTATCACTGGACCATTTACTTCTCACTCACACTGTCAAAAGAATAAACTAAGTTTCTTTTTGAGAACAAAGGATCTTCACATAAGTGCTGTGAGCAGGCATTAATGTGCTTGCTCTAATAATGTGATATCTAGCAAGCTCATCTCCAATGGGTGTCAAAGGAAATACCCTAGCTGATATCATTGTACACCTGATGCTTTTAAATCCCCCTTCTCCCCAAACAAGCTGCCCTGATGCAATAGACATGTTAGACTAATGTTTAAATTCATGCAAAGTCCAAATACACTAAGAAATAAAACCTGAATATTCAGTTCAGTTCAATTTAAAGATCCCGTGATATGTTGAGAAACACAGAAAACATGGCTGTGACAGCATCTTAACCCTCTAAAGATTACGGTCCACTGTTCTGCTGACTAGAAAAATAACTAGATACTTTTGTTACAGTTCAAATAACAATGGCCTGTGATAGAATGATTACCTCTTTGAAACATGGAGATGCATGTCTTAACTGCTCCAACATGGCCCACTTGACGGTAGCTTGTCGAATGTTGGCATCATACTCGTGAGAGCTGGCAGCACCTGAAGGTGTTCCACGTGACCTCTCATAGCCTGGTTCGTTGAAGTAAGGTTCGCTGACCAGGATGAGAGACTGAATAGAGACTAGAACCTAGAGGAAAGAGAAAGGCATGACTTAGACATTCTGATGACATCAAATAAACACTACCAAAACTGACAATAATTATATTTGTCCACAGAACTGCTGATTGAAATCACGATCATCTGCCTAAGACGATGGAAATGCCTCCTGCTAAAGTTCACGTTCGACAAAAGTGAAAAATTGATGACAAAAACTTCATACAGAATGGACACAACCATTTAGTGATTGCATTTTCTTCTATGTCAATGGGAGCTACACCTGAACATTATGAGAATTTAAATCTGAGTTACCAAACTCACCTGAAGAAAGCTCGAGGTCTGGGCGTTCCACTTTTCCTCTGGTCTACCGTGCCAGGTGTTCAAGACACTGAGACATACCTGCATGAAGAGCAAAATATCAACATGATGAGCCAGTCAAAATTCTGATTGTATAAAACGAGTTTTTATAAATTTTATAAATTCAGTATCACTTCGACTGCACTGATTCATGTCACAGAAGTTGTTTCAGAAATAACTGGAGAAAAAATCCATGCTGATGAACCAACAGCCTGGACTTTCTCAACATACATATTTCAAAATAAAATTAGAATTTTACTGAATATTCAAGAAATGGCAATCAAAATGAGTACAGTAACATTCACTGTTAAGATCTACTCTCCTCTTTCTCTGGTCAGAATGTGGGGCTGTTAGATTAATACAATATTCTAACAAGCATCAGTGGTATTTCCAAGAGATGTTGTGTGCTACAATACTTCCTTCTTATGTCAACATTGATCTATAGGTTGTACACTACACATACCTTGCCATCATTGTAAAGATTTGGGTTAAATCTGACTGAGTGGTTGCCTGTTGTTTCCATATTGATAAAGGGAGGGGTGTTGGGGTAGTCTTGTGGGAAGAAGACATCAAACTCAAAACAACCATTGGCATATGGTGTATCCGATGGTCCAGTGATTAACACCTGTGAAATGGAAAGCCCATTTTCAAGTTAGTTTGACAAGGTTTCACAGTTCTTAAGCATAATGGAACATGGCTCCACCGTTCAAAGATAGATATATAAGGAACAAGTTGATGTGAAAATTTCATAAAACTATGTATCCTTTTTCTGGAGTATTCCTATCTGGTCAAAGACATGAAAACAAGAAAAATCCTGCCTATTTAGAAAACAAAACAAAAAAGAAAACAATAAAAAAGTACTGTCTCTTTCAATTCTTTAGAGAAATGCACTGAAAACTGGTAAGATTATTCCACGCCAACTCACTCACTGCTGAGCTGGTTACATAATCTAATGACAGTATCAATTTTCATCTGCATAAATTTCCTATGGCTTATTTTAACTTAGAGGGTTGCAGTTTCTGGTAGGTTTTGCTACTTTTATACAATAAAGACAGGAATTTTCAAGAATTTTTTCTGAAGAATGCCTTATTAACAATCTGAAAACTGCAGAACTATTATGATGCTATAACTAGGACCAATTTTCACAATTAGGAAATTTTGTACAACTAAATCAGTGGCCCAACCAAAGTGGGGAATGGTGAAAATACAGCACTTTGAGCATGAATGTTACACATCATCCATGTTTATGTCATGAGACAAAGAAGCAGAAATGAAATACAACCAAAAATCCATTTATACAAAACTAGCATTACTCTAAAACATTTTACAAGTGTCAAAGTAATGGCTGGGTTGGACTGGACTGGTTGAATGAATTTACAAAATATGCTTAATATGAAACATTTTAGTGCCCCACATGTCTTTACTGCAGCACATCAATGCAACTTGCTTGAAATATGTTTAGGGAAGACAATCTGAATACCTTCATGACATCCAATCTTTCCTCATCACATCGCACAAAGACACTGGAGCTGAAAGCCAAGGGAAGAGACGTGGACAAGGTGACGGCTTCCTGCGCCAGGCGACGTGTCCTTGCCACATTGGTCACTGTGCCTGCAGCCTTGACATTGGACTCGTAGTGATGTGACACATTAAACTTCAGGTTCCTGCCTTCCTCTGTGACCATCTCATAAGTGTCAAACTGTAGTTCCTTCATGGCTGCAATGTACTTGTCCTCTAGTGTCTTGTGAGTTCTTGCAATTTGAGCTATGCTGTCATCACTCCCGCCCTTGTCTGATTTCTCTGCAGATAACAATGAAAGTTATCTTCAATGAGTTCCACCATTCTGAACAATTCACTAGTAAACTCTCATATGACACACTGGATTTCATGGTTGCATTTCTGTGAAGCCCAGACCCTCTAAGAATGCAATATTAGTGTCCTCTGAAGATCTTCCAGTTATTTACATTGAAGCTTCAATGTATAAAAAGGAACAAGTGCCACAAACAGCAGAATCTCATGTACTTGAATTCACACCTACTTACTGCACAGTTCCATTCCCTTGATCTGTATTTCTATATCAGTTTTATCTCGTGTATTGAATTTGCCCATGTATTGGGCAAGTGTGAGTGAACATCAGTTATTATTAGGTTGGGCTTTAACTAAGACTATTACCAAACTTTGTACAAGACCAGAGGCTGTCATGCAAGTGTACTGAAATTTCAATGAAGCATGCTGATAAACGAATGCATGTTTGCTGATGAAACAGTTAAATGAAATCACTGAGGCAAGACCCACCTGTCATTTCTTTGAGTCTCTGTGTGGCCACATGCACCAACCTAGCTGTCTCTTGTATATCTGGGATGAGCAAGGCCAGACCCTCACTTTCCTCATCTTCTATCTTGTTCCCTGACTTTCCCTTGTTGGACCTGGACCAGGAGGAAGACAAGTTGAACTTACAGCAATGGTGTAAGCAATACTCCGTTCTTCCAAAAGAACATTAATCCACTGAAGACTTGCTGGTTTTTGCCCAACTGCACTATGACATTGGCCTGACTCAGGAACTATGCATCCTTAAACAGCTTCAAATCATGCCTAAGTTCTTACACTGAAAGTTTACCTTTTTTCCAAAACCAGTCCTTCCTCACACAACATGGAAATGTTGATCTGGTTTAGTCATGTGTATGAAATATCCAAGTTAACACATTGTTGGGTCTTTAGCCAGTGCTTGTAGTGGGATGAAGACAAAGTGTAACTTTATTATCAGTTTTCAGTGAGTTAAGATTATAAAAAGGATGTTGAATTGGTGCACCAGATAGTACACTGTTCCTGCCAAAAAACATTACAATACAACGCTTCATAAAGAATCTTGCCATACAATCAAGCAAACTGCAGTTAAGTGGAGTTTACTCTCACTGTTTATTCCGCCCTGCTTTATTAGACAAATGTAAACAAAACAGAAAAACTGTAGACTCATTATCTGAATTTGAAATGGCAGTACATTAACTTACTTCAGTCTGCTGGCATAGGTGTCCACACATCCCTTCATCTTCTCTAGAAGTGTTTCTATTGATGCTTGAGAGTCACTACTACTGCTTCCCTGCCCTCCATTCTCTCCCTCCATGGGCAACAAAATGGGCACTAAGGTGGGGCTCACACTGATGCCCCTAAGCAGCTGCAAAAGGGCGCGGTAGAGCGGCACATGCCTAGCCATGTCCAGGACTGAGTCATTGCGGAGGTAAGAGGATAAAGCGGGTACCAAACAGGATTGTGACAGAAGATCTGTCAAGGACTCTGGGATCAGGTTCTTGTTTGGCTCCGCGGGCACTGCTGACGGTGGGGTGGATGGTGGTGTGGAAGAGGAGTCTGAGTCTGAAGTTGACGCAGCTGCCATTGATGAAAATGCCTGCTTCAGATCTAGGTTGCCACTGGGATTAATATAGCTGGCAAGGACCTAGGGAGAAGAAGGACAAAACAAAAATAATTTAACAGGCTAAGGGAATGCATCATTATCAACAAGATGGGCCCTCCAGATTAAAAGGAATATCTAGGAAAGGAAATAGACAGCAGTGTCAAATCATTCATCAATGATAAGATTATGATTAATTCTCATCCCTATTTTAGTTCTAAACATCTTCCACCTGCCGAGAACAATTCTCCTTGCTGGACCTAATAGGCAGTAGAGTGTGACAGCTACTGACTGTCAGCTATTGCAGAAGTAATATGAACAGTTGTATAATCATACTTCATAAGTATTACCTGCAACAAACATGCAACATGTTCCTCCTCCCCTTTCTGTCTCAACATAGCTTGCTCTGCATCCCAGCTGCTGGTAGTGGAGCCAGTACCAAACCCTGTTCCTTTGGCCCAGTAGTGCTGCTGAGCCTTCTCCTCTGGCTGGCTGAGAGAGGCCATGGCTGAAGATGACTGCATTGCTGACAAGATGAGCTGGGTCTGAATTGAAAATAAAAATACTGTGAATTTCCCTGAAGAGTGCACTATCCAAAGGGTGCAAATCTTTTCAAAAGGCAAGCCAGCTTTATATTTTAGATTTCTTTGTGGGGCCCATACTCAGAACATGACTAGTATGCACTCTCACTGTGTGAACAGAACAATGGATGACTGCACTACCTGTTAACCCATTATCATGCTCAACGGCTTTACACTCAAGGCGACATCAACAAAAGGACAATGAAATGAGAAATTTTCAGCAACCTGAAACTTGCCCAACAATTATGGAAACAAAAAAATTGAAATTTCTATTGAATTGATCTCTGTACTTTACAGACACCACTATATGCTAAACTACAGTTGCACACCGACTGTCCATGCATGTTATTTCATAAGTATTTTACAGTCCGCCAATGCTATGAACACATGACCCTAGGGTGACATGCCATTTTTCCTGATAAATTTTATAAATTGCATGTTTCATCCTAATATGTAACCCTGAGCAATACAAAGCACCCTAAAGTCTGTGGTGACTTTGTGGGTCATGTTTTGGATACTCCTGTTTCATCCCACTAAATCATGTACACCATATACATTCAGACATCTCACTTAAATAACCTCTCCTCCCCATACTTCGACACAAGAAACAGACTTGTACAGAAATGGATGCATCCTTAAATGAAGAAGCCTATCAATCCTGAGATAACCCTATGGATCTTGACAACAGATAAAAGACCACTTATGTGATGATGACACCAAGGATGGCAAGAAGTCATGAAACAGGTGGAGGGACATTCATCCGAACTCCATGAACAGGACTCCTTTCACCCTCTCTTCCCCTTCCCACATTCCCCTTTTGTACGGGGGGGACAATAAATAAAGAAAAAAAAACTGAATGAATTCACTAAACATTCACAAGGCTTTTATAACAACATGCATTATTCGATTATTACACTCCTTAACATTCAGACAGCCCCTGAGTCACAACACAAGGTACAAACTGAAATAAAACTGATTTTGCCATATACCTCATGCTGAAAGCTGGTGAGTGGTGCCCTAGGTTTGTGGTGACTAAGAGTTGCTAAACAAGCCAGGACAAGATGAATCACTCCAATGTCTAGGGCCATACGACGCAGTAACATTCCATCATCCGTAGTCAAGGGCGATGTGTCAAAAAGGCTCTTCAGCACATTGAAAGGCATAGTGGGCAGTGAGCTAGCTATTGGAGAGGTCAGGATCTGACCTAAAATTCAGGAAGATATGACAAGGCAATTTAAGATTAAGATTCAAAGCTGTGAGAATTCTTAAGCATGCAGCACTATCCTAAGACTGTGCGGTCAAAAGTCAACATAATAATAAACCCTTTTTAAAACTGTCTGAAGGAAGTTTGAATAACATAAGGAAGATCCATTCAAGATCAGCGTTCAAAGATATTTTTCTGCGAAACAGGTTTCTCTCTGGTCAGAGCTTGAGCCTGGCCAATTTGTCAAGTTAAAAAGTGTTTTGTTGTCCCTTTTGCATTTCAGGGAAGTGAAAACAATGACATTTCTCACCTTGTCTTATCCTGAGTATACTGATTTAGTTTGTTGTCCTATTTTTCAGTTGGAAATTTATATGACCCAGAGACAGGAGTTTGTAATGTGGGTTCTCACTGTGATGTCTGTAGTATGTTGGCTTCCTTACTGATTGATATTATAAGCATTGTCAAGATTTTCATTCTTGACAAATATGACAAAGAAGTTAACTATCAAAAAACCCAATCCAACCTACCTCCATCACCATCATCAGTGACCCCGAGAACCAGTCGCAGCAGGCACTGAGCAACTTTCCTCTCCTTCAGCAGCACCTCAGCATATCCTGGCAGCCTCAAGAACAGGCCAAATGCTATGAGGGAATGGGGAGGGATGGAGGGCACCGACCCAGCAGCTGCATGTCTATTAGGCTTAGATGTGTGGGGTGGTGTGATGGGCTCCAGATAAGGCTGTGAACAAGAAGATGACTAATACAGTGGAAATGGCTAACTGTAAAGAAATATCTCAGTAGAGTCTATAAGAATTTATGTCAAGAATCTGGATTTCAAACTGGGAGCCAAGCACTCTGTTCAAAAATTTTGCCAGACTTTTCCATTTGCTTCCAGGAATTAATTTATATTTAGCTCAATGCACGATTCAAAGAAGATAACCTGACATTTTGAAGAGTGGAAAGCCACTGAGCGAGAAAAATTCTACATCCCATTCGTGACGGAGGCAATTTCAAAACATCTCAGCTTAAAGTTCACCATTTCAGTAAAGCTACTTTTTTTCATTTCTTGATGAAATTCTACAAGCTTTCCTAGGAAACATGGGATTAGATTTCTGAGAAACTGGCTTAGGGATAGGGAAAGGAAATAAGCGTCCAGATTCTTGAAAACTTCTTGCTTTCTATCACTATCAGAAGCACACTGATAACAACAAAGATAATCACAACCACACTGGCTGGTAAGAGAGGTTCACAAACACAACAAATGAACATCTATAAAAAGCTTTAAATATATGATACAAATTGAGAACAAGAGAGATAACTTTAATGCCACTTCCCTTCAGTCGTTTGTTTCTATTTCAAAGTAATTTCTCAGTACTACATGGTCAATACTTACAGGCTAAAGCAGAGACAATGATTAAAAGATTTTGAATTTAAGGTCTGTCAGCACAGTGATGATTTAAAAAAAAACAAAAAAAAACTTACATCATAGAGCTCATCAGAAGACTCCACAGTCACCCAGTCATGTCCAAGGTCTCCAATGTTGTTACTGTCAGACACCACCTCCACATTGCTACTCTGTCGAGAGATCTCTGGGAACAGCAGGGGCAGGTGCTCTGCCAAGAGGGCTAGACCTCCGACACTGGCAAACACCTGAAATATACATACACAGTCAGCTGTGCAAGACTGAAATGAAGACATTACAGCAAAGGGGTGATATTTCAATTGGCCCCTGTTTTGCAAGTCTAAGCTCCACAATTATTTGCACAGCTCCTTTCCTTATGGATAATTTTGTGGGGACAACATGGATAATAGTTGTCATTTCTCTTTCTCCCACCCTGACTATGAAGACCTGCATTTTTGCAGCCTGTATTTTAAAACATGAAACAGTTCTGAAAAAAAAATGGTCTCAAAACAGCAGTTGCAGTAAAATCCTGATTTTATATAATACAGCCATCTTTCAGTACAAGCATCTTAGATCACTTACCCTTGAACAGTGTAAATGGTTTTACTGAACAAGACCAGGCTAATGAAAGAAGAAGAACAACCAAACAAGCTAACCAGGTATCCAGTCTTGCTAGTGACCACATTAACAGCTGTATTGAATATTTAACCAGAACTGGCTGCAAATTTTCCCTTCTAAATGCTGTTATACACTTCATGAAATATCAAGTCTGTAACACTTGCACACAACAATGTAAATTATACCTTTAGTGCAGATGGAAACGGTGGGGATGACAGTAAAGTTTCATCTGAGGCTATTGTTTCATCAATGCTATCTGAAATTGTAAAAAACATAAAAGCATCACAAAAGAGCACAGTAAATGCAATCATATGTTCTCTCTGCAAGCTTCACTCAACTGCTTCAACAAAGTGAGACGATAAATAATGCATAGTTCAAGTCACAAGGATCTATAGTGGACATCCTGCTAAAGGTATAACCTGATTTCTTTGGGAAGTGGTTCCACACAAGACAGTTCCCCACTGGATATTCTCTCACAAGATGTACTACTGACTACCTAAAGTTGTCTAACTGCATTTGCACAATGTAACTTTGACCCCTTTGGTTACATAAAGTACCTGTGATTTGCAATCACTTATTCTCTTATAAAGACAAGAAAAGAATTATGCTGCATATCCTTTTGATCACAGCCTGCTAAAGAGGCATCACCTATAACAATCACTATGACAATATCTTCTTACATCTGCTGTGTAACACAGCAAACCAAGGGTCATGTAGATCACAAAGTGGTTAACAGCAATCAAGTAAGAAATAAGTGATACTAAAACTAATTCTTCAAAGTAAAAACAGTAGCACAGTGCAGAATGTCTAAAAGCTGCAAACCAGCCAAGTGTTATCTTTGTAAAATACATTTCAGTCCAACAAAATCTTGGAATGGCTAAGCTGAATTTGGAACCTAATTCTGAATGACATTTGCAGGTAGGATATAATGTCATTAGGAAGTGACAATTCTCAAATGCATGCAACCATGTGAAACAGAAAAGTAAGAAGAGAAAAACAAGCAAAAATACCTTTGAAAGAGCTTGACCCAGATGTTTTCAAACGCACCACAAACTGCAGGGCAAGGGCTGGTGGAAGGAGGCCATAGTCTGACAACACGTGCAGCAGTTGGGATAATGTCAGATTATGAGGTAGGTCTTTGCCTGAATGGTGAGACACAAGAGAATGATATTAGAAACAGAACATTAAGAATCTCATCAATTCTGTTTAACTGTGTTCTATAAGAACAAACAACTGATTTTCAAAAAAATTTCTCTTAGTGAGATCGTGACCGCATGGAAAGTCCTTTAGGGCAGATTTCATTAAACACTCAATATCATAGACTCAGCAGTAAGAATGGGCTGTGTCATCCACATTTTCAAGGTGGAATTCAAATGGTGGTTTAAAGGAAAAGTGCCTCCTTAACAACACAAGTCGCTTTCCAAAGATAAAAACCAAAGCTTTTTTTGGTAATACTTCATTAAAAAAATGACTATTCTGGATTTTAATATATGAAGGGTTTCATGGCAAAACGCGTTATCCACCAATATGAATTTTTAACTTATTCTACATACTTCATGTAGCAGTAGGAGTATTTAGTATACATGTATATTTCCATTCCATAGAAGGACATTTGATCTATATTATTTAAGACTTAAATTTCGCCNGCCATAGTCTGACAACACGTGCAGCAGTTGGGATAATGTCAGATTATGAGGTAGGTCTTTGCCTGAATGGTGAGACACAAGAGAATGATATTAGAAACAGAACATTAAGAATCTCATCAATTCTGTTTAACTGTGTTCTATAAAAACAAACAACTGATTTTCAAAAAAATTTCTCTTAGTGAGATCGTGACTGCATGGAAAGTCCTTTAGGGCAGATTTCATTAAACATTCAATATCATGGACTCAGCAGTAAGAATGGGCTGTGTCATCCACATTTTCAAGGTGGAATTTAAATGGTGGTTTAAAGGAAAAGTGCCTCCTTAACAACGCAAGTCACTTTCGAAAAATAAAAACCAAAGCTTTTTTTGGTAATACTTCATTAAAAAATTGACTATTCTGGATTTTAATATATGTAGAACACACTGTTGTGGCTACCTGGTAAAGCTATATGCCTGAGCCTGGCTCTGTACAATGCTTGTGGCATTCGCAAACTTCCCATCGACTCTAAAAAGGACTCTGGTCCATTTGCTGGCCTGCCTCGTCTGGTGGGTGGCCGAGGCGGCAGGCCACTTTTGTTTGCTGGGCTCTTCTCCCGTTTTTCTTTGGCAGAGGCTGAAACATTTCAAATATCAAAAAGGTATACATAATTTGTCATATATATTGTGAGTATAATTCTCTCCGCCAGTTTACGGGATGGCTTGACTCATCTCCTTGGGCTTGGACTATTCAAGAGCCTTTGTGTAAGTTAATCTTATCATTCAAATTTATAACTGGCTGAACATAGAACATACCCAATTTGTTTGATTTCCCCTACATTTTGACCTCAGTTCACTATATTCCAACATAATGGTCACCTACATTCACTACTGAATATTCTCTTACCACTGATCTCATAAACTGGGTCCATGCTACAAAACTATCTGCACCATTAGTTTGAAGCCTTTTGATAAAATAGAAAACCAGATAAAACCACAAATGAGAAGAAGTCACTTTTGTGTTTGAACAAAATATTTCAAACTTAGAAACTTGCGGGGCTGTGGGTGTGCTGCCATTAGTGGGCAATTCTGATAGATAGGATATGTGTAAATCTTGGAGTTTAAGCTATATTTTTGCGCTGGCAGCAAATTTTGTCTATGATGAAAAAAAGAAATGATGTTACCATGACAATGTTTTGGTGACCTTGATCTTTACTTATCTCATCCCCTGTGTCACTGACTATCTGAATTTACTAACAAGGATGATGCTTTAATTTTATTACTACTTTTGCTAACATCTGCCCTGACAAGTTTGCATGCAACCAACTGAAAAGAAAACACATTTCATTAAATAAATATCAAAAACAAAACAAATACCTTTCCTTCCCCTGGTAATGAAATCAGGCAAGGAGATCAGATGGAACTCACAGATCTATTTCACCTTCACAATTACTTCTCTTCACTTCCAGATAGTTCATGTTGTAACTGTTTCACAGTTTACATACGGTATGACAGTTGCTGTGTAATACACAAGCTCAGTGAATGTGGTAATTCAGTAAACAGCAATAAATTTTGAAATGTCTTTGAAATGTCTGGGGTGCAAAAGAGGCAAGCTCTATCCTCTTAAAAAATAATGAGTTCCATCCAGTCAACGTGAGAACATGAAAACTGAGCATCATGTTCAGCAATACAAATGACAACATACAAATATGTGGATGATTATGGTGAAGGGGACTGTAAGGTGCAGCAATTTCCTTGGCTCTACTGTGAACATTTTCTATGTACCAGAGTTGTGGCACCTACATCTTTTTTCATCCCACGGTACTTCTACAAATGGTTCTTCCATTCTTCAATCTTCTAATATGTCGGTAGCACCTTAGGAGAGGGTGTCAAGATAACAAGAGACTTCGTGAAAAGCACTTCAGCTTACTTTCAATGAAATTCCAGGGGAAAGACAAAAAGGATCATTTCGCTCTCTAATGCTGTCATGGGCGAGTGAAACATTTTTTGTACTCAAATTTTAAAAAAACCAATACTGGCTCTCCAACTTTATCTTGTGACCCTCCTGTCTCCTTCATCATCCCCCGACCCCCCTCGTGTGCCATGATGGCTCACCAGCTGAGTGGGATATGAACTCCATAACCTCCGTGTCTATCTCACCCAGTGCTTCCTTCTTGCTGCTGTCCTCATTGCGTTTCTTCTTGTCATCCTTCTTGTCTGACCAACAGCTGGACAGGGGCAGTGTGTCTGAATTACCAATCCACAAATAACATCAGTTATCAAACATGCCAAGAGATACAAAAATCACACATGCAGTTACAAAATTCAACAAGCTGACCAAAGCGGGAAAATTCTAAGAAAATAACTTGCTTATTAGGAAGTTAAATTTTTTTGGTTACATTCATACAATAAATATCATCAGAGGGAAAATGTGGAGAACAGCATGACCTCACTTAACAGCTAAAACCTCTGAAATAACATGCCATCCCAAACAGCCCACATCTACTGAGACAAAGCAGTGCAACAAGCTGCAGTATAGGTCTTCGTCTTTAATGCACAAATTTATTTAGATAATGTAAACATGTGCAACTGGAAGCCTAAAACTAGCAAACATATTACACAGACTCACTTAATCATAAATGTCTGACGGTGCAGCAAACCTCACATCCAGGAGAATGTCTCTTGAGAATGACACGCATAAACATGATACAAAACCCAAGACTTCTTTCTTTGCACATACCTGCTACCTTGGATATCACTTCTGAGCACTTAGCATTGAGATTCATGACAATGCATTGACAGCTCCGCCCACTTCCATAACGAGGATGAAATATCTGTCCACTACAGCTGGCCAGCGGGAAACTGTCCGTGCTTTCATTAGTAATAATATCATCTTCTTCTGTAGGGATGCTGCTGCTGGCATTGCGGACAGACACTGTGATCTTCTCATCCTCTAAGAGGACTTGGAGCAGCAGACGACGCATAAACCCTGATAATGGCATTGCACTGAGTAGTTCTGAAAATACGGATGATCCTTGGAGATAAATACTATCATCAGTGAAATAATAGTTAATTGCAATGTAAATAAACCATCACTTTACTGATTATAAATGTTTACTGTAAACACTGCAATGATGTTTGTAGGCCCTGTTCTATTTCAAGTTGTAACCTGCACATCTCCCTTCCATATAACTTCAGCTTCGGCATGCCTCACCCATTTGTCAATGAATATTCGGATAAGCTAGAGATGAGAGGACTGTTCTCTTGCTAGCAGAAATATACAATAACTTAGTGATAGACCTGCTAGGAACCAAAATATATCAGAAAATTCTGTCTTATCTGACATCCTGAAGGTTTCATAACAAGAGAGATGGCACAAACCTGTTTTACTGGTTCCTTGATCTTTGATAACATCACAGAGGACTTTGGCAAACAACAGCTGATTCTCCGCATGGAAGGATATCACAGCACTGAAGAACTGAATAGTTCTTGTCTCCAACTCTGATCTTTCTTCAGCACTAAGAAGCTGTGAAAACAAAGCATTTGTATGTTTATCATTAGCATTTACTGGTGACAAAATCAAAGCTTTGAATGTCTTTAAAACAAAAAATGTCTTTTAAAATGGCGAGAAATGCTTACCTAAAGCTGAGTGGAATAGTTTCTAAGATTTCCAAACACAGTGATTTTTTTTTTTCCAAGAACATGGAGCGCACTTTGTACATTTTACTAACATTTGTTTTTTATCGTCACGCACACTCAACATTTACCTAAGTCATTGTTTTGATGATTTGAATTGTTTATTTTACCTAAGTCATTGTTTTGATGATTTGAATTGTTTATTTTACTACGATCTTCCACTTGTATTCTTTTTTCCCTATGAGAACAACATAAAGTTCTGACGTTATTATATCGCAGTTTTAGAAGCTAAACCACACCTGCCTCATTGTTTTGCTTTGAGGAACAAGTTGAGAGTGCTCAATTTCTCAAAGCCTCAAAGTATGACTCAGGCAAACACGGAATGTATAAGACATTATGCCATGGCAATGAATTATACAAATTTATTTATGACATTGAATTTCCTAGATTTCAGCAAACAGTACAGTAAAATTTTAATATTAAGACAATGCAGTTATTTTCCAGCACGTCTCTCTGAGTCAGTTTTAAGTCAACTGTTTTCATGCTCTGTCTGGCCCCAGTAACAACACTCACCCCGCCTCTGTCATGACCAGATGATGTAATGATGACAGGAGGCTGATACTCGTTCCCACACAATAAGGTGAGCAGCAGTGACCAGAAGGCATTTCCCTCAGCCTGTCCCAGCCAGTCCTTCAGTTCCACCTCTGAACTGATCTCCATGAAGAACCTCAATATGGCTGACACTAGTGATGCTGTGATGGGTGTCTCAGATGCTGGAGGGAGACAGTAATCCAAGATTTAGGAACTCAGGCATTCGTTATGTCTAATTTCAGGATGGATGGCAAAATCACATGCCCATAAATGTACATACTACGAATCAGTGTTGTCATGCAGAACTTCCACAGCTCCCATTTATAAATTTTGTAGGAAAAACAAAGACCATTTTATATCATGCAAATAGTTGTCAATTTCAACAG
Organism: Ellobium chinense; assembly: GCA_033807755.1. Classification (NCBI taxonomy): domain Eukaryota; kingdom Metazoa; phylum Mollusca; class Gastropoda; order Ellobiida; family Ellobiidae; genus Ellobium; species Ellobium chinense. Next base: position 796,249 of record JAWQUT010000058.1, read on the forward strand.
GAATTTTGCACTGATGCTATAGTTACAAAGTTTAACATTATAGGTCCATTTTGATATATGATGGAGAATGGAAGTATTGGTCTGAAATGTAAAGCTGATTGCTTAACTTTAGTCAGTTTCAAAGGCATGCAGCGACTTGCAGAAATATTCTCATTCGAAATATGACCGCATGCACGATTTAGTTACATTTGCAGATTTGCTTCAGTTTCATTACAGTCCAGAGCTATGATTCCTTTTGTTAGTACTCATCCTATGTTACTGTACCTATTACAAGTGGCATAACCAATAAACCCAAAGATAAATTACAAAAACATATCCCTATAATCAACCAGTCAGAATCTGTATTTTATCAGGACTCTTATTGCAGTTTAAGTTAGAGAGGATGCTCATAATGAAATCTCTTGTGCTTCATCCAGGCCATAACACATAGATACATGCAAAACATGAAATACAACTTAAAGTACTGCTGAAGTAAGATATTTGAAAAGGGGCAAATCAGCAATATGAGGCTTTCCCAAGCCATGTAAGTGAAGTGACAGAATGTTCTTCTTTTGATGACAACAAAAATTAGCACAAAAATTTTGTTAACATATGAGTTATATAGATTTGAACAACTAATATTTCTCTTGATAGATGTTGCGAGTGACATTACCATGGTTTTAGTAAAGCCTTGTATAACTCCAGCCTTAAATCTAACTCGAGATAAAATCCACAGGTGAAATAATAGACTGCACTTTTCAATACCTGACATCACATCTGCAGCAAAACTCCTTGGTCCATTGTCCATCCCTGACGCACCTTCTGCCATTTCTGAGGCCACTGCCGCCACAGCTAAGACCATCTGCTGGTTACAGAACTCACACACTGCCTGAGCCAGCATGGCTGGGAGACCAGAGTTCATCAACTGGCGGATGGCCACAGGAGACTTGCACACAGCCGCCAGCAGCATCAGTTTGCTCTCATCTAGGTTCATGGTGCTTAAACTTTGGAGACGACACGCCTGCTCAAAAAAGAAAATGATTCTAGTCACTGTCTGTTTCAAATCCTTTGATGTAAGAGTCTAGAGATTATGCAAATATCAAGAGCCTAACAGCTAGGAATAATAACAAATGCTGACATTTTCCATGCTTAAAATAAAATTGCAAACACTCACAAATATCAATTGTACTATACAAATGAGGCTTGCATAGTAAACTAACAATGTCATAGCTGCGGGCAATGTGACTGATATTTTTATAAAATCATTTTTTCTTCAAAACATCCAAAAGCAATTTATTCTATATTTCATTAACAGAAAACATCCACAATTGCATCTAGATCTTGATGTAAAGGGTAAAAAAGAAAATGACAGTGACCACAGATAGTACAAATTATGTTTTTTACGATAAAGAAGAAAAAGAAATTGGGTAGGTGTTACACTGCAGTGGCTCTTTAACGGCTGCAATACTGACCAAAAATACTGCAATAAAATACCAGATTATAGTAAACGACAAGCCCTCACCTCCTTGGAGTCATCCGTCATGCCATCAGTGCTGTAGAAAGGTGGGGTGACTGAAGGTCTCTTATTTGCTTCTTTTGAGTCATCTGTCATCCTTCCTGGTCTCATATTTTCCCTCTCCTCTACAGTTTCTGAACTGTTTTCGTCAGTGACGGGTGCAATGATGTGAGAGCCATCAGCACCTACAATCTCCATCCACTCCTGAATGTGCATGAAGCCATTGGAGCAAACATGACAGGCAGAGCACAGGACATTATTGACAGCCTTTCTTAGAGTGCAATCAGGTAAGACTCGGGACCAGTTGTAGAGGGATCTGATGAGATCAAATTCAAAAATTGTGTAGTCATTCTTGTGTTGGACGATCATTTGAGTTGAATGATCATTTGGAAGTTAATTCTTCAACACTATTCCACCACTTTCTCTTTCTACCACATGGTGAGTTGTTGAAGTGACCAGAATGAACTTCACAAAAAAAAACAACTATAAGAATCATGCATACAAACAATTTTGATGACATCTCTGAGCGAACATCTTGTCCACTCCGACATAACTCTCAGAAAACACATTTTCATACTCTCAGAAAACACATTTTCATGACTACTCATAACTTTCGTCACACATACCAATCCATCACAATGATCAGTGGCCCAAACTTCTTGAAAAACAAAGAATGAGAGAGCCTGATAATGAAGAGCATGAAGTTTAAAATCAGAAACACTGGTGTTGGCTATGGCTCTGTGCACACTTCAGGGATCCTCAAACTGGACAGCAGCAGAAGGGTCATTTGTCCCAACTCTCCAAACAAAGCCCTCTACCCTAGAGTTGATAAAATAATGCCAAGAGTGAGCAACAAGCCAGTATATGACACAGCTGTCACCTTTTTGTGGCAACCACTCAGCAGAAGCTAAGGATTTTTGAGTGAAACTACAGTATGCTGTTGCCTAAAAATGCAGCAAAGTTAATTGCAATTAATGGAATTGACTGCATTTGAATTGTCGAACTTTCCCTACCTGATAAACTCTACTGAGACAAGCCTGTGAAGTGGATAGGTGACGGGCAGTTCCACACTGTACCATAAAATTGCTGCTACACACTGGACGTGTTCTGGAGAAGGGAAGCTCAAGGTGTCGTAAATCATCCTCCCACCTCCAACAGTGTCACCGCTACTACTAGTGCCCGGCTGCCGCTGTTGTATATGAGCCTGAGCAATGGCAGACCTTGAGCAGTCTTCCAGCCAGCGCAACAAGGCCTCCACTCTGTCAAGGATAGAAGTAATAGTGAATTTCTTCAAGTCTCTCTAGGAAAAAGGTTACTTCTCTGTTACTGTTAATAAAATAAAGTTGACATGCACTAAGTACAGAAATGTGTGTCAGTAATGCCAAGGTAAACTATCAAAATGCTAGAAAGGTTATTTAATTGTGTTGGTTGGTTTTCTATTTAGTTTAATTATTATGTTGAGAAAACCCTGTGCTCTTCTCCCAGAAATGTACTGAAAAATTTCTGTGAGGCGCATGTCCTCTATACAGCCAGATGGCTAACTATTATCATCAACTGGTACAAACAGATTACAAGAATTACTGGCTTCATGCAAACCAATATTACTTTAAAACATTTACAAGACTTTTCCAACAGGTATGGTATTTTCTTTGAATGAATTATATTTACACTCAGAACATATAAAAATAAGAACACCCACACAAAACCCATGTAATCATAAGTAATAATCTGTGCAGAACATCAAATGGCTTGTAAAGTTTAGAGACAGTGGAGCAGACCAACCTGTAGTGAGTATTATCATCTTGGGTAGTGCCCAGCCTGTAAAGGATTTCCACTGTGTAAGGACTGGCTGCTCCGTGGACTTTGCCCAAATAAGAATGCACAGTGCCTGAAGATGAGAATATGAATAAAAGAACAATAAACATAACATGTTTCAACAATAAGTTTTTCAAGTATTGAAAAGGCAGAGCACAAATTTCATAGCTTATAGACTTAGCCAAAGTCTCTACTGGTTCCAGAAAACTTCATAATGCTGCATACCATTAGGTTTGTAATTCATGCTGTCTAAACTGCTTTGAATCAGTAACTTAAATCTTTACCAGCAATGATAACTGGCTTTAGTAAAAAAAAGCCTGGACTTTCCAGATCCACAGCCCATAAATCGTGGAATGTGCGGTTTGCTTCATTATTCCATTGTCTTGTTGGTCTTGTTTTTTTTTAAGCCACTATTCACCATAAACAAAAAACAGTTATATATAGTTTCTTCTGTTCATACCCTGAAATTTGTGCCCTTAAGCTGGGTTCCTCCATTCAGGTCCACTTTGAGTGTTGTTCATCTTCTTACCTGATGCTATGAAAGCTAAAATAGGATGGTTACCCTTCCCAGTACTGAATCCAGTCTCCATTGTCACTACGATTGCAGGAGAGTGGATGAACAGGCAATACAGTCTGAGCTTTATTTAAAGGCAGCTACATCCACTGCTCAACAATATGTTTGGTTAAAACTGCAAGCCTAAATATTTCAACTATGGATCTGTCACTTCAATGCCTCTATCAGAAATTTCAGACCAGGCGGAAGTAAACACAAAAAAACACAAACACAGGGCATGCGCACATGGATCTACTTCCGGTTGTGTCATTCATTAATGGCCAGTGATGCTTTAGTTTGTTTCCCCATTTTAATAATGACTCCCAAAGCCTAGTAAGGCAGCAAGAGTTACTGGCTGACCAGAATATCTGTTAGCAGGCATTTCTTGCATTAGCCTGAAACTTTCAAACCACTGCAAAAGCTGGAGAATTGGCATCTCTGCTATACACCTATCCTCTATTTGACGCTGCTTGAAAATTATCATTCCACATCATGCAAAAAACGAACGAAATGTTTATTCTTAATATCCCCGTTTTGTAAGATACATGTAGACATTACTTTTGATTATTATGTGCCTAGAAAGATTCTTCAGTGATACAGTGTGCAGGATAAAGTGTTTGAACCAGTCCATACTTACCAAACTCAGTAAGCCTGGAGGGCTGCCGGAGAATACTGTCAAACAAAGCCAGTCCAATGTTGTTGTGGCAGAGTCCCAACCTGATGAGGATGGTCTCAATCTTTGGGGCATGCATGCCTATCAGTGGATGGACCAGCAATGAGGTACAGGTGGCCAACAGGTTGGGAGTGGCTGCCGCTGTGTGGGCAATGGTGCTCTGTAATTCCTCACTTGAGTTCACCAGGCAATGGTGCAGGATGCGCATCCAGCCAAGACTGAGGATTAGATAACAGGATTAAAATAACCCATACATAATTCCACTACCTGTACTTTGGGAAGGTAAATATTTCATGGAAAATTTTGGTCAAATTGTATGTTTTTCAACAAGTACGTTTAGCAAACAGCCAAATTCCAAGAAATTTCACAACTGAAATAACCACTAATAAACAAATGTTACTAAGCTATTGTCATTATTATGCCTTCTTATACCTGAAAAGCCAACCTCATGAACATGACTTACCTGGATCTGGAGAAGCAGTCTTCATTCAACAGTGACATGGAGTTTTCTGAGTTCTCCGCAAAGGCTGTCTGGCCCCACAGTGAAATCTTCTGCAGGCCAATAGTCATGGAGTCCCAAGGGCGATGGAGCAACAGAGTAACCGAGGTCACGACCTCTGGTTTTTGGAGTTGCAGGCGGATCAATGTCAGACTGGAGGTCAGCAGAGGAGGTGAAGCCGGGGACACAATGTTGCCATCATGGGAAAGCTCCAAACTTACATGTGATGGGCAGGCTGTGAGGGGATATGGAAGAACTGATAAATCACCATTTCAATTTTCTATCACTCATATCAAAGAATTCTATGATCAAGTATTTGAGCGACATCATTCTTTCAGCCCACAAGTGCACAGATTGGCAAGAAGGATTGTTGGAGAAAATTTTGTTCATCTGCTCAAATACTAAGTCTGTTTCTAGTATTCAGCCTTAACATGTACAATGCTTTACAAAAATGTCATTCAAAAATGAGGACAAACTCTAAAATTTCATGTATCCAATCTTTAAATTCATTCAAATCTACAAGGAAATATACCAATGTTACTGTTAACAGTTGTATCTTATGAAGGAGGCACCGTGGCACTATCCTATGATGACAGTGGATTCCAAAGAACCACTGTCATATACCAGTAAAACTGAAATGCATGACCATGGATGGTACAATCATTATACTAAACTGTCTGCCCAATGCCTAAAGAAAAATTCTGCACATTAAGTAAAGATGATGTAAATGTAAGTAGGTCAAACTCAGTTTTTAACCAGACTGAATGAGACCACAGATTAAGACGTTTCCTTCTCTCTTCACTCTGTTGCAACAGACTCATTTGCAAGGGTCAGAATCACAAGATGTTTAGGTAATGTAACAGCAACTTTGACTGCAGCTTTCTCTGAACAGCAGAAGGCAACAAGATCCTTTTCCATAAAACATGTTTACATAACAATACATACTTGAAATAGCAGTTCCATGCGGCCTTATGTGCACATATTTCAGCAGAACTGCAAATGGCAGGTGTATGGTTAGTTCCACACATGGCTCATCTGGGTAGAAATGATACGACCAGGTAGCTGAGCGGGCTCTCCTGTTAGCCACTGTCTGAATGAGTCCATCAGCAGGACTGGCTGTTGGGCTGCTACATGTGATTGTTCCTGCACACATAGAAGATACACAAGAAATACTGAAACGGCTCATGGCAATTTAACCTACATTACTTGTAACAATAGATTTAAACAACTTATCTGAGGATTAAGTATGCATTTAAGTCTGCAGAAGACTGTCATGTCAAATGTTGAACACTACATATGATATTTGTTGTCTAAAGTGGTATCTCACTGGCTACTTTCATTTCATTTGTATGCAAGATGTTGCAAACATGTCCAGCAGTGTCTCTACACCTGATCTGATCTGACCTAAAAATACAGTTACAAGAAATGTATGAAAACAGGTAAACAACATACAAATATTAAAATATAATTCTGAAACACAACTCAAAAACTCAAGCTTTGGTAGTAGTTGACTGTCTGGGCTTAGGTACTAAGCATGAAAATAAGTAAACTGGCAGTGAAGTGTTTTAAGTTCAAATAGCTGACAACCCATATCTAATTACCATATTTTAACATGTGTCACATGGGAAAAGGATCGTCTAATAAACTCTTTTCTGAAATGAAATGAAATGAAAGGAAGATTCACTCACCTAACTGAGCAAAACTCTGCAGACCCTCTGTGTTGTCCATCTCAAAGCCTTTGTTTTTGTCCCCTAGGTCTCCGTGCCCAGAGCTGAAATTCTGCATGAGAGTAGAGATGATACTGGGGGAGGATGAGATCATCTGCTGGTTGCATCTCACCAAGTTGGAGCTGACTACATCAATACCACCTGAAAGACAAAATTAGGGATGTGAATAATGTGAAATTTTACTCTTTACATAAATATCAAATCAGGCAGAGCTGTTACTCTTAGACAATTTCCATTTCAGTAAGTAAAGAGGTTGACAATGATATGCCATCAGAACCTGTTTAGAGAAAGGTAACTTTCATGCTTTAGAATGATCATGTTTTTGGTTTTTTTTCCATATACCTAGTGAATTATGACCTTGTAGAATAGACCTGGAGGCGCCCATTGCATGAAGATCTTTTTCAAGCAAAGATAAACATTCTCTTTTTAACAAGTGAAATTATAATTCATGACATCTCTAATCTGACAGTCCAATCTGAGATTTAAGCCTTTGCAGATAATTCAATGTGGGCAAAGTTGATGAACAGCAGCTATTCATAACTGGTCTGTGAACACAGGGATACCATACTGACCTGGCAGTTACTGAAGAGAGTTATTAAAGAATAGAGTCAATTCTGCGTAAAGGCAATGGAGATAATCATAACTTTCACCTAATTGCAACATTTTCCAAGTAACAAAATGCTATCAACATCATCAGAGTGGCAAGAAGATGGGAGGAGTGTGGAAGGAGGAGTGGAAGGGAGTGTCTGCTTCGCGGCTCAACAAATGCCAAAACCACTATTCTTAAAATTCTCACAATATCATCAATCTCATCAAACTTGGTAGATGAAGGCATAGCACATTTCTTACTGAATGCACAGGATTCCATTAATAATTTGCATAGTTTGTATAGCTTCCCTTATGACGAAACCTTTCGTTAAGCTACAATATTTTCTAACACAACAATACATATAGTGTAAGAGAGATTAATCCTCCCATACATCTGGATTTCTGAGATTCTGATTTTGCTGTTCAATTACTATTTTCCATAACAGTTACAATAAATGATTTCCTGCTGATTTCACGGCAGTCTAAACATCGATTTTTAAATTTTTGTTCAAAGGACCATCAACTCGAATGACAGCCTTGTGTACATACTAATAAAACAGACACTTAAAAACTATGCAAAATGTGACAAGACCTGCCCACAACAAGGAATGTCATACCTAATTCTATGAACTTCTTGATGGCTGAGTATGAATTCAGCATTCTCAAGGTGAAAAACAGCAGGGGCTCTGAGAGCCGTGTGAGTGCCATTTGGTTCATGATGGGAGGATGCCCTGCAAAGAATCTGAACAAATTGTCCACCATGATGTTACGATCACTGCATTTCTCTTTCAGGCCTCTCAGGATGGTGAAAATCAGGTCTCCTACAGTGACAGGCTCTGTCTGATCTGCTGTTCTCTGTAAGCTGCTTAGGCAATCAGTGTGAGCAAACATGAGTGCCAGCTTGTTGCTGGTACAATGGCTGAGAGACTGAATTAGATTCTGCATGATCACAGGATTCCCCACCACAATATCTGCAATCTCTGAATTGTCCTCTTCCCCATCTTCCTCCTGCAGCTGCTGTGCTTGAGTGTCACCCTGCTGGCCTGCTGTTCGAGACTTTTCATCATCAGACAGACGAATATTTGTGAGCAATCGAGGGCTATAACCCTCCATGGCTGTGTCTGCCCAGGCCTGTTTGCGAGAGGTGGAACCATGCACCAACGACTCCCATCCACTGGCGGTCATCTCTGCACCTGGCACCTTACTACCTGAGGTACTGCTCCTACTAGGATGGCTAGGCACAGGGACTGTAATTAATCTGAAAGTGAACCAACAGAAAGTGAATCAACAGGTCGTTAATGTATGGTCTGAAGACTGCAAAGACAAATGAAAATCAGCATTTGTTTGTTTATTTGAGTTGGCATTTTGCAATTTACAGCACTTCACCATGTTACAGCTATCTTCCCCCTTTTGACTGTAACAGTGAATTACTGAGTAGGATTTTCTTAACAGTTTTGCCTAAACACTGCCCCTAGGCCTATTCTTCTAGGATTTTTAAACTTAAAATGTGCACATGGCATTCATATGTTGTCAAAGTTCATAAAATTTAAAGCACAAGTCATTTTTCCTGCATCTCTCTGCAAAACACCCTAGAATCTAGTAGTTTCATTGCAATGCCATTTCACATTCTTTTCTTAAACAGAAGAATGTTTTTTGAAACAGCAGTATGCGTTAAGATTTATTATTTTGGGTTCAGTCACGTAAGGCCACCTATTATCCAAACATGTTGAAGACTCACTTGTTGACTAGCTGCATAAGAAAGAACATGAGCTGATCTCTGAGAGAGTCTGTACCACCTGGCCTGCTGTCATTCCCTCTAAGCAGGGATGCCACAAGTCCACCAAAGCAAGATCGAGCTCCTAGGGAGGTATCATGGCTGGTCCGACACACAACCTGGTAAGAAGATTAACATTACAGACTGCTGCAAGGTACTGTCATAATAATATGCTGGAAGCATCATAAACTTCACTGCTTCTCTATGTTTTTCTGCAATAGTGTGCTTCAACCAAAGTTAAGGCTCTCCTCTTTTGTCAAATATCAAAATAACTGTACACTTTTTCCACAAATATCAAAATAACTGTACACTTTTTCCACAATTGAAAATGGTGATCGACCCTTTTTTACTCTCTGTTTAGCAACAAAATAATTTAAGGCAAAAAGTTGTTCCTTCTTGAACTATTTATTATTAAATGATATGCATGTACATATGGCTACTCAAGACAAACCAATATCTCTCCTTTTATGCAGTTTGCCTATCCCAAAGCGGGTCACGGTGATATAGTATCAAAAGACCAACCGACATAGTATGTGAATCTCCATGGCGGCAGAATTATGCATAAGTAAACAAGAGATAATGTGAGAGAGAGCATATTAAAGCTGATCATGTAAATTTGATTTCCCCACCTGGTCCTGCATTGAAAGGTGCTGATACACCACAGTGCTGGCTGCCTGAATAACACTCAGGGCATTGCTGACATCAACAGCCAGAAGAGGACTTTCAGAGAGGAATTCAAGAAAATGCACCTGAACATCCAAAGGACCTGAGCACTGGTAAATGGCACCTCTGGAAACACACACAAATCAAAATTCAAGTAGTAATTTTCACATGCAAATGAGCCTAACATCACTATGCTACTGCCAACATAATGGTTTCACTTTAATATAAAAATTTAATAAATATGTTAAGTCAAGTCCTATACCGACAAGTCAGACCAAAAATTTGAGTACAATCAGTTCAATCACACAGGCCTTTCTTTTCTTTTTTCAGAAAAGATTTATTTGTTCATATAGGACCAGCCACATTTATTTATGACATATTGGTAGCTTGGCCAGTTATACGCAGAGACCATCGATATTTTAATCGCAAGTAATACAATTTTTTTTCTCTTTACAGGAAAGTCTTGTCAGCAAATTAATCTTTGTTTCAGGGATGCCAATGCCAAACCCGAAAAAAATCCTGAAAATTGTGCAAATGCTTGGCGTGTCGACATTTTCAACAGAAGCCAATCCAACTGTTGTGCTTTTAATTCTAAATCATTTTCCACAATTATAAGGCACTAGAATAAACATTCAAACCAAATAAAGTTTAAAGGAAAGTCAATTTTAGAATTGTATCTACATTAACCTAAATTTCTTCTGCACAGATAAAATAAACATACCTACACACAGCAAAAAAATAACTATAGTCAGGGGTGGGAATTGTCACTTAAGATAAAATTCTAATTTTTCATTTCATAATTACACTTCAGAATACATCACCGTGAAATTTAAACCTGGGGTACATTATTTTACCATCTCTTTACCTATACTGCACATTTGTCATCTCTTATTACTCTTATTTGGTCCTGATAAAATATGCACAAGAGTAGTGCTTTGACTTGCAGAGTTCAGACAGCTGGATTCAAAGGTTCACGCCAAATTCACAAAAAAAGCTGCTGAAGGCTTGGCTGCCTTCTCTTTCTCTTTAATGTCCTTGAAATTAGCCGGAATCCTGTTACAATGTGACAATTCCTTGAAGGGTGGAGCTTGGGTGCCTTCTTTCCTGGCGTGCCTTAGTTTATTACTGCACAGTATGCACCACATGTATCCTTTGTCTTTTAGCTTATGGATGTGATCAGATTTTTAATAAGTATAATTTATATAAAACAATGGATTCTGAATAGGACTGTTCATTTTACATAACCATGAATGATGACCGAGCACACTGTTTACACTTTCTGCGAGTTTGAATGCTAAATATAGCACCAGTATTCCTCTGACCTCGTTAGTGGCGTGTGCGCATGCATTCAGGAAATTTGAAAATGATGTAACTTCCAGCATCCATGTGATTGTTCCTTCGTGTATTTCATTTTCATGAATGTTGTCCGGATAATGCCAGATTTTTTTCCCCAGCGCTCAAAACATCCAGATTTTTTTTCCCACGGCTAAAAACACAGATCCAGATTTATCCGGAAAATTGGCATCCCTGTTCTTTGAAATTTTTTTTCAACCCAGCTGAAAGTTTATACAGAGACAGCTCGACTTATTGACAAGAAGCACCGTCTCTGGTAAAATACATCGCAACATCTTTAATGGTGTAACATCTTCAATTTCTAATATTAAAAATGTTACATGTATTTTAGCAGAGACAGCTAAAGCTCTACTGATAATGAAATGAAGGCCAGCAAATTAATACTTGTGTTGCAATATTTTGCTACTCCTTTATCAGTAAGTCTGAACCGAATTTCACTTAGTTGATAACAAGTCACTTCAGTTGATGTTTACAATCACCTATTTTATCCGTTGCTATGGTGCAGGTCATTCACTCTCATTATGTGATAAATTTAGTTTGCTAACAAATCAATCTTGTCAAAATTTAGGATTTACCTTTCTGCTGTAAGGTTGTAGACAATCTTTAACAGCATCTCCTTGTACCTCTGTCCACTAGCCTCAATGGACTTGCACTGAAGTCTGTACAAGAGATCACCAAATATCTTAACAGCTGCAGGACCAACCTGAAAAAGAAGGGACAATATTGTTATTAGTAACAAATGGGATTACAAAATGCTCTTATAAAGTAACTTGCACAATGCTGTATTAATGGCTATAATCTGAGCAGGGCCATGATTTTTACTATTTTTGCTTTATAACATAAACCACAAACTATATCCATATTCTACTTATAAGGTAAATCTGACACAGAAATTTCATGCTCAGAGAGCCAAACAAGAGTAATTCCAACAAAGCAATGGTTATTCTTTTCATAGGACATGCCTGACAAGGCACAAAGATCAATCAAATGTCTCCCATTTTAAATATTTAGGCTTCTTTTTTCATTGATACTAAAATACTGCACACCATAGGGATCTGTGCTCAAAGGGACTAACATAACACCCAAATGGCCTACCTGATAATTCTGAGCTCCAGTTGGTGGATGAGTAGACAGAAACCTGCTAAGTAGAGGGGCCAAGTTGGGATCATTCAGAACAAAGGGGGCCAGTGACACCTCTACCCCCTGGGCATTAGTCTGTCGCTGGTTAGTGAGCATGCAGAGTGATTGCAGGAGATAGACCCAAGTTCTGACCAGCAGACAGGGCATCATAACACCCACCTGTAATATCAAACCACATAACAAATATCACAACTGAGTTGAGAAGTACAATGTGCAAGTATTCAAAAGATGCATTAAACTATTTGCACAAGACATAAACAAATGTGATAAGACTCATACTCTCCTCTTACAACTGTGAAGAAGAAATGAATGTTACTGGAATTTCATTCAGCATAGTTTTAAAAGG
>JAWQUT010000058.1:808901-844744 GCA_033807755.1 Ellobium chinense
AGAATCCAATGATTTTACTGGCTCTGAAGGTACTTTTCTGAAATATGTTAAAACACTTGTAAGGTGGGCTGGTGAGTTCAAATGTGAACTCTTCTTGAAGTGGCATCTCCTTACACAAACTAACAATTTATTCAGGCTGTGAGGTTATTTAAGCAAAGTTCATAATGTAAAATTGAAGTTTGTGTAATGTAATATATTATCACCCTTCTAGGGTAGACAGGGGTGAGTTTAAATGTGAAGTCTTCTTAAAGTGGCATTTCCTTAAAACAAGTGACAATTTATTGAGGCTGTGAGGCTACTTAAGCTTTATTCATATAATAATGTATGTATAATGTAAAATCTTAGAACACATGTAGGATGAACAAGAAAGTTTAAAAATGTGAAGTCTTCTGGAAGTGGTTCAAATGTCAGGGCTTATGGAAGTTGCATCTCCTTATACAAAGTAACACTTGGTTGATACTTTGAAGCTATTAGATCTAGGTTCATAATACTGAACTTAAGTTCATATTACTTATTATTAGGGCTTCATTATCACTATCATTGAAAAATATATAATGAGCTCCAGATTGAAGACCTTCAATCGAAAGATTTTAATTGAATTAGTTGTATATAATTAACTGCACTACATATCAAATTTAACAAGTTTATTAGGAATAATCAACAAAATAACAGGCATTGTGAATCAAATTGTAAGGAAGCTTTCAAATGCTATACTCAGCTTTACTGGTATTACATATTCACATGATACCTATCAACTGAATACTAGATTTCTGGGTGTTCACATCTTATTTGAATTACCTATTATGCTGAAAGCTAAAGTTGTAGATACATTTTCAGTTGACTTGCATGAACATATCTCATACCACAGAACCTCAATTAAATATTTCATTACCAATCTAAAACAAGACATGACCTACCTCCATCAGACTGGCCACTGCATTGTCACTTAAGGTGATGAGTGGCTGCCGTGTGGCATCAAACACTTGTGTGCTGCCTCCTCCACCTGATCCGCTCCCTGAGGCTCCACTCTCATTAGTAATCTGGTCCTCATTCAACGTTAACCACAACTGCAGAACTGCTTCCAAACTGACACGGCCAGTGCGCAGCTGTGCAAACATCCGCTCAAAGCAATGGCTCAGCATTTCTATTGATGTTGTGGAAGTCTAAATGAAAGCAAAAAAATATTTTAACACTCAGATTTGACTGGTGTTCTCACCAATAAATCATCATCAAGAAAGTCTGTCAAGGGTGTCAAAGATGTCATGACTACAGTCTAAAGTCCATAACACAAAGACAGCCACATTTTATGCATAAACTATAGCTGAGGCATTTGGCCTTTCTCTTTTAGCAAGCATTACACTTTTGGTCAAAATCCCTCAGACCTTCTACCCCTAATGAACGAACATTTCAGGCTGCCAGGCACAGTGTATTATTGTCTACTGAAAATCAGTCAACCAATATAATATATGTAATACTATAAATGAAGTCTTTACACTGCCCTTCTGATACTTCTGATGAACTGGAGTCTTTAACACCTGAGAAGAACAGGAACGGAAATTAACAACTTAAGGGATCACTCACACTATCCTCCTCTGATCTTGCTGTCAACAAATCTCCAGCTGCAGCACCTCCACCATTCTGTGAATCTATCCCTGAGCCACTATCCATACTTGCAGTACATCCAGCTGGGGCCTGAGGCAGGGGGGAAGAGAAGGCACACTGAATGTTGCCCATCTGCACTGACTGCATGACCTGAAATTGGAAATTTGTTAGAAATGATAAATGCAAAAATAATATTAAGAATACTGTTTTCCCCCAGTCTTTGAATACAGTCCAAACTTTACATCTCATACCGATCACAAAATTCCAACTGAAATACTGCCAAAGGCACTCGTTTTTCCTGCACTAACTTTACACGGAATCCGCTTAAAACATGATTAAAGTGATTTAAACATTTATTACCATACAAAACACACTGTAATTTTTCACAAGAAACTTCTACTTAGGACATTAAAGCAAAAAGAAGTATGCCTCCTCCACTGATACTTTTCACGGGTCCGCAACGGAAGAAAATACTGGTTTATGCTCACAATTAACCAAGAAAAGCTAAATAGATAAATACCATTTAAGATAATATTTCACATGTACTCTGAAAGTATGTGACTAATTAAAATAATGGAAATGTGAGAATTACAAAAAGTTGATATGCATCAAGTAACAATACTAAAGCATTAAAGAATCACATACCTTGAGCCTGTGTTCAGGCATAGTTTCCAGACCAAGTTCCAAGCGAGCATCTAGTGCTGTTGACAGGTTGTGGCTTATACCTGATGCAGCCGAAGTCCCCATGTGTTCAGTAAGCTTGTTCTTGAGATTGAGCAGTTGCTTGAAGCTACTAGGCTGGAAACTGAAACAAAAAAAAAGCAGGGTAGTGGTATGGCTACTTTTTTTTTGCTTGATGCTAAATTAAAAGAACCTAAGGCTTCAAAATCTCAGCTTCTTGTAAATTTATCACTTGTTATTTACCCATAAAGTAATGTCAGCTGTCATCAAGAACTTCACATCTTCTCAGGGACTAACTTCTTTACTTATTTACAGTGGTTATTTTAATATGAGCCACTGATTTTCATAATAATACCTTGAAGAAGCAACCGATGGAACTGAGGACTCAATGACTTGAAAGCTTTGAAATTTGTCTAGGAAAGCCTTCTCAAGGGTGAAGTTGGCTATGTCAGGACTTCCTGTCACCTCCATGATGAAGTCAGGGAGTTCAGGGGGTGGAGATGGTGGGTTAAAAGGATCCATGTTTTTGCTCTGATGTTTGGTGACAATTTCCAGAAATCTGTTCCACTTGCATTTGTCTTTGTCACTTTTGTTCAAGAAAAGCCCCACAAGTGCCACTGGATCTTCCTTCTCATCAAGACAAAAACTTCCATCCAAGAAATCTGAATTAGAACAAAAAACAAAAATTTATAAATATAAATGAATGAAAGCGGCTTGTATTGGTCAATGGATGTTTTAAATTCAAGCAATTAATCAGGATTCTTCAAAAACACACATCTGCTACAAGCCTGAATTTGACTGTGTCCATATGGTTGTATGATTTTTTTTTTCTTAAAATAAATTTAAACATACATTACCAAACAGATAATATCGCTCTCATTTATGAACAGGTGGATGGAGATTCAACAGCCAGATAAAAAATACAATTTGAAGTAACATTTGCAACTGGCCTATCCAACATAATGATAAGCTTATTTGCAAGTATGTTCCCAGAAATATAAACAAAAGCATTATACTAAACCTATTAACCAACATTTAAAATCTCATAACACTCTGAAATGAAGATTCTACACTTCACAAAAACTCACTAAATATCAATTATTTGGGGAAAACAACAAGTAAACCTAATTGATTCAAACAGTGATTAAAAAGTACATTAAAAAGCATAACTCTGAGAATGATATGGCACTTCATTTAGTTTCAAAATTTTGATGACATTGCTAATAATGTACCTTTCTTGATGAATTCAGAAAACTCTGGCTTGCTCCTCAGCATAGTTCTCACTTGATCCACTTGTAAAATGCGGACTTTCTTACTGCCTTTCTGCTGTTCAGAACTCTGAGGTGGACCCTCTCGTTCAAGCCAGAGGGAGTAACCAGCTGCATCATCTACATCTGAGATGTCTGCCTCAGAATCTTCAGGGCTGCCGGGGCAGAGCTTCTCACCTGCAACAAAGGTAAGAAAAACGGTTACCAATATGTTAATGGGTTACATTATCAGCAATCACAGGAAGTCTGTGTCACAGTGCTAGCTTGTTACAAGGTATACTTCCTCCTCACGAACAGAACAAATAATTCTTATAGAATATGTACTGAGAACTACCGTTCCTTCAACTGGCAAGATTAAACTGAAACCCACACAAGACTGCTTGCTAATGGAAACAAGTTAATAACGAGCTCTTCTGAATTTGTTAAAAATTCTCTTTCAAAACCATAATATTCATCTCTTGATGTCGGGAGACAACAAAGAAGAGCATCTTATCAAGGACAATATGCCTCAGAATGATATGTAAATTTCAACTTAGTCTACAAACAACTACTAAGAAAAGATACTTCATAACTGAAATATATACAATGATACAAAGATCACCCCATAAGAAATAAAGACCACTTCCTGTAAAGAGAAATGAAGCTTTAGTTGTGTCACTAAACATGATGTCATTCTTGGTATTTCACCTGGCATCTCGTTCTCTTATTAATGCAAATATTTATATCATATTAATTGTTAATGGAACTACAGTGTTTACATGTCGTAAGTTATCATCATAAGAATGAAAACTCTAGTAATAGGCCAAGCCTCAAATGCCTACGAGAAGCCCAACCTTCTAGAATGTCCTGAAGTAAGCAGGTGATGGCATGTCCAGCCCATGGTCCGCCCCAAGTCATGTTGTCATGGTTGAACTCTGTATCTACCACAAGCAAGACCAGCTGCTCCAGTTGTTCCTGCGTCATGGCCTCAGCCAGGGTGATAGAGGGCCTACAGGCCACACAGATCTTTGCAAGTACCTGATAAGGATAACAGAAACATTCAGCTCTGCATGTTTGTGGTGAGCAAATGTATACTTACCTCAACTTTTTCCACAGATTTTTTTAGTCAGAGAGGCAGTTGAGAAGTTAAGCATTAACAATGGGATCTTTTACCATCATAAGAATTGCATCGACTCTCATGTTGAATGCTTTTTAACAGTAAGCAGATAACAGGGCAACATACAGGCATTCTGCTACTTAACGACTGCTTGGAGACCTACTTGCAGGGCAACAGTATTTGTCTATTTATTACCAGAATATGCCTTAACATTTCATAGGAGCAATACCATAATAATAAGTGCCTTAACATTTCATAGGAGCAATACCATAATAATAAGTGCAGAACATGTTCACATTATCAGCAAAGATAAATGCGTCACTTCATAAACTCCAAGTCCGACAAACGGCACTGGACAGCTGGCAATGAAAAAACACTCAGTATATGAAGTACACACCTTACAAGCCACCAAGAACAAATCTACATGGCAGGTGAAATCCATGCTAAGGAGAAGAGCCATGAGGCCACGCACAACAGCCAGACATCTGTCCCTGGACAAGACAATGGGTTGGTCAGTGTCCATCTCATCATCCTTGCCATCTAGATCAGTGCCACCTCTGTGCTGTTCTGCCATGCCTTTGAGAAACATCTGTACAAAAGATATGCACAGTAAACTGAATACATGCCTTGGAAGAGAATTACAAAAATGTGGAAACAATGGATACCAAAAACTAATCTTAAACAGATGAAGTAACTAATCTAACTCTTCGAATACAGAAATGAACTCCTAAATGAATTCAATATGAGAAATGGCCAAAAAATTACTCCAGGTAAAGCGACAGGATGTTTTTTCATAATGATGATGGTTTCAATCAGAAATAAACAAAGCTATTCTATTTACAATTGGATCGCATTGATTTGAACGGATGAACAAATCACAACATATCAAAATTAAACAAATGATTCTTATTATCTGGCATTAAATAAAACAATAAGTTTGTTTTTAAAATGTGTACAAAATGGCTCAGGTTCTGGCAAATCCTCATGTTCACTTTCCAAAAATCATCTATCATACCGGGAGTACCAATTTCTTAACTTTTCAGGCTGATTTGAGTTTAAACAATGATCTGATTTTCATACAGATTCCTCACCTTAGCTGTGACCTGATTCTTCTTATCCGTGCCACCATAAATCTTTTTGAACCTGTCAATCTCATGAGCTTTCTGTCTGTACTGGGCCAACTTTCTCTGGAAGCCTCGTTTGTAGACCCGCTGAGACTTTCCTCTGGCTCCCCCAGATGCAGATGGGGCCCACTGGCTCTCAATAAAACTCCATCTGTTGCTGATGGTGCAGGCTGAAGGAAACAAAGAGAATTCTGATAAGCTGCATTTGTCATGAATGTGGTTCCACAAAATCACTGTGAAAAAAAAAATTCAACTAGGTGAAATATGTCATGAACTGTTTGAACTGGAAAGGTAAATTAAAAAGTTTTCAAAATTGTATCTCAATAATGGAACAAAATTGCTATCTTCTTGATCAAATTTACAAAAAGATGTGAAATGTCTATGTATTGGAATTACCATATTTCAAGTTCAACAGCGAAAATCCATACACTCATAACAATCACTTCTGACAATATACTATAAGCAAGACATCCTCCAGCTGAAACAGTATGAGATCTAGTTCACATGTCATCCAACTTTACCTTAGCACGCCACTCTGTGCTAACAATATCTATAAAAATTCTTCAAATGTTTGTCTAATTCACTTCCCCATGGCATCTTATTATTCTTTAATCATGTTATGCCTTCCACAAGTGGTCACAGTTTCAAAAAAATAATCAGCTCAACCATAACACACATGTATTGACATTAAAATAAAGTCAGCCTCCACATCTATACCTTCTTTGTCTCTCTTTGCCCCTTTCTCTACATCATCTGTGTTGACTGGGACCATTGAGGACGGGCTTTCCATGTTCCGGCACAAGAACAATAATACCCAGCTGATAAGCGACAGGTCTAGATGACCTGGAATAAAACAGATAAAAATTTAGCCTTACCAATGCAATGAAGAAAGCTTTACACCCTATCAAATGGAGCACATCCTGAGCTTGACAGAAATGGGAAGGCTAAAGATCTGTTAATGCTTCATATTTCACATTCACAAATCTTTAATTATTTCATAACTGTTACAAAACCATTTTAAGTTTTATTCACTTAAGGGTGCAAACTTAAAATATGCTAAAAAGGTGATCAGGTCTGTCAGTTTTATATAATCACAGCAGCAGCTTTCTAACTTTATGACTTTGTCAAAAAAAACAAACCATGAGATCTGTATCATTTTCTTCAGATGCATACCAAAAGAACAGGTTTCAAAAGTCTTACTTGTAGCTTGGCGAGCCCTTCCTCGATCAGCGTCAGTCAGCAATAAGGGCTGAAGAACAGAGGTGAGCATGCCCAGCAGGCTGTCCAAGATGTGAAGAGCACTTGGTCCACTCAAAGATTTCTGACCCAGTGCACTCAACAAGACAAATACCCTTAAAGGAGAAATTTAAAAAATTGCTACAATCAAATATAATCTTACATAACATACAAAGACCTATCGCTCATTGCATCTTGCTGCCCAGCATGTAGAATTCTGCTATCTGATATATGTGATGTATGGTTTCAACAGATTCAAAAGCTGCTACAACCTTAGTATGAAGAATTATGTCAGAAAGAGGACAAATAACATATTTTCGCTGCCAAAGAATACACATGTGACAATCTAAAACTGGTAACACTGTCCTTAAGATAAATACCTAGGAACTGTCATTCTTGTAAATATGGCAAGTTCATGACACATAATGGAAATTCTGAGCTTGAACCATTAGTATTTTTCAAAACATTTTCTGTGCTTTACTCTCTCCTTCATACATGCAAATATCTGACCAAGATAGACTAGATCCTTTCTTACGCCTCTTACTAAAATTTTCTGAAAAATATCACCTTTGACTGCTTTTCCTTAAAACATTACAATTTATACCATGTATAAAAATGTCTCTTACCTATCCTGGGGGAACACTTGAGCATACTGTGAATGGAAAAACTCGTGGAGCATGTTCCCCAGGAACTGGCCCCACCAAGGCTGGGTTCCACACACTCGCACTAAGAGAAGACCAGTGGATACCTGGATGCGCTGTGTGCCATGAAGGCAGAGGTGCTGGAACAGAGCCTGGGAGCTGATGGGTGTGAGGGCTGTGTATAGGGAAGCTGGGGGCTGGGGAATGGCAGGGCTCCCAACTGTAGAGGTTAGTAATGTGTCCAGCAAGCTTTCCAGCACAACTCGCAGTTTATCTGTTGAAGCCTGTCACATTAGACAGAGGTAAATTGCTGTAAAATCACAAGACTAAGGTATGACAAAACATAAACAACTTTTGCATATAATTTCATTATCTACTTCTTGTTGTATCTCAGAATGCATCACGCCTTAATACATCAAAACATTTTATTATAAACAATAATGGTTTCTGACCAAGTAATTGTGTCGCCATTTGAAATTTTTGGAGTGCACTTCTAAGATCAATAATCATAGTTCAGTTTGCTACATCATGAAATATATCAGTTATCACATTCCCAATATACAACACCCATGTGTGCCCAAGTTTTCAAAACCATGAGTTATCAAATGCCATCATGCATATTCATCTTCATCCAAAACTCCCATACCTGTGCCATCAATGCTGCAGGATCTGCTGATTCATCTATGGCATCCACACAAATACCTAAGGAGGTCTGAAGGCGATGTATTGCACGTTGAGCTAAGTTCAATTGGAGTTGTAGTTGAAGGCATTCATTGTAAGCCTAAAAGAAAGAAACAAACTTGTTTGAAATTGAGATCAGGCTAGACCTATCATGAGTGTATAATAACAGAGAAATAGGTGGCATCTCACAAATGTACAAGTCAGTGGATTCATCCGAACATAATACGTCTGAATGCAGCAACATGTCACAAAACTTCATCTTTCAAGCAACATACTAGTTCTGTGACAATCCACTTTTTTTTCTTCTCTCTTTTCTAAATGCCAAGCATGTCTTCTTAAGACAACTTATGCAGACTGATTAACACTTTTTCCAAATAATTTTTCCTAGACATTTCCAAATGCAAATTCCTTTTTTTAGCAAGTCATCACAGGTCCTCTAAAAAACCTCAGATGACATTTTTGATGCTGCTGATATTATGCAAAGATACCTTCCAGGACTGATTCAAAGCATCTCTGGCTTAAGAGGGTGGTGGATCTTCTAGTTTTGGGCATACGATGTGTGAAAGCTGTTGCTTTTTGCACATCTCATTATCTTTCCTATAATTTACCTGGATAATTTGTGCATCCTCCTCACTGAGCTTTCCTGAACTATTTCTTTTTAGATGATACTGCACATGGGAGGACAGGAACTGGGTGTTGCCAACCACCTTCAGAAGGGACTCCAGGCGGGTCCTCGCCAAATTGAACCTGCACTGCAAATCTTCCAGTAATGAAAGAAATAAAGCCAGCTGTGACAGCAGAGAAGCATGGGAGGAGATTTCACATGTGGCTGGACTTTCCTCTGTGCCACTACCTCCAGCAGTGCTGCCTCCATCTCTGGCAGAACTTGATGTTGCTGCTGATGAGCCTGCAGATCCCTGACTCCTTGAGGAAGAACTGGTGACTGTGCTTGGCCACTCCCAAGGGAGAATGTAAGTATGTCCATAGAAAGAGCCTAAGGGGATACGGGAGCGAGTGGTACCTCCACTATACCTCCCCACTGTTGTGATCTTGAGATAGCGACACACTGGTGCTGGCATAATATTGTTCATGACTAGGGTTCTGTGACCAATGTCTGATGCAACAACCAGTCTCTGTCCATCTATCTCTTCTCCCTCTATCCATACATCGATGGAGAGTGATGCCAAGTCCATGCTGGATGGAATGATCACATCTGTCAAAACAATGGGCTTGCCAAAGTCCAAGGTGACAAAGCGCCTGGCACCTGAAGAATCAAACCGAAAAAGAATTAGCATATGACACTGGGGTCACAAACTGCACCTTCTTGAAGTCCCCAGATTCTCAAATTTTCTGTCACAATTATCCAAACACAACGTATGTTTAGCAGAGATTACAAGCGGTCAGATCACATAGCAAAATATCCAAGTCTTCTGAAAGTCTGAGCAGAGCCACACTATCAAGGAAAACAAAAATCAAGCACGTCCTGTATCTTGTACACTTCAAATCTTCCATATTATTCCTTGTCCCTCCATTCCTTTAAAGTTATTGTGACATTACTTTTTTTCACCAACACTGAATCTGCTGTACAAAGGCATATGTCAGTTATCATGAATATATCAAGACAGAGGTAATCTATTTTGTCTCTGCAATTTCATGCCTTTCACTCTGAAATGTTATCTAACTGGTTTCATTTCATCTTGTGCCATGAGCTATGCACAGTCTACCACATACCAATTACTTTGAATTCAGATCACAGGATCATCCTTGGTCCAAGGGTTGGGCCCACTAATAATTGTACATAAACAGAGGAATGCTAAAGACTTGCTTCAAATTGCATGAACTGCACTACCTTGTGTATGACAATAATCAGATTTTAAGTACAGCTGACTTTTAAAAGAAATCATTGGGAAAGGAAAAAAATGCACAGCTTAATCACACCTCTGCAAAACAGAACAAACCTGAATGCATCCTCTCTATGACAAGCACTTGGGGTGGAGGAGCCTGTAACAAGCCCTGAAGTTGAGGAAAAGTAAACTGTTTCTGGCCTCCTGGCTTGTGCTGCTGTGAAGCCTGGTCCTGCTTAGCTGTCTGCTGCTGCGACAGGTCGTCTGGTTCACTGGCATTGAGGAAATGCCCCTGTTGGATGGACTGCAGTTTCTGATTGTGCTGCAGGAGCTGCTGTTGAAGTTGTTGTGAGACATATGGCTGGGACTGGACTTTGGCTCCATACATTTTTGAGGACTGGGCAGCCAGATTCTTCTTCTTTAAAATGAATTCTTCAATCAGTGGCTGGTGATTAAGATGAAAGAAAACATGGCAAATATATGATTCTGGGAATATCTCAAACACTATTTACTTTTCTCTGTTCAATCTGTCTCACATGAACTCTAACATGTTCTGGAAGAGTAAGTCTCAGGAATTCACTATTTTAATTTATAGTAGTTTTAGCTGTAGTGATCAGGTACCCATTGACATGCCCTCCAAACAAGAGAGGTATTGTCTTTAGCCATAGTGCTACATGAGCTGGTTTCAGAAATTCATAATTTCAGTATTCACCACTTTAGACAGACTGGCACCCACTGGGGCCCCATCCTAACATCGGACAGAGTTATAATGTCCTGGATGTGAACAAGGGTCAGGAATACTTTATTCCAGTATTTCACAGTTCAGATGTGTTGACCAGATGCCAACTGATATCCTCTTCTTAACTACATAATATAAGCCATGTCAATAAGTGATCGAGTCTCATGAATACATGACTTCATAGTTACCAGTTTAGGTGTGTTGGCAAGATATCCGCTGAGATCCCCTCCCATTATGGGTGAAATGGTATCTTCAACCAGGCCAGAGCCCCCAAAGAGCTGAGCAGGAGCTGGGTTGAATGCACTAACTGGTGCATAGGGCACTGGGCCAGCTGTAGTGGATGAAGTAGCATCCATTCTCTCCATGCGGGTCCCATCACTTGTTGCATGGCAGCGAAAATGCAAGGGTTCCACTTCCAATAAGCCAAGGATATCACTTCGCAAGCAATCAGGCTGTCCAATGAGTGAAAATGCATTACTGTTAATTCAAGTAAGGTACCATAAAGTTTAGTCTTTACGTAATCTTTACCTGAAGTTCTTAAATGAAAATATGGAGGCTCTATATCTCCAATGTCTGATGATGACACAAATACACTGTAGTTAAATTTGCTGTTTTAATCCAGATGGTCAGATGGGCGAATTAGCCAAAGAAATCAAAAACTCTTCTCTAACTAAGCCAGAAGTCCCAGGAAAGTGTTAAGATTACTATTGACAATATATTATTCATTACTTTAAACTTGTGATGGACATAAAGATTTTGCAAAAACAGTCTAAACCTCTCACATTTAGAGCAGTATTCAGTCAATGTTTCCAAAGTGTGCATATTAGATTCTTGATAATTTCACTCAGTGCCGTCAAGGTTTATAAAAAGTGGAAGCAAGGCTTCTGAAAGGATCTGAAATCCAGTCAAAAGCCTTAAAATGACATTTGTGAGTTGAACTTCACCTGGTTCTTAGTTGTCTTCTCTGGGGGTGACAACAGCATATCAAACAAATCTGGCTGATCCTTGTTGTTCCCGCCATTAGCACCAGCAGATGCTGAGGAGCTGCCTGTCTTGATCACACTGGTAAAGATGGTAGCTGGGGTAGCACTGCTTGATGTTGTGCTGGGCTTAGTGACAGTGCTCAGCTCCATATCAAACATCTCAGCCTCAAAAGGGTTTCCATACAACCCATACCTAACAAGGGAAAGATGGCATTGCATAAGGCAACTTTTAAGATATTAGATCTTTTGGTGAACACTTCCTATCGCTAGTCATTGGATTATGTTGCCTGAAAAGTTGGATTTATATCTGTGCAGCATGTTATCTTTAAAACTTACGGCTTCTCATAAATAAGTTCTTCAATTTACACATTCTTAAAGGGACATAATCTCACATTTGTCTTGGTTACACTGGACAAAGACACTATTATACAAATGACATCACACACACAAACAAACAACATTCATGAAAGCATTCATACTCATTGACATCAGTGCTCATAAATTCATATCAAACAGTTCAGAAGTGTTTCTTTCACAGGTACACACAATTCATGAGATCATTTTCTCAGTCAATCACCTCTCCTAGATACAACAAATCACACTGCACTATGTGAAAATGATGTTGTGGACCTGCTGGACAAGCATAAGACACATGAAGCACTACTATTCCTACAAGAGACTTATCCTGACAGTGAATTTTTCATCCCAGATATCAGTGCCTGTGTGATCTTAGATATCAAATGTTTTCTATTGCTTTTAAAGCCTACATATAACATGCATCACAAAACAAAAGCAGTCAATATATGACAACAAAAATAACAAGTATGGTTTTAAAAAATGACTATCTGGTGATTTACTTTTCATTTCAGATAGCTCAGAAGTCACTGCCACGACATGTGAAACATCCTAACAATGTCTTCAATTAGAATAGACAAATGGGAATTATGTGTCTTAAAAATCCAGTTTTTGAAACATATTTTAACACTTCAATATAAATTCACAAGTGTGACATTTCTATGATATCTAGTGATTGTGCCTTACAAAAATACGAAATGTAGTCACCTGGTCTTCAGCAGAGCATGCTGGCTCTGTGTTCGTTGGCTGTAGTGTTGGGAAATGTCCAGCAGGAGATCACAGCATTTCTGGGCCACCAGTTCCATGTCCATACATTTGACCCGATTCAGAAGGATGAAGAACCAACGCAAGGCTCCACTGCTGGAGCACAAGGGAAGGAGGTCAAAGCATCCAAGAATTGCATGCATGAGGGCTTGGCTGAATGCTGGGGCTATGTCTGGATCTGCAGACAGCTTTGAACATCTGTGGAGAAAATTTGTATATAAAGAATAAGCCTGATTAAATACTGCCTGCCATACAGCTTCACAAGATGATGGATTACACTCTCAATAGATGAGAGGTTACACATGACATGAAATGGTGTACATGAAAATTAAGTACAAGCTTTGACTTGATAAATGAAACTCTCTGTAGATGAGAGGTTACACATAACATGAAATGGTGTACAAGAAACTAAGTAAAACCTTTATCTTAATAAATGAAAACAGTGAAACACTTAAAGTTTATTTATTTATTTATTTATTTTCTTGTAAAAATGTAGGCCAAGGGCCAATGAACTATATCTCAGTACAAACAAACATTATCAACAGCAAAAATACAGGCTAGAGAGAATGCTCAATATGCCTGGAGACAGTTTGGTGCCTGCTCAAAGACCATATCGTTCTATGAAATCTATAAGAGAGATAACGCCTTTGAGTAGGCACCCCTCAATATATGGCTATGAATTAGAACCTCACTTTAACATCTCTGAACATCCCAGAGCATCAGCATAACAATTATAGATCAAATCAACTGTTTGACTTCCCAGATAATTTTTTAAAAATTTGAGATGAAAACATGATGTACAAAAAATGTGATGTGGCAGTATTGAGATTTTCTTGTAAGAAAACCATTTCTTCACTAATAATTATTGCATCCATCTTTTTTTATTTCTCAAACTCATGTTAAATGGCCATGGCAAATTCTAAGGGCAAAGAGTAAAGTTAATTTATAATGTCATAACACCATGTCTCCTTGTCTCCGAAGATGCATCTTTTAAACTACATACTTACTCCATGCACAATGCCAGTAATCTAGAGAACTTGTGTGCTGTGGTACGAGACCCTATGATGTAACAGGACTTCACCATTCCTTTCAGTTCATGTTGTATAGACTCCAGTATTGTTCTCTCACCTCCCCTGTTAAGAAAGATAACTCTCATTCAAATTTTGTTTAAACATACAAATGTCATTAAAATCCACTGAAGATACAAATTATGAACCCAAGCCACTTGAATGTTCTGGCGAAAATATGAAAGGTAAGCGCTAATCATTGCCAAGAGTATCCTACTCATCACAACCAGAACTGATGGTTATGAAGGCGATAATCCTGTATATAGACATTACCTGCCATTCAACTTCACACTATCACCATTTAAGCAAGCCTGGTCACTCAGTAACTTTTATAACTTCTACAGTGAATACAGACCCACTGCCAATTTATCCACATCACTAGCATGAGACAACTGCTCTCTGACTGCAGGTTCGTAACTTCTTATTTCAAACCATAAAACAGTACAAGTTCAGGCCAAAAAAATAGGACAACATTAATCAATGCAGAAGGGCTGTGATGTCAAGCAAATTTGTCCTGATTTCCTCACTACCAAGTCAAAAACTAAGGAAAGAATTCATCCCTCTCAGGTCATAGGCCCACTTGAATAGCTGAGGATGTTACATGGTGCTCAAACTTGTTTGCCAGTGTTTTACTTATGCCCAGTGGCTTCAAGTGAAGTTGCCCTAAACATTTTTAGACTAAACTCAGATTGTTAAATGCCAATTACACTGGTGTCATTTCCAGTGCTACCCGAAATTGCTGTAAAACTACTGTCCCCAACTGGCCAGGATTTCCACATATCATGACTTATCTTGATTCTGCAATCTTCAGTGTTCATAGAACAATACAAGTTTGAGTCTACAAACCTTCTCTCTGCATCATTCATCTGCACAGACAGGACCCAGATAAGGATATCCAGAGCCATGTTTTGCATATGCTCAGCACTGACCCCAAGGATGCCAGCCTCAGAGGGTGAAAACACCAAAAGCTTGATCAACCGTTTGTGGAAACCACAGTCCTGAATCATAGAACTGCGCTGCAGTTTCTCCATGCGGACACCTGTCTTTTTGAATACACGCACAGTCACAGACAATTCTTTGAACCAATCACAGCCTTTCACATCAGTAAGTTTTTGTTTCCCTGCAGAGGATGAGCCCTTGTCCACACCTGCTTGTGCCACACTGTCAAACAGCCCCTTGATGTTCTTATGTTTACTGTCCACCAACATGGTCTTGTAGACGGCACTCATTGCTTTCTTTTTGGACTTCACCTGAAACCATGATATCTTTTATAAAACCCAGTGAAATTGTAACATCAATCTATATGAGGTCATGGAACTGAACATGGGCAGCACAGTAAAGAGGAACATTATAATCTATGCTGTTTCATTCATGTGACTGACAGAGTGGAATAGGCGATGCAGTATTTATAAGACAAATATTTTCTCTCTTACCTAAACTCGTAATAGTATGGTCATCTATCATAATCAAAGAAACTGGTGATTTGTCGCATTATAAAAAAAAACACACCATATTGTATATGCTGATATATAATATTGTAGTCCTCAAAAAAAAGAGGTTTCAAGAAACCTTGGATAGCAAGCAAATTCATTATTAGCATTTGAGACCTAGTTCCTCGTAATACTGATAGCCCCACGAATTTCTGACAGTGATGCATCCCGACAGGAATCATAATCTTTATTTATTCTCAGACAGTGTCTAATCTAATCCCATCTCTCATCACTCAGTATTTTGATACCATGATCATATTTGCTGCAAGCACCCATCATAAAATTCCCCTCAAGCTCAACTCTATTAACACAACAATCTCTAACTGCTCCATCAAATGCTCTCCCCTAAATATGCAGACAAAATTAGTCTGCTGTAGCCAAAGGGCTTTCACTTTACATGGCAGCAAGCTAATTTCATTTCAAATCAAATTCATTACTGAATGGCACTGAAAAATGAAAATTGAAGACAGAATCTGATACCGAAGTAAGTTTCCAATGATTACTGATAGATTAAGAGCAAAAACTCTCGCCGATTTGAATGTGCTTGTTTTTCAGGATCAATGCAATCAACAAGACAAAATTTGTCAGGAAAGACCAAGCACACTGAAATTAACAACGGATCACAGACTTGCACCTGCTCTTAATGTATAAGCATCCCACACAAAAAAAATGGTTGTATCATTTGCCAGTACCCACATGCACTCACCACTTTATCTGCTAGGAACATCTTATCCAAGACAGTGCGATCTGACTCCACTTTTTCTTTGATGAGGATGGGCTCTGACAGGGGGCTGTTCTCAAACCCTTTAATGTGCAAGAGCAGTGATCTGGGTTTAGAGCTGAGCAGCTGCGGACTAGTCAGGGTGATGAGGCCCCCTGAGCCTGTTAGGTCCAAACAATTGGCCAGTTTGATAGGGCCACATAGAATCTCAGCATTGTGGGCTTCAAGAAATTTTGGATTCAGCACATTGTTGATCATCTCCATATCACCATTGGTGTCCCCTGAAGTACTTTTTGAACCTGACGCCCCAAATGCATGTCCTTTTTGCTGGGAAGGGTCTGCAGTTGTAGGACAAAATATGGAGCCAATATTCTGTTTCAGCAGCGTAATCTTTTTGGAAAGATATTGAGATACATAATCAGATTCTTTATGAAAATATCAGTTCTACATTACGTATCTCTTTAATTCGAGTTAAAGGAATGAATGAATAACAAATTCCCACATCATAAAAGATGAAAGGGCTGACACTGACCAAGCCATTTACAACATCGAGTCAGTCCATACGGAAAAAACTTCTTAGTAGGATGAAGTTGCCTCACAGAACATGTATAAAGCAAACTGAGGTAAGAATAAAATCACCAGCCACAAACTTCACTAAGTAAAATCTTCCAAACTGATTCTCTTATTTTTCATTTTCACATCTTTGAAAAAAAATCATCTTCACCGGCAACCAGCATACAAAACAATCAATATTCAGGATCTTTGAAGAATTCAAGAGTCTTCCAACAGTGCCTCTCTCCTGCTGTATCAATGTTAGCCTTACCTCCACATTGGGCTGCAGTGTGCAGAGAGAGTGAAGGTTGAATTTGACATCAACATGGCCCACAGAACACGGCTTTGGCAAAAGGATCTCAAACAGGTGCTCATCCCAAGTTTGTCTGTTGATCAGAATGGTTTCACACTATCATACATGTAAATACAATAGTATACCAATAGGTCAGAACTGTGACACTGCTCCTCATCCTTATAATCAACATGATATTTCAGTATCACATATATAACAGCAAATGACTGTTGCTTTCAAAAAAATATTCAGATAGTGGCTTTATCTTCAAACCTATAAAACATGCAGAAATGGAATAAGGCAGATGAGTAAACTGAGACCGATGATCAGAGGCATCCTCTCTTTCAACATATTTTTCTGTGCCTGACTGCTGAACATAAACAGGCAAACAATTCAAAATGTTTCAGAATCTGACTACTGTGACCCAATACAACAGCCATGCCAAATGAGATCACAAGATTTTCCTGAAAAGCAAATCTGGGAAGTCTCAGGAATTTCAGGCAGGTCTGCAAGTGTGCTTGCCAGTAAGTGAACTTTTGTCCACCTTAATATTCTCTATCACAGGTCTACACAATTAACCTCTGTGGTGTCACTAATCCTTGAAATAAAATGCATTTTGCACAAATCAGTGACCACATTCAGCAAATACTTCAGATGTATTGTGTATGAATTTAGGCTCTGCTCCTTGCCTATTTAGCACTAAAACACTAACACTATTTATGTACTTCAGAAGCATCAAGCATCCTCTTGAAATAAAGCTGCTAAATTACTGATAAATATTTCTGTGAAAGTTGAAAATAGCACAAATAAATAAATCCCACCCAGCATCTGTGGTCAGTTTCCAGGTGCGAGTGTGCTGAGTTGACTCTCCCTGCTGCTGCAAATGCTGGGGGTGTCGCCTTTGCTGCTGTTCCTGCTGAATTTCTGACCAACATGGTGGAACCACGGCTGTAAATCTCGGCATCAGATTCTCAAACTGAATCAGGCCATGCAGTTGGGTGAGGTTCTCTGCGTTCAAAGACTGATTTGTTAAATGGTCAGACCCTGGGAAAATAAGAGAAATAATTGTGCAGACATAATTAGACAGATTTCAATAATAATAGCGCTAAGCACCTGCAGTCCATGCAACTTCTCTGCCTCGCAACCCCGACTGTGGAAAGTTGCCCGTTCATAACTTGCCTCTCTCCAGTCACCATAAACATGCTAAAACATTTGACACTCATTTTTGAAGGGGTAGTGTACCTGGGAGAATTGATTCAACAATTGCATTACAAGGATTAGATTCTAAACTCAGCTATAAAAGTATCTAATATTTCATAAGCGGCTGGAGCCAAACATCACCAATTCATCCCACTTTCAAGTTCAAATTCATGTTTTCAAGCAATATTCTCCAGCCCAATCATTTCACATTTTTGTTGCAAATGGTGCTGACACCTAGGCACTCACTGTAGTAACTGACAACACCGAGACTGGAGGGGATCTTGGTTAAAATCTCAGGTTGCCCAAACAACATATAAAGAAGTCACATCCCAACACTAAGTGTCCACATCAGTCACACTTAAATCTTACCATTCATTTCCTTCAGCATCACTAACACAATAAGCACAGGCAAACATACATTATCAGAGAGCAAAGCATCTGCGGTGCTTTCTCCAGATCATCTAACTGTGCAATTTGCTCCTTGAATTTCACAATCCCTCCCCCACCCCCACCAAAAAAATGAATAATATGCTGCTGACCCCTTATTTCTTGCGCAGAAACAGGGAAGAATTTGAGAAAAATTTATAGTCCCTCCCAAAACTGACATAGTCCACACCCAAATTTATGACTTGGTAATGCTGCCTCCAGCTCATGTGACCCGGAGAAAACACCGCCTCTGTGACTAAAAAGCTTTCATATGACATTCTTCAACAGTCTACTTACCAGGATGGTCCACTACATCTTCATCCATCTTGGCCCGTTTGCATGCTGACCCTTCTCCATTGACCTCTGTTCCATCTCCAATGTCAAGGCTACTTAAGGAACTCCGCCTGTCTCCTTGTGTTTCCAAGTCAAAGAACTTGAGCTTACCTCCGTCTGTGCATGCACATAGGCGTTCTATACCTGGGAAGATCGAACATTATTTAATCAAAGCAGGTGAAATACATTACACTCCAGTGCCAGATCACAATGAATGTGAGCAAAAGTTAATAAAGGAAAACCACTCAATGAAACAATCAGTGAGGAGCAACATGGTAACATCTGCCACTTCAACATGTTCCAAATGATGAAGAATGGATTCAAAGAATCCTGCTTCTTGTGTGCACATAATATGTACAGGTAGGTGCATGCACGCGTGCGTGTATGCATGTCACTGAATGAGTGTAGTGCAGCGAGTGTGAATAAGTAGGTATGTGCACATTTTGTGACATAGTGAGAGCGAGTGTGTGAGAAAGACAGAGACAGAGAGAGAAAGAAGGGGGAAGAAGAGGGTATGATTGAAATAGGGCGGAAGGCCCAGATCTATGAGTGTGTAAACTGTAATTGCTATGTCCACCTAAGCCTTTTTTATCCGTGAGCATAGGTGTATAGGGCATATTGAAATTATGCGCCATGTAAGTGTATCTCATTATTATCATTACTGATCCTAGAGAAGGTACCTACAAAGGCCATGGTAAATAAGGTAAAGGTAGACAGGAATGGTATTTGTGACTGGGTATTCTAATTCCAATTTTCTTGTAGGCTAGCAGCTACAGGGATGAGAATATTCTTGGACCTCACAAAAAGAATAAAAGACTGAAATTTTACGTGTTCTGGATCTTACAACACAAGAGGTGTGAGCATGAATGTCAGTCTAAGCCCAGCGATGCAATGCCAGACCCAAAAAATATCCTGAAAATTGCGCGAGTGCGTGGCGTGTCAACATTTCCGACAGAAGTCAGCCCAACTGTTGCGCTTTTAATTCTGAATCATTTTCCACAAATATAAGGCACTAAAGTAAACATTACAACCAAATAAAGCTTAAAGTAAAGTCAATTTTAGAATTGTGTCTGCCTTAACCTACATTTCTTCTGCACAGATAAAATAAATATACCTGCACACACCAAGAAATAGCCATACTTAGGGGTGGGAACTGCAAACTGTCACTTAGGATGAAAATCTAGTCTGATAATTATACTTCAGAATATATCACCGTGAAATTTAAACCACATGTACATTATTTTACCATCTCTTATTAGTCTTATTTGGTCGTGATAAGATATGCACATTTGACTTGCAGAGTTCAGACTAAGCTGGATTCAATGGTTCAGGCCAAGTTCACAAAAAAAAGCTGCTGAAGGTCTGGCTGCATTTCTCTCGCAATCCTATTGTTATGATGTGACAATTCCAGTCCTTGATGCGTGGAGCTTGGGTGCCTTCTTTCCTGGCCTGCCGTAGTTTATTACTGCACAGCGTGTACCACACATATCCATCGTCTTTCAGCTAATGGATGTGATCAGATTAATAATAATTAATATAATTTATAGAAAACAATGGATTCTGAGTAGGACTGTTCATTTTACATCACCGACTTTTCTTGAATGATGACTGAGCGCACTGTTTACACTTTCCGCGAGTTGGAGTGCTAAATACAGCACCGGTGTTCCTCTGACCTCGTTAGAGGCGTCTGCGCACTCATTCAGGAAGTTTGAAAAAGATCTAACTTCCTGCTTCCGTGCGATTCGTCCTTTACGTATTTCATTTTCATGAATGTTTATCCTGATAACGTCAGATTTTTTTTCCCCGGCCCTCAAAACACCGAAATATCCGGATTTTCTTTCCCACCGCTAAAAACGCAAGAAAATCCCGAAATCCAGATTTATCTGGAAATATTGGCATCCCTGTAAGCCAAATTCTCATCCTGAACTTCCAGCCTGTATACAAAAGTAAACATATATACAGACTGCTGAAAATCATGAAACAATAATGAAATATCACTTGTATGCTTAGGCCACATTGCGAATTAAGAAAATTCTTGAAAACCGGCATCTCTGTTTGAGAATGACATTATGGCTCATACAAAAAATATTAGTAGCAAGAAGACTCACCTGAGCAGTATGTTGCACAAAGATATTTCTCATTAGGTCCTGGACCAAGTTCTGCCACACAGGTCAACTTGGCTAATGTCAAAATGCGGATGGCTCCTGATGCTGTTGTGGTGACGATATGGCCAGCAATACTTGGTGAGGTTGAACCTTGACCGTCTAATACTTGACTCCGCTCAATCTGTTCTTCCACCTAGGTATTTAAAAGCAGTGCACTGGACTAAAATGGTGAAACATGGACAAAGGAACTGAATCATGGGTGCAAGTTTCCAAAAAAAAAAAGNGGGGGGGGGGAAGAATCTGGGGGACATGGACCCCTGTGAGGTTAGCTCATTTTAAAGGAAGCAATTTACATTACATCTCTACTAAGGTTATCTCATTAATAATAAAGAAGCATTAAATAAAATGCATAACAACAAATAGAAAGAGGAGACAAACATACCACCATATGAGTGTTTTTACTCATTAAACATTCCAAATGTCTATCCGTAATGCCTGAAATTGACTGATTGTATATATAAAGGCTAGAAAAACTTGCTTCAAAATCCTGTATTTGTCATAAACTTTGGCTACACCTAGTAAACAGGAAGCACACTTTGTGATGTTGTTGAGACTGTTTGGGTACCCCTAAAGGATAATGCTACATAAATGTCTTGCCATGTCAACCATGATTCAGACCATCTTGGCAAATTTAAGCATTCTATGAAGTTTATTAAATAACACACCCACACACAAACCGTCATAAATGGGCTATGGGGGTAAGCCTGAACTCAACAATCAGCCAGAACCAGTGGCAGTGTTGCTTAACCTACAAGGTGCTCAGTTTTTAGGCTGAAGATGAAAATGTGCATTCAAAAGTGTAATAATTGAATGTTTGTGTTCTGTATGGATTCCATTCTCAAAATGAGTCTTTAAACCCTAATGACAGTCACTACAATCACATGGGACTTACAAATCCAGTTTCAAGAACATGATACCAGAAGCGACTTTTTACATTAATCAATTTTAATAATACATCCATAAAGAAGCCATACTGAAACTTCTGTTGTGGACAACGCCCTTTGGACCCGGGAAAGTCAAGTGATGGAATCCATCATTCAGGTAACATCAACAATGAAAATTCGTCGTACAAGTGAAGACCTCCATCCGCAGAATTGAACATGTGATTCCATTAAATTCATTGTCATTACAGTGTTTGTCTATATTTGAATAGTTTACATGAAATTCTGAGGCTGAAAATCATGGTTTGCTGTGACTAAGAATGAAGCCTAAAAACATGCATGAGGCTCAGTGCAGCTCTCCTTCGGGGAAACAAGTCTAGGGGACCATATATTCAATCAACACTACTTATTACAAGGAAAGTCAGGCTAAGTTTACTGCATTCCTTACTATCCCAGCATTCACTGACAAAAAATACCTGACACAAAACAATTAACAGACATGATGACATGGCCTCAATGACACTGACTGTTTCACCAGGTCTTATAACCAGCCCATTTTCAATGTTAAGTATAAGGATGCCATAGGCTCAACACCCGTATGAATGTGTGCATCTTTTCACCGTTTTGTTGGCAGACATAATGAAGCTGTGAGGTGGTTTTCTGTGGTTTGGACAGCAGTTCAATCAACCTTTCAGGACATAAACTGTTGTCTAAAAATGCAAATTACTAAGCTCTGCCTTATAACTATTATATCATATAACAGGTGAAGTGTAAATATTCTAAACTCTATGTTAAATTGCTACATCAAAAAATACCCCCATTTTTTTCCCCTATTCCTATAACAAAAAGCAACACCAAATTTGGATCTGGATCTGTGGACAGTGTATATATCAAAATATCCAGAATGGCTGTATCTTGCATACCCTCTGGCTCATTCAAATGATGTCAATGTCCATGACAGTCAGTGAGACTCCAAAGCTATAACTGCTCCATCAATTCATACAACAGGAAACTATGATGCACCCTGTCTATATACTAAGATAAATGTAAAAGAAGTGTGGACAGCTACAATGACTTTTTAATAAGTTTGAACAAAAATGACAATAAAGATCAATAGGCATTAACAAGAAAAGTTAAATGGACATAAGTGTTTACCTGGTCCTCAACTTCCATTGGCAGCAAGAAGGTACTTGTAATGACATCTCTTGGGGAGTGTACAGTATAAGTCACGAGAGGTTCATCCTCCAGAACTATTCTCCCAGTCTCACTCCGCAAGCGAAATATGATAATCCCCCCACCACAATAACTGTCTGCTGAGGCATTCCCCCTGTTATCTGCAGAGGCATTGGTTTCTGCACCTGACAACATGGAGGATGAGCTCTCGAGGTAGCCAACCTTGGTGGAAAGTATTACTATCACATGCTGCTTGTCTGTGGAAGGCAGGATAGACCGAATTTCTATGTGCTCCTTCTGAAACTGTCGAGGCAGTTCAACACATTGAATCACAGTCCCTGAGACCTTTGGGGCCTCTTTCTTAGGCGAGCCATTGGCATTGGTAATATTGATATATGAACTGGCACTAGAATCACTAGAACTGGTGTTATATGAAGTTAAACCTTGCAGTTTAGGTTCAGCATCAGCAAATGTAAATGGCTTCAATGGTGAGTATGGCTCATGAATGGAGGCATCTATGCTATCACAGAGATCACTGGGCCCATTGGGAACATTAGATTTATTTAAATCTTTTATATGCTTTGGTTCACTAGTGTGGTTGACCAATGCAACTGAAAAAGGGCTAGAGTTTTTTGGAGGAGCCGGAGTGAAGCCCACAACCTGACAGTCTAGGTCCTCCCAGGGTGACCACTCGTCAGTATTGTTGACCAGCCCACTGGGCGACGCTGCCAGGTCATCCTTGCTGGTTGATGGTTTGACAACCTGGGAGGACACCGGAGCTTTCTTCTTGCTGGGGCTGGCATGACTGGATGAGCGAGCTTCCTCAACTAGAGATACCACAACAATGTAAGGAACAAACCGACTCTCTGGCATCACAAAGTCAGCAGTGTCTGAATAATGTCCATCTATCAGCCTGGATATAGAAGCTTCACTGCTCACTGCTTCATTCACTTCATTCATCAGCTGCACAGTTAAATTGCTGGTTCCACTACTGCTGCTGCCTCCCACACAAGAACGTGGAGTTGTTCTCCCTGCCTGTAGGGACATGGTTCGCCTGAGAGTAACCCCACACAAAACAGAAAGTTGAGCATCACTAACAGAGGATGGTTTGGAAGGATTTGGGGACATTTCATCGCGCCATTTTGTTTCATCTGTTAGGCACAGGGATGTCACAAAAAGATCATCTGATGGCCGCTGAGAACCACTGGTAGATTGCTTGTCTGAAAACATGAAAATAAATAAATGTTCATCACTGCACAGCAACATAATTCAATCTCAATAACAAGAAAGATAGCCATCACTCTTTATGGCATAAATCAGTATGAACTTGGAGGTTGTTCTAAAGGGGAACTATAATAAGATTCCTTTATAAAAGATTTTTAAATTATAAAGGAACGGATGAAAATGTGTAACTAAGGTGTATCTTTCAATGTTGGTTTCATTACAACTGCTTCCTTTGCAATTCTGACTCCATCTTCTCAAACCTTACAAAGATACACTTTGTCAGTCTTTTTTTATAGGACAATGACTCTCTATTAGCAATCTTTTACATGAAATATGCATGATATGGAGCATTACAAACTGAAGAATCATTCATAGTAAAGATACAACACTCAAGATTATACACACTCGTAAAGCTGCAAAATAGGCAAAAAGACAGAATGCCTTCTATCCTCCTCCCGCAAGCAAGAAAATATACTATCTCTATTTTTCTCTCCCTTCAGGTTAGTTTCATAACTAATAACGGCACCCGCTGGATGGCCACATGACTATATTATTATTGTAGCCACATCTGCTGCTTTGCTAGAATCTGAGTCTGTGTAATGGCAACAACAAGCACAGTTATTCTGTTGATAAGTATATCAGATTTCTATCATTAAACAGATGAACAAGTAACAACAACTATGCTAGTGAATATGGTGGCACCTGATACATGAGCAAGTTTACCATTAGGCTGTGAACAAAATTACCTATTTCGGCACAGACCCACTGTATCTTCATTTCATGATCTATTACAAAATGTGCAATGAATTAGATTTAACACTGAGACTAACACCTTTGCCACTTTATATATATTTACCAAATATTCACTTCTAAAGCAGCCCAGCTGGGATAAACCCAGAAATGGTACTGACTCACCTTCTCTGAGTTTGTCATGAAGAGAAATTTCATGTACTTCTTCATCAAACACTGAGTCTTCATCACCAGCTCCTTTCCTGAAGATTATAACCCACAATAATCACTATGCCACTTTTCACATATTTTAATTCAAACAATAACATCAATAACCACCAAGCACACAAAAAAAAAGGAAAAAAAGAAAGAACTCAAGGCTTGGTGATTCTGCTCTTAACATCTGCTTCTAACAAATCTCCAAATTGAAATTCAATACCTGTAAATAATACCACCCTTGTTAACAGCTATATTTTAATGTTGATAGCAAGCCTTACAGCACTAATTTGTGTATTACAGAAATATCTTCTTAATCACAATCCATTTATATGCACTTTCCATATTTTAATAACAAGTTTCTTTGGAAAAAATTAATACTTCTTTATACATCACTTGGTATTGGAAAGTCCTTAATAACAACTTCCTTAATACTCTTAACAGTCAACCATATAGGCAAAATAAGATCACAGGCCTAAAGTTGTGCTGTCAGTGACTACACTGTTTCAACATTTTACAAAAAAGAAAGGCATCCTGTCACCAGTTACAACATCAACCGCAGCCCAGACCGCACCGAAAAGGCCTTTACTTTCACTTACTTTGTTGCCACCCTTGTGTGCTGACTTTCTGATCGCTCAATTTGCAAGCCTGTCTTCAAAGCAACCAGTGCATTTGTAAGATCAATATCAAACTGGCAGTGTTTCTGCAGGAAAAAATTCATCAAGGATTAACATTACCTTTGAGATACCAACATAATAATGACCTATATAATTGAATCTTAAGAACAGAGCTAATTACCAGATAAATAATCAAAGAGGAAAAGCAGTAGAGAAGGCAGATTGAAAGATGATGTCTCTGGGAATGCACCAACCCCACACAAACCTCTTACCTTCAGAATATGACTAATATCCCATACAACAACATTCCCATCCCTGGTTGATGTCGCAATGAAGTCCTCGTTGAATGTTGAACTCAAACAGGCTATTTTCTGAAATGAAACATCATTCACATCAAAATTATGTTATAAAAAACTTACTATAATACTATTGTATATCCATCTTCTCGGATTCAATGTTGACCCTTACAAACATTTAAAACTCTTTCACCAGAATTTCAAACCAGCTTTCTGCCATTACTTTCCATTTCACCCATTTCCATTTCATCAGAAAAATTGAGTCTTACATCCCTGTCAGGAATGATTCTATCTCTAATGGCACCAGTGAAAAAAATGCATCAACTTGACCTTAAATTTCTGTATTTCCCATATTACCTAGGGACTGGAGAATTACATACTTGATGCATAATGTAAATTTCAAACTGGAACAAATTTATTAACTATGATTTGTGAGTCTGATGACCATATGTTCAGATTATTTTAACATGAGTGTAATTTAATTTAAGGGTTCAAACAGATGGGCAAACTGTAATAAGAGCTAAGAGCCACTCTGATTAAGAATCCAGTTCTTAGTGATGTTCCCAGTGAAAACAAATGTACTAACCTGTTGAGGGGAATCTCCGTGAAACTGAGCAGGCTGAGTGGCATATGTAACAGTGAGAGGAACATTCTGGGTGTAATCTCCCTTGATATATGGACACAACTGTGAATGACGTTCATGCTCTGACCTGAATTAAAGAAACAGGGTTGACAACTTGAGAGAACTGAAGCACAACGTGAGAAACTAAAAAGTTTCCATAAGCATGGTAAATATAAACAAGAAAAATCCCCGACATCACACAAAGTGGCATGCCATCATTTGCCTCCAGCTACTTGTAAAAATTACAGTTTCCACACTTTGGCCAATAGGGACAAATGATCTCTGAAATCTCCCACCCAATGAATTGCAAATTGGTCTAGCAGAGTAATGAGTTGAACGGAATGACAATATATTGCTTGCTGTAAAGCTATGATACTTGAAGCACATTTTATTTTTTAGTGTGAGAAATGTATTACTCACCAAGGCTCATCTGTTGGTTCCCAACATACCAAACAAACATTGCAAGTAAAACACATAGCTCTGTCATCTCCATGCAAATTAGGATGGTGGAAAAACCCAGCCTGTGCCATAGGTTCTGGTAATGCCCACCTGTAAAACATAAGAAAATGTGACAAACCATAATTTTTCTTTTTTCAAGATTTTATTATTCTTTGTATCAAATAAGCACTACTAAAGAAGTCATTTCAACATGAGAACACCAACTACTATCCAGCTACCATTCCCCTTGAAAATTATATCTAATTCAGTTCTAATTCAACTGCAAGCAGATCCAGTTGTTTTTATACAAAAAGATATATCTAGACACATATATCACAAAAACTGTCTCCTCAATGTCAGCATTACTAAAGTTGCAAATGGACCCGTTCTAAATCTCTCCTTCGCGCAGCAATTGGTCACATGATCAGGGAAGTGAGAATGTAAACAGTGGCGGAACCGGCGTATGTTTCTATTCAGAGAGCACCCATGGTGCTGAAAAAAAATTACCAATGCAAGGATTTTGGAGTACATAGAGTCCTTGAATCATGCTTATGCCATCGACAATACCTACACCTCTAAACATATTCAAGGACATACATTATTTTACCTCATAAGATCTATGGTGCTATATTTCACGCAGAATTCGGAGTGCCCGTACATTATGAAGATATGCCATAATAGAAACATAATTCCTTACAGAACCACCATACCATATAATGCCAGCTATCATCTCAGTGTATCCAATTATATCAATTTCCTTATTATATAGAAAAATTGTTTATTTAACTGCATTATTACTGTTGGGTCTTGGATGGCTAAAGACTTGTATGTTACTGATATAGCCTTTAACAATCTGAGACTGGACCAAATGTTTAAAACTGTTCTCTATCAAATCCCGAGTGAAGGCGGTTGAGGAAGGCAGTCATTATCTTGTGACATATAGAATCACCCACAAAATCGAGGTAAAAGACATTCAATCTAGATCTAGATTTACAATAATTTCAGTTTGTTCCCATTATAATTTAGAAATTAGATGTCTAAGACTGTGCCTCCAGCTCAGAGTTCTAGTTTAGATAACAGGTTCATTGAATGAATCAGAACTAGATCTAGACACTTATTGTGATTAATATATTTCCTGCCGGTGGCAAAGAAATCTTAATTAAAGATGTATGGCTCTATTATGGCTGAGTGTGAATGAAAAGCGGGAAGGGGATGGGGGATGTGACAGAGCCGCATGAGATCATTAACAACCTTGATATTTTAAAAAGTCCCCTCCCCCTCCTTACAACTTCTAGTATACATGCCACCCAAGCTAGTCTAATAAGTTAATCTAGTTACTGCATACCATCCCAGTATTTGAGGTCACCTTGCTACAATAACTAATGAAGAGGGAATTGGCTAGATATTTGTTTGTTTTTTTTTCTTTTATCTTTAATTCTTTGATCATGTTAAGTAACTCTAGCTTTCTTCTTGCTCCCATGTTACTGTTATTACACCCATAAGCTGCACAACAGCAAGCCATTGTGTCTGTTTTCTTTCACTGACCAGTGTTTTCCACATGAAAACAAATGCAGCGACTTCCCTGATCACGTGACCCTCCCGAGATTTAGAACAAGTCCATTACAGAGAAAAAACAACCACTGGAGATAATAAAGTCAACAGCAGAAACACTAAGTGTGTATTAGCAAGCTTCATACTTTTCACTGACAGTGAATTATACAATTTACCATGAGGAAACTTCTTAAAACTGATTTCAAGGAACACAAAATAAGCCAGTGTGCAACTACAGAATTTGGTCCACATATTCAAGACAAATCCTCACTTGTAGTTCATGTGCGGCCAGTTGGCAAAAGTCTCCCTCCTGGCTGCTTCACTGTACATTAATGCCCTATTAACTGGTTCCTTCATTATCTCCATTCTGATACGAGGCAACAAGAAGCCCAGGCGGTCCACAATAGCCGAGGCCACAGGGAATCCTTGACCTGTCTGACTTGTCTTGGTAAGTTCCTCCATGAGGGCGGAGCATACAGACTTGAGAACTTGGTGCTGCATATGCAAACATACTGTTGCCCACTGTGGAATTGACATAATGCAACTTGTGTATAATGTAGTGCAATTAGCCTTTGACAATACTGATATCTTCATGAGCAAATAATAGCCCTCACACTCTTACCAAATAATGACTTCAACAACAGTAGGTCAGTTCTTCCCTTAACTAAGAGTTAAGTGATAATATACTGTATGTTTCTGTACACTGCATCTCACACATACACAAACAAGGGCTATTTTCACATCCAAGGTCCACTCTATTAGATGTTCATGTAACTCTGTAATTAATAATACATGTAAACATTTGTTGCCCAATCAACCAAACAACAGATGAGAGCAAAACCTTATGAGCTCAACTCTCACCTATTCGAATTCCTCACTAGCTGCAGAGCTCTGATCCTTTTCTCTATAGTTCTATATTAAATTTACCTCCAATATTTCTTGACCTCAAATCTCTGGGTCAGTCCCCTGGCATTCTTTATCATAAAGTTATTCTGTATGGGAAAACAATTTCTTACCAATTTTACATGACATTACATTTAAATTGTATTTCAAAGTGTGTAAAAAACAGAAGGCTAACCGAAATACAGCCCAATGATTATAAGTATAATTAAAGCTTGGCAGATCGTTTATTGACTGCTTATTTGATTTTGATATGACAGCAAGGAATGCTGAAGTTTGCAAAATGATCTCATGTATAAGTAACTGTTCAGGCCAAATTTCACTGCAAATTTTCCAGTGTGAATACTTGTTTGCATTACTTACTTTTGCAGTCTTGTGGTTGCCTTGTGTTGCATCTTGCACATTCTGGATTCCAACCGAAAGATCCCTCAGAAAATCATCAACATAATCTTTGCCACTAAGGTCTGTCGCTAACAATGTCTTCAGCAGCTGGGTGGCCTGGGAAGGAGAAACACATATACTTGTGACATATCTGAGAAGCTAATGTAAATGTACACATAGTCTGAATGAGGATCATGATCAAAACTGTTATGATGTCAAGCAAGAAAGTTTCAGTCTCAAGTAATCCCTCTGCTCAAGTATGTAAGTTGTAACAAGCTTACAGCTATTACAAACCTTCTTGGGAAAGTCTCAACGGATCAAATTTTCTAAAACTGCAGTGTTAAAGTCTCGTTCCACACTTGCTATACCCTAACTATTGGGTCATTTTCTGCTTATTCTGATCAGACATCATCAATTCTTGCTTATTCTGAGTTCTGAGAAAAAAAACAAGTTTTCTTTTCGTCATATTTCATTTGTTTGGGAATGAGGAATAATATATATAATGATGAAGCTTACTAATACACACACTGTTAATAAAGCCAAACAATTGCTCTTG
Source organism: Ellobium chinense (assembly GCA_033807755.1). Classification (NCBI taxonomy): domain Eukaryota; kingdom Metazoa; phylum Mollusca; class Gastropoda; order Ellobiida; family Ellobiidae; genus Ellobium; species Ellobium chinense. The sequence goes on from JAWQUT010000058.1 coordinate 839,746, forward strand.
TAAAAAACGTAGCATTTATTAACTCAAAGTGTCACAATCTAATTTTTACCTCCACCAAAGCAAGTTCTATCTTCACCACATCTTCAGGCTTGGACACAGGAGTTTGTAAAGCTGTGTCCAGGAGAAGAATACCCTGCAGATCTCCCCTCACACCCACTGCACATCCATCACAGTAGACAGTCTTCTCTTTTTCTGGTAGGTAAACCACTTCCAACAGATCACATTTGTGGCCTGGAGTAAATATATAGTAGAAACTGTTAATGACTGTGTCTCACAAAATTTTACCAGACCAGCAACACCACAAGTAAGCTTAGTAACACTCTAGTCAAGTAAAAACATTTCAAAGATAAAATGTCATCATTATCATCACATAGATAGTGTCTGTCAAATTTCTGGCTATGGGCATGCATTTTCTTTTTAACAAGCTCTTCAGCTGAAGAAATAGTATTCACAGTCCTGTCAAACAAAATATTCTGGAAACTCTCTCTTCCGTAATACAGTTTCAGTTTCAGTTTCACTCATCTAGTTCCACTGTAACAAAATATGGACATATAGAATACGTGATGAAACTGGTTATACATTAATACCAACACTGCAGAGCTCAATAAATTTTTTTACCTTTCAAAACAATTCTTTTGTGTATATTAGGAACTGCTGGTAATTTTTTGATTCAGCTTTATGCCTGAGTGCACTGACAGGTCACAATGAACTGACAATCTCACAATGTTTTGGATATCTGGATATCAACTGTATGTCGTATGTCACAGTGTCACTCTAATCCTGATCTGGATCCTTTTATTTGTTCTTTGTGTTTTGTTTTGCCCCTCCATAACTCTCATTTATTACTTCCATGCAAATTCTGATAAAAGGGTTTGTGTGGGTGTTAGGCTAACAGTTGGTTAGGTAAGGAAGTTCTTCCCAATGAAAACAATATGTTTGGCTAAGAAAAGGCCCTCTTAATGTTTTGAACCACTTCATTTACATACAAGGAATTCCCATTAAACAGGTTTCATGTCTTGTTTGTGCTTTCAAATAAATCTCACACTTTCTTGGTATCTGCTTGAGTGGAGCAACTGTCAAATTTCTATGGAACAACAAATGGCTATGGCTCATTCTATGTACAGTTTTGTACCAGCAATTATTTTTTCATGTTAAGGCTTATAAGATCATGTTGAATGATGCAGCGAAATGGAAAAGTACCTGGTTATTGCAATGAATAGCTATCACTGTCATAACACTCAACATATTTACTTACTCCTTACCATATTTATACTCAAATGCTCTCATTTTTTTTTCTTTCTCATTTATATGGTAAAATAAGACATGAGAGGAAGAGAAGACACCTTATATGGTAACATTAATTAACTACGAAATGAAAGAGTGAGGCACCAGCAAGGAGTGAAGGTAGTGGGGACATTTCAATTCTGATCTCTAGTCTTGTAAAGTCGTTAGCAACAAAACAGTGGTATGACTGGATAAAATGACCCGCAGAGAACTCTCTGCACTGGCCCTCTAATTAGCCATTTGTTCCCCCACATCAAGAATGAAAATCAGCAGTCTACACGTGTGATTTAGTGAATGCCCAGACACTGACAGGAACTTTATGTATCTTATCACAGGCATAATGTCTGTTACCAAAGATGTCATCTAGTGATCCATATATCTAGATTTAATTATACACTTTGGTCACAAAAGCACTCACTTTTCCAATCTTTGCTGAGCTTATTAAGTAAACTGAAACTAAAACCAATGTTACACTCTTTCCCAATAAATAAGCTTGATTGCTAACTAAATTTATTCCAAAATGCAAACCAACCAGGTCAGTTCTAGTAGGTTGGTCTATGACTTACTGACGTATTGATACATATCTGAAGTCTTAATTTGGGCCACAAATTAAAACACCAATATCAGAATCAATGGACAGTGATGAAGCATCAAAGAAAGGCCCAAAAAAGAAGTCAAAAGTGTGCCCAAAACATGGGCTTGAATTGGGGTGCACGTTAAAAGTTACCAGTTACAGTTACATTAAAATTAAATGTGCACCATATTGCCCTTCTTGCAGAATGCTGCATTCTTCCAAATACAGACATGAAGGCATGATTCCAAAAGATATGGGACTAATGCAATTATACATCTGTTTTGGTCACATGATGCTGACTGTATCATCATAATCATAATAATGATACTGCTGCTGCTTATCCTCCGTCCTAACCTTGCCCTGAAACTGTTATTTGACAGTCTGCAACAAACTACCGCAGAGGATTTCAAAACGTGCTTAATATATGTAGCTAGAGAAATTTCTTGAGGTCATAAGCTTGCTTATCCTCCATCCTACCTAGCCTTGCCCTGAAACTGTTATCTGACAGCCTGCAACAAACTTTCGCAGAGGATTTCAGAATGTGCCAAACATGTGTAACTAGAGAAATTTCTTGGTTGTAATCTGGAATCAGATTGTGTCCATTGGCATGGTAATTCAGCGCCGAACGACTAAGCTAATGCACTACTGAACAAATCTTGACATCTTTCACAATTAGCGAAATTTCCCATTATTTCTTTGCATTGCGATGTTAAACTGATTTAACAAATAAAAAAATTAGAAACCGGAACTCATGCCTACTATAACTAATACAATCCCATCTCTGACCCCTATCAAAACAGAAGTATCAGTTGAGGCAATCCCTACCACTAATATCAATGAGTCAGGAGTATCAGTACTTTTCAGCTTCCTTGTTTTTATTTTCCCCATTACGTTTTTAAGCGACTGTTTTACAAAAACTAGTATCTTGTCCCAATGCGTCTCTACTACTACTGTTCAATATATATCGTCAAAAGTAATCTTTCAGCATGAATTAATGAGTGACACGGACACTGTTTTATGGTCATCATAATTCTTAGAAAAAGATGCAAAACTGACAGTCGGCACAACAAAAAAAAAGTGTTTTTGTCTAATGCACTGGAACTGTGAAGTACACATTTAGGCGTGTTCTATGCAAATCAATTTCTTCAAAATTGGAATTTTGGTTGTTTGCCTTGAACATGCCTTGGTCATTTTGGTGTGCATGTACTAACTAAGTACAAAAATAATGGTGCATTGTCATGGTGATGTATTTTCCTTGAAACATGACCTATTCTTCTCATACCCAGAAACACTGCACAGACCTCATTCCCCCCCTCTTCCCTCCCCCTCCTTTAGCTTAACTGAAAGAGCAAGCAAAGTTTACTGGAATCTAGACTAGTCTACTAGTCTAGTCTAGTACTAGTCTAGACTACTAGTGACTAATGATACTAATCACAGACTAAGTAGTATTCTACCACTACTACCAGACTTGTGGTAATCTACAGAACATATTTGTAGCTTGGGGAAGAGATTATTTCTCTCCCACTGAAATATTGATCTCTAGACAGCATCTCAAACTTAGGAATGGAGCTAGAGATAGTAGATCGCCTAATTTTGGATCCCATGTAATCCATTCACACCACACAGCTTTTTTCGGTTTCCTGTCGAGAAGATTCTTACCAGACAAATCAGACTTTTGCAGGAAAGCACCCGATAAAGCATCCAAAACTGTAACACTTTGATCTCTAGATGAAAGAATAACCGAATTTAGCGAAGAATTGTAAGTGACATGATTCGTATTTATATCAACTGATAAACATCCGTCTTCACGAATAGACCACTGCTTTTCTGTGTCCGCCGCCATTACTGTACAGTGACCATTCTTGTGACGTCACGCAAGTTCCGAGACTTCGCAAAATGCACAAAAATCTACTTTCTGGAAATAAATGACCAGTAACATGGCCTTTCTGACGTAAACTGTGACTGTGGTTCAGAAATGTTATCTGTTTACGGTTAGGACTAAGATACAGCTAACCCAGGAAAGCAAAGTCATGTGACTAGCTAATTAATGTAAAAGTGTGAAGCTATCTAGTCTAGGCTTAATGAAACAAACTATAGTAAACGGGAGTACGGGAGACAACTCCCGTTTGAAGGTGTTTGGGATGAGAGGTTGGAGGTGAGGGGGGGGNGGGGGGGGGGGGCTAAAGCGATTTACATGTAGAGAATATATATAGACGTTTAGACGGGGTGATCGGGGTTCCCGGTCAACCTATTTTAGTACTTAAAACTAAACTATATACCTCGGATATCATCATGCACAGCCACTTTTTCTAATTCAGCTGAGATCATTCAGTTTGCATTAGTTTACAAACCAGAACAAAAACGGCAAGTGACTTGCGTCCTGGCTCACGACAGTGTATCCTCCCCCATCCCGCCGCGCATCTCTCAGCTGGACGGACTTGGGTGGCCAAAGATGGACCGTCATTTAGGATCTTTAAACAAACAAACAAGCAAACAAACAGTAACGTTTGCTGTATTTTTAGCTACAGATTTTGCAGATAACCATCCATTCCATGAAAATTACTTTGGCTGAACAACTAGACGATAAGATTTTCGTACGAGACAAGACCCGGCATATTGTTTCTCACTCATCTAGAGGAATAAAAAAAAAGGGGGGGGGGGGGGGGGGGGGGGGNGGGGGGGAGGGGGTGATGGAGGGGTATATATGTAGTAAATTGTGCTTGATACCAGCATTCAAGTCCACTTTCCTCGGTAACCTGTAAAACAACATTCATCAACCTTATGTCACTGGAGCATCTCTCTGACAAATAATTTGCAGTACAACTTTTGACGTACACTTTTTTCTTCGTAAAGTTATTGTCACTTAATGTGAAGTAGGTATGTTGCCTCTCATCACCTTTAAGTCATGTTTTCTAATTGCAAGGTTTACAGTGATTTAGGATGATCTGTACAACTGAGGTATCTTGTTTTGCCCTACAATTTGATGTAAGACATGATAATATACCTCTCTGTCTCTATCTGTCTCTTTCTCTGTCTGTCTGTTTGTCTCTCTCTCTCTCTCTGTCTCTCTGTCTGTCTCTCTCTGTCTGTCTCTGTCTCTGTCTGTCTGTCTGTCTCTCTCTCTCTCTCTCTCTCTCTCTC